>VXBZ01000147.1:410656-429396 GCA_013399135.1 Heliornis fulica | reverse complement strand
GGCCTCTCCCCTCACCCCCATCCCCGCAGGTGACAGGTGAAGGCGGGGAAGGCTGCAGCCCCGCGCCGGGACAGAAACTCGCCGTGGAAGTGGCTGTGCCTGACCCAGCACCAGCTCCAGCTCTTAAATACGCCGTGGTGGCTGACGGCCATGGTCGCACAGCTGCGCTGCTCACCTGCAGACGTGCCTCGTTTGTCCCCGTGTTTTACCTCAGGCATTACCGCCAAAATCCCCCGTACTCTGTTGTTAGGTGTTTACAGGAAAGACTTACGGTTACAAACCATGCGCTACAGGGGAAAGGGATGTTTTGCGGGACTAGGTGAGGGGCTCGGTTTATTGGCTGACTGAAATCGGGCCCCACACCATCACTGTGCTTGACCACCCAAAAGTGCTTCAATCCCCTCTGAAGCACAGTGGAGATACCTTGTCAAACAAAGATGTCTCCTCAGCTCGTAGTGAGGACTCTGCAAACACAGTTGGGCTCGGAGGAGTCTCCAGTTTCTTCCAAGCGTTTAAGCATGCTTTACAACATCAGGTCTAGATAACCCATACTGCCAAACTACGTGTGATACCAACATGGGGAAGATACAGCTCCTTTATCTGTCCTTTCTCAGGGTTTGTAGTGACAGTGTCATACTCTGCACAAGCAGCTGCAAGCACGTGTGTTTTCACTGAACTGTTGAAACAAAAACGGTGAAACAACCTCTCAGGATACCCATAGCAAACCTACTCCTCCTCACATTCATTGTTGGGTTCTTTCTCATCAAGTGAACCAATGCGATCCCTCACTGCCACACAATCCCTACAGCTTCTAGGCTACTCAAAGCAAATGAATGAATTTTAGGCCTGCTTTATTGCCCAAGGCAACATCCACTCCACTTAATACTACTTCAGCATTTATGACATAGACTTTGCATTTGTGTGGTAGTTTACACACATATGTGTATACATATATAAACACACACACCCCTCACCAGCAATACACAGCTATTATCTATATAATTACACTGTAGGAACTTGTGAAGAAGTTGGGGTTTATATATATATATAAAGCAATTAATATAACTACAAAGCAATATGCAGTTATTACATATGTAATTACATAGCAGGAGTCTAGCTTTTTTGAGTTTTACAAGACACCAGAACTGTGAAGTCTTTCTAAGACTAAGATTAAAAATAAATAAATAAGTAAATTAGTGACTGTACCACCTAAACCTGTACAGTATAAATCGGAGCATCAAAGTGCCAATGTAGAATACAGTTTAAAGGAGCTAAAGAAATTAATTTACCTGAGATCATGAAAACTTTTGGAAACACATACAAATCCTTGAGACGGTAACGATGTCTGAAGCAAGTAAATTTAGTCTTCTTCCACACTCCTCTCTTCAAACCACTCCTCAACCAACCTAAAATAATATGGAAGGGAATAAACACCCGAAAACATTAACTGAACTCCTTCATGTGTCACAGGCTCTTTGCGGGACTTCAGTCATCCTCTGCTAATCCTCTTCCTCCTGTTTCTTCAGCTGCTGGTTCTATTTAACACATGGTCATAAAAATAGGGATTTTTCTAAGTGCTCTCAATTCAGCATAAATCATTAAACATCATTTACATCAAAACCAGGGGTTTTGCTGAGTAACCAAAAATGTTCCAAGTCTTTGAATAATTATTCATTAATATGAATTAATAATAATGAATCATTAGAAGAGCGTATATCTGGCATGTTTGCAGAGCATCTGGAAAGAACTCCAATTACCAGAAGGGTGGTAGCCCACCTAACCCATTCTAGCAGCGTCACCAAGCAGCACAAACTGTCTTTGTGCACAGTGGGTTTCACAGGCAAGGTCAGTTAATGTAGGGTTTTTTGCAAGGCTATGGACAGGGTTTTTCAGGGCTCAGTATCTACTACATATATAAACATAAGGTTTAAAGGGACAGAGAGCAAAAAAACCACCTATACCTTGAAAAACATTACTGTGTTACCAAGTAATCTAACTTGTGTTGCACGCTGACTGACTCTCCTGCAGTAATTTCCAACCACGTGTGCACAGTGAAGGGGTTGCGATGAAAGCCACCATTTGCCAGTTGTCCAGAGTTGCTCTCTGATATGTGCTCCCTGGCTTGTACAGTGCCAGTTGGCAGCATTTTAAAGCATCCCTCCAGGGTGGTGAACCCAGTGAGGTCTGTACCTGGCAGAAAACCTGATTGGGAATTGGGCAGTGTAACAGGGGCTTTGCTGTATTTCATGAAGATCACTGAGCAGACAGAACAAAGAAGCCATATCTGTGACTCTACTTGTGCAACAGTTGCACTGGCACATACAAGGAACTTAAGGGACTCTTCAGATTTAATCTCTTAGAACAAATGGGACTTTTTTTTTTTTCTTTCGTCACTAACAGATTTTGGTCTTTAACACTCTTCCCATATGAACTGTGTTGGTGAGATACATATGGTCAGGATTGGTACCAGTCCAGATGTTCGACAACAATAGTGGTGTAAAAAGTGCTGCCTTTGAGACTTAACTCCAGAGATGCACAAGAAGAAGAGAAGAGGAGAAGAGAAGAGAAGAGAAGAGAAGAGAAGAGAAGAGAAGAGAAGAGAAGAGAAGAGAAGAGAAGAGAAGAGAAGAGAAGAGAAGAGAAGAGAAGAGGAGTGTTGAATTTTTACTGCTCAAAATGTGTTCTCAAAATACATACTCCTTATTTACTTAAAAATCAGAGCTGCTGCATGCTGAAGGTCAAGACTTTCTATTTTTCTGGTCTAGTTTTGTACATTGCATTAGTATCATCAACACCTTTAAAAATAAAATTGCAGCGACACACCCAGTAAAGAATCTTTTCTACTGCATACAACATTTTATTGGAGAGGAGACGATATCTTTCTTTAAAAATAACCTTCAGTTTTGACCAGCAGTAATACTGATACATCCCCTGAAACAGAATGCTAAGACTGAAACTGTTTTTAATCATAAATCTCACTGTTACAAAAAAACCCCAAAAAACCAAAAACCAAACAACCCATAACAAGTCACCTATTTGACAGTACCTGAGATGAGGAGCTAGGAATTGCAGATGAAGGATTAGATGGGCAGGCACTGTAATTTTCTAGGTGCTTCTTTCTGATGAAAGCTCTTGTGACAGTAAATCAGACTGGTGACACAGACTTCCTTACAGCTGTCACCACTCAACACACACACCCAGCCCAAGCTCCAGCAAGTAGCCAATGTACAGCGGTGCATGGCTAGAGTGTGCAATAACCCGTAAGACACATCCTGAAGAGACCTGAGCACCAAACAACATTTCTGCCAGAGAAGCATTACCTGCAACCAAACTTCAGTACAAGCAAGACATTAAGACTACCTCTTGCCAGTAGACACCACCGCCAAGGCCTTCATGTGCCAACTGATCTGTGCCCATGAATGAATCTTCCACTCTCAGTAAAAGCAAGGCTGCTGTTTTATGAAAGGGCACTGGAAACAGTTTGGCCTTAGGAATTGGGATTAGGCTGTACAGTGGCTGGCTGTGTGGGAAATTCCTCCTCTCCCCCCCCAACATGATAAAGAGGAGCCACAAAACAAGCATTGAGCTAGAAATAAATCATTTATTTTAAAACAATACAGGTTAATAAATAGATTAGTTATCAGAAAACTTAATAAATAGCCTTTTATAATTTACACAAGGCAAATACAACATGCCTATAACTATTTTTTAAAAAGCAAAGAGAGTAAGCTTGACTTGTAAGCCATTAACAAATCTATATATACATTATTTGGAAGCTAATAAAATAAACCATTTTTTATGTAATCTGTAGTAACTATATTGCAATAGCATTGAAGCAACCAAACCTGACACTGTATGTTTGTTGGCATCCACCTTTTTCCCATATCCCACCATTTTTTACATTCCAGGAAAAATTAAAAGAACACAAAACAAAAACAAAGACAAGGTTCCACTGCTGAAAAATTATTTAGCTTAAAAGTACCCCTCCTTTTGTGTAATACTGTTCACACTGTAGAGCAGCTGTCTAGGGGGTGATGGGCAGAACCCAACAATACAAAAAAAATTATTATTTGCAGCGTTTAAAAAAAGATTTTTTAATCCATAACATCTCATCTCTGCTGTCTGAAAAACTTGGGCACTAGTAATAATAACTGTTGACATTGTTGGTGCCTAACACAGTACACACTAAAATTCTGCATCACTTAAGCCCATATTCAGTAGCACCAAAGGATTCTTACAAAGACTAATCTCTGTAAAGAAAAGATAACAGGTAATAGATAAACACTTAACAGTAAAACTTCAGCAGTTACACCATCTCAAGACAACCAAGGAAGAGCTGTAGAAGCCTTGATATCTTTTATTTAGGAAACAAGAAGGTGAGAGGGTACAATGTGCGAAAAAATGGCCCATTTAAAGCACCCCATGTTTAATAACCCCAAATCTTTCTTCAAACCCTCTACTTTTTAAATTTAAAGGCAAGCTAAATCTTGGATCTCAGTATTTCAACAAATAAAATCCAGTGGTTTCATTTCTCAGTGCTAGTTACTTCAGAAAAATACGTAAGTTCAATATAAACCAAGATTATTAATAGGAAGCCTCACTTGTCAAACTGTGATGTGACAGGTTCTTATTAACGTTAGTTGCAGCTCACTAATAAATAGGCTCTATTTACATATAGAGAGTCCTGGAAAGTCAATACAGCAGATAACTTTAGATATTTCTCTTTTTTACACAAGTATTTAAGGTGTAACAAATTTGGTTTTGGTTGTATCAAAAAGGTTTCTATTCTCCTACTGACATTTGAGGGATTTTTGTGTTTGACACCTAATAAAGATTGTGACTGACACATGTAAATCCTCCATACACTGAAGGGATAATGATCAAAGAGCTATCTTCAAGTGAGTACTAAGCAAATAACGTTTGAGAAGTACAGAAGCCAGACATACGGTTTGAAACCCCTTTCATACAGATTAATTCAAATGCATCCCACCACTGTAATAAGTCCACTTGTAGGCTTAGCCTCTCCTGCTTCTGCTCTGGAATCGGAACTGAAGTCATCTGGCTTGTAGATATGAGAGACCTAATGCTAAGAGAATGTGGAAAGGGCAGACCTGTGAGGGACACCAAAGCTCAGGAGACAACTATGCACATTTGCTCCCTGAGATGATGGAACTCTGATATCTGTCTTATTCAAAGTGCTTACTTGTCAAAGGAGTGAGGGGAAAAAAAAAAAAAAAAAGAGGCAATGGCTAAAATTCAACTTCAACAGTGCCTCCTGTCAAATCAGACACGCAATGGGACTAAAAAAGGTAGAACATTCAGAACGAGGAGGGTGTGGGATAGAGGGTGGAAGAGTCTTAAGACAACATAAAATGCTAATACATTTCTAAAGTTAGAGCTGAACTAGATCGAGGTATGGCAGAACTCAGAAGAACACTGCTGCATACTGAATAAAGTAACAAAAATAACAGTTTCCATTATTTAGCATTCATGGTGTAAAAGGCTGCAGATATAAACGATGTGCAAGGCCACAAGAATTTCTTTCACCTTACGTGCTGGCTTTTGGCATCTCTTGTTTTAAACCACAAGGTTAACTGGACATCTCTAGAAAGCTCATCATAGAGGAAGAGCAGCTGTGGAGAAGAAACCTATGCAGACACGTGCCAGCTGTTAGGATGGGCAGAGGACAACAGGACCCAGCTCTACTTTATTCTTACTCTGCATAGTGAGTGCTTGTCAAGTAAACTTGTGTGTGTCATGCAGGAAACGGTGAGGTTTAGACAGGGCAGTCAAGTTGGTTTGGATCTAATATTTACTAATAATTTGCATACACACCTAACGTACTAGGATAGGCACTTTCTAAATAAATACGAAGGAGTTTTAAACCAAGGTGACTAAGGTGAGACCACAATCATTTCCATTTTAACCTAAAGATTTTCACAGAAGTCTTCAGAGATTAAAGGCTAGTACAAAACCAGCATGCAACTCAAGAACTCTGAATCTGAAAGTTGAAAAGACAACTTGATTGCTTCAGAAAATACCATACATTGGTTTTGAAAGTAGGTTACTACAGGTCTCATTACCTATGCAAAATTCTCATTTCAATCAAAGGGAACCAATACGACAAAACAAAACTGCTGACAGCCAAGGTATCATCTTCCAACGAATAACAGACAGAGGTTACTATTAACCAGCTTTCGTAGTCCAATTCCCCTTATCTACAATTCTAAACCTTTCTAGAAACCGTACACGTTACTTGAAAATCCGTGAAGACAGTCTTTTCTCTGCTGGCGCTATTATATTTCATCAGGACACACAGTTTCTGTGCTGGCCTGTAATGTGCATTTCAGTCAACTCAAGAGCCATTCCCCCTAGGTTGGAGTTATAAAACAAGCTTCCAAATAGCACAGCAGGCTCTCACTCCCTCAGAACAGTCTCTTCAGAGTACCACATCTATAGGCTTCATTGCTCACAATTATTGCTGCCATCAGAAGGGCTTATAACATTCCTTTTAAATTAAAATGGAGGCTGAGTTTTAAGGTGACAGTAATTCAGGTCAACAAAAAAACCCACGAGAGTAGACAGCATCTCTCGATCAATCAGTGTCCACATTCCTGTC
This sequence comes from Heliornis fulica, assembly GCA_013399135.1. Classification (NCBI taxonomy): domain Eukaryota; kingdom Metazoa; phylum Chordata; class Aves; order Gruiformes; family Heliornithidae; genus Heliornis; species Heliornis fulica. The sequence continues at coordinate 422,777 of VXBZ01000147.1, read as the reverse complement.
AACCAGACACAAAGCCACATTCATGGTCTCTTGATAGTGTCATGAACTTTTTCAAACATTGTCTTATAATCACGTTATGGTTTTTTTGTTTGGTTGTTTTGGTTTTTTTTTTCCCAAGAGATGTCCTAAATTAGACATGTTGATTTCCACTGCACTCTTCCATTTTTGCATTTGATGGAAACCAACATTAAACTCCTTCGAGGTCCCTTCCAACTCCTAATGTTCTGTGATTCTGTGATTACTGTTCAAGCTTTCCTTACAAGTTTTTGACTCGGGATGTTTTAACTACCGAACAGAAGTACAGTGTGAAAGATAGATATTTCTTTCTTTGACACATAAAAATACTCTAAGTGGTTTAAACTGAACAGTTCAGAGTAATTCCAATCGCGGCTTAAGCTAATTGTGCTATGTGCCAAAATCATACTGCTGAACTGTTCACACTGGTCTGTAAATTATCAGATCAGAATGCATACCAGTGTTGGTTATCTGAAACTCAACTCTCTCAATGCCTATGCTTCTTAAATCTTTAAGCTGATTTTCCCATGCTACAACCAGTTCATGCCATCTTTTCTGAGCTATGAGAAATCTCACACTCTTTTTTTTTTTTGGTGGTCACTGCTTATTAGCTACTTCACAAAATTGGTTTCCTTTATTAGTCACTTAAATAGAATAAAGGGATTCTGCACTGATTTAAATAGTCCTCCTGTAGATCACCTGTCCCTGTTAGGACTGCGGGTTTTGCAGAAGCTGTCAAGGCATGTAAGGGTTTCAGTTCAGGTTCGTAGATTCTTCCAAAAACATGTGGCTCCTTTTGGATGCTTTACGTGTTTTGAATTTGAATACAGTCTAATATTATAGACAGTGAAATTGAATTATTAAACTGGTATAGGCCATCTGAAACAAATACATTCACATTAATGCAGTATTTTTTGATTACAAAAGGCACTGAAATAGTTCTGAGCTGCTTAAGAGTCTGTGCATCATTTTCACATCCTTCAGTCTTGCTGTCTGATTCCAATTAAAAACTCTCAGATGAATGTGGTATGTTTTAATGCACATAAGTACAAAGAAAAATGCATACCTGGACACTACCATCAGCTTATAAGTAAATAGTGAAAGAGTTTTAAAGGTCTGCTGCTGTGTATAAAGAATTGGATTTAAAACTCCCAGTGTCTTCACTGCATGGCAGACCAAGTTGCCGAGGCAGTCACTACAAAAGACAAATCTGCAGTCTACGGGTCAACCAACATTCATCTCAGAATTCACAGCCTTGACGGTGAACACATTGCTGTATTGAGATTAACAAATTGCTGCACTCGCTTCTCCCCCCCCCCGTATTTTAAGGTGTATTTCACTTGTGAAAGGTGTCAGATTGAGTGCATTAGAAACTGATGTTTCTGCCCACAGAAACAATACCTCAGAAGCCACAAGACAAGCTCTGAGTTCATCTGTCAGAACATCCCCTGATCTTTTCTGATGGATTACCTTTTACAGTCAGGAAATACATCGGTCTCTATGCTGACTCAATCAGTGGTTCCAATTAAGGTAATTTATTGTGTTGACTGGGGTACATGGACAACTGTTTCTTTGAAACTGGATGGAGGCCTCCAATTCATTTCACATAGGCCACCAAATTGTCAGAGGGTAACTTGAATCAGTGACCTAGAAATGAAAGGCTCCACACCCTTCCCTGAGCCATCCAGTTTCCCCTCAAAAAGCTATTTTAATCTGTCTTCATGTTCGGTTTATTTAAATCTCCGATATTGAAGTTGAATTCTTTGAAGACTTGTATAAGAACAATTCCAATAGATACTGTGGTGAATCCACAAGCCATTCCCAAGAAATCTACCACTCCTACATTACTCCATTCCCTGAAAAGGATAGCTGAAGCCAGCAGGACCAGGGTGGTAAAAACAACATAGTAGATGGCACCAAACACAGAGGAGTCGAAACATTCCAGTGCCTTATTGATATATCTGAACTGAATGATAATGCTACATCCTAATACTGCCAGAAGTACCAGACAGAGGTACAGAGCCCTTTGACTTGAGGGGTTATTGTGAAAGATATCTTGAGCAGCAAGCCCAATGCCTTTTGTGCTGGGAACAGTGAAACTGCCCAACAACGAGCAAATACTGATGTAAACCATAATATTAGTAGGTCCATGAGCTGGAGCTATCCAGAAGATAAGCAGGAGAAGCATTAGCAGCACTATGCAGAGATAACCCACGAAAACTGGAAAACAAAAAGAAAACAAGATAATAGCAAGGTGAGAACTCTTGGTCTTCCAAAGATTTTAGTAGGCAAATCATGTCATACCAGGATTAAGACTTGCTACGGAATACAGATCCCTATCACTGAGCTTTTGGAGGTGTTGCAGGCATCTGCAACCCATGCTGTCGTCATGCTCTTTGGGTAAAGCAAACCATCATGTAGTGAAATATGCACTTCTGCACACGTGAACCAGATTTAAGATCACTTTTCTTTCCCCCTCCCCCACTCTCTCTTCCATCAGGATTATATTCCTTAATGCTTCCTATGACAGACAGCAGTGATAACACCTCGTTCACAACAAGTTCAATAAAGCATGGTGCGTGGATCTAGCAAAGAGCTTAAACATAAAGTTAGATCCCATTAAGGTGAGTAGGCAGAGCTGGGAGAACTAGAAGGCCATATCATTTGCATTGTAGCATCAGCGCACAGATTAGGCTGGTGAAAAACATTTCATGCTTTACACTTTTAAAGGAATAAATTTCCAATTCATTTTGGTCAGACTGAAAGGATAAATTTAGACCAGGACGTTTGTTTTCTTTTCTTTGTTCACAATTTTTTGATAGTTTTTGTTATTAGGTTTGAGTTTCTCTCACCTACAGCAATTAAAGAAAGTAACAATAGTTGGCAGTTTAGCTCTTATGCAAGAAAAATAAAAAGTGAGTCTGGCATGTCTTAGCACTAGTCTGTGTCATCCAGGACCTCGTGGGGCTTTACAACCTCTCTGAGAAAGAACAGGCATTTCAGCGTATGTCTCAACAGCGTATTTCTACACAAATTTATTGTGCAAAGAAATCTGCTTGGAACATAACTGGTATTTAGTATAAACTTTTAATAAAAAATTGCAATTGTTTCCAAAAGCAAGTAAAGAACAAAAGACAAACAGTATTTTTTTTGTTTTACATAAAACAACTTAAATTGAGATGCCAGAATTGTACCTTTCACTCTAAGTAGCAGGATATACTTTCTCGTCATTTTAGAAAATTACAACAGCCATTGTTCTGCGTTGCTGTGCAGAATAACGTTTTCAAAAGGATCCATGTTTTTATCTCTGTACCCATGTATCAATAAATCTGATGAGTTCCAAGTACAACAAGGCATATTTTTTTCTCCTCACAAAAGCTGTTTTGCCTCTGGTCATGTCATGGTCTCTTCAGAAGTCAATTTTCCTACCTGATGGAACTGGTAAGCCTCTTCCTCCTGTGTGCTCTTGATGAACATCACAAAATCATTATGAGTTAATAAAAAGAACAAAGTACCTGGATTTGTAAGCTTCTCTTCAAGCTCAGCCTGAGTTGTTACACTCTCAGACTTTGGGGAATGGATGATGAGAACAACAGACCCAGCGCAGCTCAGCAAACATCCCAGCTTGCCAAGAATGTTCAGTTTTTCTTTCAGTAAGTAAGAAGCTAAAATAGACCTTTCAAAGAGGAAGAAAATTAAGAGTTTGACTACATCCTGTTAATAATGCTGCAGCAGTGATGTCCCACATGAACTTCCCTCTTAAAGGAATAGTATCAAATGCTAGTGGATCTTCGACCAAATGTTGGGGGAGCCTCAAAATGCATTTCTGACTTGCCTTAGAAAAAAAAAATCACCTGGTTGCAGTTTTACTCAATGCCTGATATTTCATGTCAGAAAAAAAAACAAAACAAAACAAAAACAACACAAAACACAAAGCAACCAACAAAAAGACCCAGCCACAGCACCCCCAAGAAGAACTCCACATCACATCTTCCAAAAAAAAGCCCAACCCTCAAACCAGGCATCCAGCACCCAAGGCAGATATTTTGTGAGCTGTCACAAAGGCCCATTTTATAGGTGCTATGTATTCATGAGATAAAAGTGGCCTTTGGTTACAAAGATCACAGGGCTCAGATCAGACATGTAGCTGACCGAAATACTCAAAATTATGTGGCCTAGGATAAAAATAATAGGTGGTAAGTAGAGCAGCATCAGTGTGCTTTGTAGTGCAGTACAGCTCCGAAGCTGTGAAGCCCATACAAAGCAGTCTGCACTCTGCATTAGGTGACCGGCGCAGTCAGATAGACAGTTCCGCAGCCAACAGTAGGCAGCAGAAAAATCTCGAGGCAACGCACTGCTTTGTTTTCACAGAACTTTGTCGCTGCGCTGGGTTCACCACGGTAGTTCAGCTATTCCGAAAACAGTTGCATATTAAGCTCCTCTTAGGAATGCTCGCTGCCTTTTTTTGTTCCCTCCCTTCTCATGAACCTAACATTCAAGAAGCGTGGGCATGCTTATGCGAGGGACTCCCGCTTCAGGAAACAGGGCCAAATCCAATTAAATGAAACTCGGCATCAGTAAACATGTGGGTTGTGGATAGCAGGGGAGAGAAAGAATGTGAGACAAAAGGACAGATCTACATAGGAAGGGAACTGAATAACAAGGAGAAAAGTCCAGAACAACCACAGTCAGAGGACAAAAACCCCAAACTTTGTCTGTCCTAGATGATAGCAATAGTTAAAGCAGAAGATACTCAGGAACCCTTTTTTTACCACTGCATTCCCACCCTGGCCTGCCACTGCACTGGAGAAAACAGATGACAAAAGGTGACATTATAGTGACTCATGATGTCAGTCACAAGCCTGACATCTTCTCAGTGGACCTCCAGTGATCACTGAACGTATCTGACATTTTATGGAGTAGTAACAACATTTGGACAAGAAGAAAAGCAAACTCTTACCCAAATGGAACGCCAAGAGCTCCCAAGGGTGTCACTAGCACAGTTGGGACCGCAGTGTAGGCCAAGAAATTCCCTATTTGACCCAGAGCCACTGTCAAGAGAACCAGAAATAAGCCCTTAAATCTCTTGTAAAAAGAAGCAATGAAAACTTACTCAATACTGTTTGGGAAAGACTGTTCTAACTGGAAAACAGATGTTACATATTTGCTTAGCTTGGTCATTTTGCACTTAAAAAAACTGGTTGGGATTTTTCCATATTTTAAAACTATTTTTTGATATAGGATTTATATTTGCCACACAAGAAGATCCAAGAGATCACAGTAAATAATCTTGTTTGCAGCTTCTCTTAATTGAGTACAAATTCTAACTCAATAAATTTAATTGGAAACACTCATGGATTATACTTCAATATCTCAACATTACACTCAAATATTTGTATGGAGAGGTTAAAGTATAAATAACTTCAGCTTTAGAAGATGCACACACACAACACAAACGCACATGGTTACAGCTCCTAACAGCAGTGTTACTTTTGGGAGGGGGAAATAAGGACAGTACCGAGGAAAGGAATCCAGTAATGAAACGCTAAGCACATGCATAGAGGCTTCTCAATACACAGAAGACTGCATTACATTTTCCCAACACAAGGTAACATCAAAAGTAAATCCTGATCAGTTCGGAAAGAATGGATCCCTGACAAGTCACAACAAAACAGACTCGTGGTCTTATTGTTTTCTTTCCGCCAACAAAAACAAATTCCAAGATGTGCCACACTGCAGCTGTGACAAGCAGTTCACACGTTCAGGAGTTTTGGTTAAAAAAAGAGAGTCTGGATGGTTTTGCAAGTGCTGGCAAGTTTACAACAGTTCAACACAATGCTTGCAGAGTTACAGGGTCTGTGGTAACTGGCAAGAACCCCGGCACTGAACACAAACTACATGCAGCTCAAATTTCCAGTTGATTTTAAAAGCCATTATCAGCCTATAAAAACATTTCAAGAATCCAAGCTGTCTTCATGCTCACGCTGGCACTGCCCTCAACTATCAAATATCATTACCATCATCTTGTTCTTTACACCTGCAAAGCACTGTGCAGACATTAATTAATTTACCAAATTTGTTCACATAATCAGCAGAGCTGAAGACCTGTGTAACCTACAGGAAACACGAAGGAGACGGACAAACTTACAGAACTGCAGAGTGTGGCAAAGTTCTATACTAATTCACCACACTGTGGCTTTCTCTATGCACAGGAAAGAGACAGGGTAGTTAATGAGCAGCATTTCTAGAACACAAGAGTCAGGGACAGTCTCCCTGCCCCTGGGAACAGAGTAACTCGGCTATCAGCCTCTGAGCTTGTTTTTCAGCAGAGGCATGTGGCAAGTTTGGCATGATCTTCAAGGCATCCAAAGGCACTGGGGCAGAACTTGCATGGAGGACAGAGCACAGCTAGCAGGCTGCGCTTCTGCAGATTACCTATGCTGCCAAGTGACTCTGACAAAAGGTTGACTTCTTCTTGGAGGTCAGGTGCCTTAGCTTTCTGATGGAAGAACCCAAACAGATGGCACCAACGTCAATCTGTAAATCAGGTCTCTGAAGCAGTCGCACTGCACATATTGTGAGGTGACTGCACTTAGAAATTTTCAGCATCATCGTGAAGTAATAGTAACAGTCTCTTACCACCACGAGTGACAGTCCAGGACTAATTAAAAAAGAATCTCAGTAACTGTTACCATCTACCAGATGCTGAGGACCTTTGCTGCCAATGTATCCAGTCCTATCTGAACAGAAGTTCCTCTCCAGACACAACAATGCTGTCAGTCAAGACACAGCTTCAGTTCTTGAAGACACATCAAGCTTTAAGCTTACTAAAGGAGAACCAGTATCCCCAAAATTATCACAACACAAAACTTGATGAACACTGACACATCTACTTTAGCAAAAAGACCAAGATGTCTGCTCTACATATGTAGTTTTTATATGGGTTTATTTCAGTCTAACTTAAGACTGGAAGTATGTTTGCAGCTGGTGTGTGTTAGGCATGCTCCTAGAGTGCATCTTCCAACCTAGTTTCATCTTAAAGTCCAGTTCAGGAGCTGCAATACTGCTGCACAGCATGAAAGAAAGCCCAATCCGTGGAGACAAACAGGAGATTTGCTTCACAAGAGTGTTCCCCATTCACAATAAAACACTGTTCCCATTCACTATAAAAACCAGCCACATCTATGCTGCTACCAAAACCTATGCTGAAACCAATAATTAGCCAATTAATTAGTTGAATGCTCACTGCAATCACTCTTTCGACTTTAAGAAACAACCCTTAGCAGGATCTGTAGCCCTTCCTTTGAAGTCTGCAGTAATCCAGTGGACCCCAAGGCCCCAAAACATTTAGGCACTGTTACGCTGAGTCAGCATGCCAACACATAAACACTTGCTTGCCACCTGAACAAATATTATGAAAACAAGTTAAAAGAGTTTATGTGGGTTTTGTTAGTCACTCAACCCCCAAACTCCATGTTTGAGAATATGTCAGCTGTTACAATATCGCCCAGATAACTGGGGGATATTGTTAATTCCTCAAACATTGCCCTTCTCCACATCCCATAGGAGCTTACCTGGCCCTTCTCATTGCTGCTGTTTGTGACTCTGTTTCAATTCTGAATCTGTAATATACTTAAGCAATCCCTCCCTTGGTTCTTTTGCACACTTTCTGAGGCTTTGTTTTGAAATACCTGCACGTAGCTACTGGACAAAAGCCAACTGATACCATTCCCTTCAGCTATTTTGCCTTTCAGTCAATCCAGTCAGCTCTTTTAAGCATGAAATCATTTTCTCTGATTCACCAAGATAAACTCACGTAATTAAACCTCTCCTGCTCGGAGGTTTAAGACAAGAGACTCATGAGCGACAAACAGTAGTGATTAATGCACGGATTTATCACTACTTAGGCAATAGTGAACCTGGCATAGGAGAAAGCTGACAAAGTACTAAAACTCAGGTTAAATTAGCTGAGGACTTTCCTCTGAAGCTCTGTTGGCTTCTATGCTCGCTGTGAAGTTTGTCCTTCAAGGGATCTCTCAGCTTCAATTACTTTTCCCTACCTTGAAGACAACAAAACCAGAAACTTCCCTTGTTGCCACGAAACAAATGGCACAGCCGGATTGACGTGCTTCTCAGAAACAGCCTCCAAGCATTTCCAAATGATTTGCACAAGGCTGGGGTAGAGTCTGGAAGTGGGGTGTGATTTTAAAGCTTGTGGGTAGAACGAGGTCTGAGGGACAGGAGGAGAAAGATAGCTGGTCACCATGCTCTGGATTCACATCAGAGCGTGCGCTGTGCCCGGGCACAGCCTACAGAGATACCAAGAGTGAAATTACACTGATCTCGTATCAGCACCACACAGGGCTTCACATTAATCTTGTAGATTAAAAGCAGAAATGAAACCATATCTGTCGAACTAGAAATAAAAAAGGATTTTTCTTTCACTTGAGGCTGGCTAAGGGCTCTCTGATCTAAGAAATAACATGTGCTGAATGAGCCCTTTTGTGCAAAGCAACAATTTCTTCTTCAGCTTTGACTTTTATTAAGAGCCGAGCGGACCAGCGCGATCCAGGGACACAAACCATGCAGGAACCCAGAGTCAGAGCAGCATGTGGCTGCCAAGGGCTGCAAGTACCAAATGGCTTGGAAATCCGGACAGATGTCTGCCTTGGGATTGTCCCAGCTCTTTGCCTTCTCAAACCCCGTCAGACACAGTAGCCAGTGAGCGTTTACTGAAGGTGCGATATTTCTGAGGGACAGGAATTTTGTGACAAGCGATCATGAGATTCAAGATGAGAACCCAGATTTCCTGCTGTCTCGTTTCATCATCTAACCACAACTTCTCCCTTCAAAGAAAATCAAACCTTTTAAGATACTTACTTGCAATAGTTCCAGACCACCATACTATATCTGTTAAGTACGAAGTACCTGGAAGAGGAAGTATAGGAAGACATATTAGACAAATAGGAAACTGCAATACTGGAACTACAAAATAGAATAATTTCAACAGCCTCAACTATTAAGGACCTTCACCTTGACCCTTTCCTTCAAGGCAACCTGGTGGTAGGAAAACAAGAAGGAAGGTGCTTGGGTTTGGTCTGTATGTCCAAGTCGGACCTTCTTAAGACAACATATTAGTCAGAAGTTCCATCTTCCAGCAAAGTACTTATGTGACACTAACACAGTATTACCTAGAAAAGTGCCATTTAATCATACACATTAGAACCCCTGCTAGGAGAATGGCAAACCTATGGAAACAGAACACGATTTGAATTGATTACTTTGGTAATATAGCCTCAATGCAATTGTATTGGAGAAACTGTAGCGGAGAAATAATTTTGGCACACAGTTTTGGCAGTACTGTAGCATGGACCAACCCTCCCACGTTCGGGCACTGGAAAACGCTACAAATGAAGCCTCTGATTTCCTGACACACAGACACATTTCAAAGAGAGGAGTAAAACCTCTGGATTGTCTCTTAGCGTCTCAAACTCCAAGATGATTATTTTCATCGTCAGATTATAGGCTTTTGCCTAGGGATGCACCAAGGGAGCCTGTGCACCACATTTTGAAAGTTCTGCTTCTGGAGAACACTGAGGCTAATGACCACTTACTAAACTAAAGCCCAGCCTCCACTGAGCACGACCTTGGCATCATGCTACACTCTTACATTCAGCTCCTCTTTCTAGCAATTCAGCTCGGCATTTGTCTGGGAAGATGCTCTCTCAAGAGCTGCTGGAGCAAAAGGCAACATCTTACCTACCCCAAAAACCCCGTATGAAAGAAAAACTCAGTAATCTGTAACTCTGGGGAAGTATAAAATATTAAGCGCTTGGAAATCACACTATGTAATTGAAACTAGATGGAAAATGACTAATGAAAATGGCCAGCTTTAGAGTGGGTGTAAAAATTTTTTATACTTTTATTATTGCATATAAAATAAAAACACTGTTGGGGGCACAAATTATAGAAAATATTGACTCATGTAGGATAACTTCACAAAATATTTGTCACCTGCTGATGCTTCTAACTAAGCGAAGATTACTAATTGCATTGACACTGTATTATCGATTCAAAAGAGAAGACAGAAAGGACTTGAAGTGCCTCCTTGTTAATTATACAAGACCTACTGAAGCCAGTGGAAAAAAGCCATCATTTGACACTGACGATCTCAGGCTCACGGCTCCAACTGCTAGATTCAAGGCAGAACCGCTCTGCTTCACAACATTAAATTGAGAGGAACCGAGGGTGTCTGCTTGGATGTCTCCACACTGAGCACGCCATCAGGAAATACTACAAATTTCTCAGCAAGTTACATGAATAGACATCAGTAACACCTTCAAACCAGGGTGCTTGACAGGTGCCAGAGCCAAGAAAGCCAGCACAGACCCATCACCCACTTAACCCAGCGCTCCACTGAAAGCCCTTCAGGAGTAATGAGACCCGACTATACTGCAAAGTGGAAACTTCTCCAACTGCATTGGGATGGAAAATCATTCCTTTCTCTTGTGTTTTCTCATTGTTTTGCTCACAAAATATTTTTTTTTAAAGACTTTGTACTCATGATTCAAACACGATCTCTCTGTGGACAATAAAAATGGATTACAGCCATCTTGGAGGGAAAGGGAGACTATGTTGCAAAACAGCAGTTTGTCTGAGGCCCCTGCACATAAGGTCATTGCAGAAAAGGTAAAATAAACCCCTTGGATGAGGCTGCCAGCTGGTAGTAACATAATTGCAAGCTTATGCTGCTCCACTGCATGCAAGCTAAAGGCAGCAGGCACTGGGAAGGCACTGCTGCGCTAACACCAGCCATCTCAAACATACGTATATGTACATATTGCTATTTGCATACAGACAGAGGGAATACCAAGCATGTCCTGGTAACTAAAAAGGAATTTTTTTTCACCCAAGAGAGTTCTCGGAACCTATGGACATATGCTCACATCCCTCCATCACCTACCAAACAAATGGCTATTGGCCACAGAAATGCAATTGAAAGGTCTCATGCAATCTGTGTTTACAACTTCCCCTCACACAACAGCACAAGATTAACAAACAAACAAATATACTGCACTTTCCTATATTCAGAGCATCAAGGTGCAACCAGGAAAATGAAATTCAGAGGCCGTCTGATTTGGGAAGCTCCAGCTTTGGAAGAAAATACAGAAAATCTTCATAGTCTGGGAATTTACAGCTTTATTGTGGCTAAACCGGCTAGACAGCACAATCGTTCATCTCTGAAGACGACAGTGAGGTATGGGATCCCAATATGAAAATAAATGATTCGCTGGTGTGCCTCTCTGCTCTGCACAAGGAAACCACCGCGCGAGTGATGTAACTTGAGCTGTGCGCCTGTGGAAGGGCTAGAACAAACAAGTGACAAGATGTGCCGGTGCTGTTCGTGGCAAGAAACCCTGAGCCAGCAGAATGGATAGAAAAGCCCCACAGACGAAAACATTGCATGGGAAACCTACGGACGCACGCAGGCACGCACACGCGTCCCTGATGTTGTGCTACAGCAAGCAGGCCGAACACGGGGAAGCTGTTGCTGATGACAACGCTCAACAGACCTTCGCTGCTGTCCACCTGCCGTCCCCTCGGTAATGTATCACACCCCTTATGCCGCGCTCCTGCCATCCATCTCTGATGTAAAACGCATGTAAGGTCGTATCTAAGGCCGGCTCTCCCTGTCCAGCCACCCGGAAAACATCTTACCATCTGGACAGGGACCTGGGCAACTGGCTCAGAGTCGTCACACACAAGGTTGGAAAAGACCATTTAGGTCATCGAGTCCGACCGTACCTGTCCTCTCCTAAACCAGCTCCCCAAGCACCTCATCTACCCGTCTTTTAAAAACATACAGGCGCCCCCCGCTCCAAGCGACACCGTGACTGCCCCCCGGGCTGAGGGTCTGACAAACCCCGGGGGTGCCTGCCTGCAGTCCGTCCGTCCNCGGCGGGGGCTCTGCCGCCCCTCGCCACCGCAGCACCGGGGTCCCTACCTCGTCCGCGGGCCCGCACGATCCCCTTCTTCTGCAGGACGAAAGTGGAGCCGTTCACCAGGCTGGAGACCACGGCCACACTTAAGCCCAGCGACACGGCGG
>VXBZ01000147.1:374227-392685 GCA_013399135.1 Heliornis fulica | reverse complement strand
TTTTTTTTTTTTTGGCCTGGAAAACTTGCTGGTTGTCTCTGAGAGTACGGAGGTAAAAATGAACTCATCCAACAGTTTTAGTAAAACTAATGCTGACAGAGGCACTGAATCATTTGTTTTCCTGCTCCCAGTCGTACCCTACATATAAATCAATAATTATATTCCTTGGCTCGATCTCTAGTGTGATGAAGCAGGAGCAGTATCTGATGCTGCTGAAAATGTGCTGCATTATGGCACCTACTGTAAAGGCAAGGAGCTCAAACTGGGAACGAGAGGTGCCCGGGGCGGCAGCTGGGCTGGGATTAACGTGGGGTACCTGCTCCTCTCCACTCTGCCCTTCAAACTGAGGCCAGGCTAAAGCCTGCTAGCTTTCTCGAGTCACCTTCCCTTTCTGACACAGCATCTGTGAAAAGAAAAGGATGGCCAGTCAGCTCCAGAGTGGTTTTGGGGCAAGTGGTTGCCACTGTTAGATGTGTTGTACATATGAATTTTGCACTTATAAACACCTATCCATTTCTGATTAACTCTTAAAGTCTCTTTCAGGAATAGCTGGAGTTAAGAGAAAAGGAAATGATGAATCACAGCTAGATTTAAACTCAGAGAGCACCGAGCTCTCAAAACAGTCCTAAACAAATAGATATTTCTGAAAAGCATGATAAAGAAATAAAAGCAGGAGGATGAGATGGAATATGACTGAAATTAATTTCTTTATAGAAACAGCTGATGCTGGCATTGGTCCAGAAAAGTAGTTTAAAGAGCCTGAAAGAAACAATAAGAAATAAATCTGTCTGTAGCATGAATGTGTGGGTGTTTTAATAAAGTGGAAGGTATTCTGGAAGGATGATGGGCGGGAGAAAGAGGCTGAGCTTCTGACATTACAAAGAAAAAAAATCACTGTGATTAAGAGCACAAATCTAAGTCATATTGGGTAACAGGTGTGGATAACTATACAGCCCTCCTCTCTATCCATCAGGAAAGGTAGTTTCCTGCTATGCCACAGATGAGGGTCTAGTCCAGCAGCATCACTTCCATCTTCGCTGGCATGAAGAACAACAGAACCACAGAATCGTTTGGGTTGGAATGGACCTCCAGAGACCACCTAGTTCACCCCCCCACCAAGCAGGTTCACCTAGGGCATGCTTCCAGGATGCCCTAGGAACCCACAGGAATGCTTCAAGGTGGTTTTGAAAGTCTCAAGAGAGGGAGACTCCACAAACTCTTACAAGGTGCTCCCAGATCTCTTCAGCATACAACACAAACCATTTATCCCTGTGAAATAACTTCATAATGTACAAAGGAAAGGAGATTATTCTTTGGCAGTCTCCAGATTTTGAAAAATCTGTACCCAACCCCCATGGTGTTAGTTTGTCAGGGGTGCAGACACCAGGTGCGTAATGACCATATGATGTCATTGTCTTACAGGGTTCATTCCTTCAGCATTTTAGGAATGAGGTCTTAAAACTCCAGTCCTCCAACTAAGTAGTATCTGAGCAGTTCTGGCCAACAACAGTGTGTATTCCATCATGGTGTACACCTTCTCCAGTGTTCCTCTGACCTCAAGGTATCATTAAAACCCCTGTCTTCCTTTTCTGGAGCCAAAGAATGTGGAATTAGGCTGTCTTTGTGATCAGCTTTCCACAGACACTTTGGAATCAACAGGTCTAAGTAACTTCCCACAGAGATATCTGAGATGATCTCTGCACTGCTTATGCTAATACAGATGTAAATACTGTGGAGATGGAAGGAAAATGGGGTGTTAATGTCACTCCAATCTTAGGACACCTGACCTACTCATTTCGGATAATTAGGTTTGTTGGATTAACATTGATTGTAGGCAAAATAACAGGGGAAAAATGGATACAGCATTACACTACCAAAGAGTAGGAAGGGATCAATGTAAGGAGGTTTGGAAAGCTTCCTTGTTAGGCAGAACAGATCTTTATCTTTGCTGAGACAACAAATTTGATACAGATAATTGTATATATTTAGAAGATTAACTTAAGACATTAGAAGACCGGAACTTAGTTTTGCACAGCATTAGGCAAGTACATATCCAATGAGACGGGTACAGTGGAGCAACACCAAGATCTGGAACGTACACTAACATAGCTGTCACTGTGGAGCCGACGAATAGCATGTTCCAGTGCGGCTCTCTGCACCGTTCCCGACACACAGACGATGAAGCCTGCAGAGACGGAAAGCATGGCCTGCTCTCATCATCCGGACAAGCCTGCACCGTCACGTACTCTGGGCCCAGTCATGTGCAACCAAAGAATGAGAAAGACAAATTACCACTTGCAGAAGCAGGGTGGGAGCTGAGCAAGAAGAGGAAAGGGGTGTATCCTCAAAAGCAGTTTGCTGGGAATAGGTTTAGGTATATTAGTGGACAAGGCCCTGAACCTGCACTCTTCATATGGCCGAGCAGAGAAGACTTATGGAAGTAGGCACTGTGACACAGGAAGGGATGATGAGCTCTACATGGCATGTTGAAGCAGGGTGTGTAGCTCTGCTCATCGTGTTTTTAAAGCATGTTGAATAGGTAGTGATGTAGAAAAGATTCTAAATTATTCAAGAGATAAAAGAAAAAGTCTGGGAGTGAACAGCTTCAAGAACTCGGTTTACATCTCAGCAGGCAATCAAAGGCTGATTTGATAGAAAAAGATAATCCCTTCCTTCCTGGTGAGGGGTATTGATGCTCTTTCAGATCAGTGGGGAAAGAAGCAAGACTGAGCAGTTGCTAGTTAGAAACAGGGGGTATTTCTTTTGTTTTGTTTAGCAGTGATGACCTGTTGGAGCAAACTCCCAAGGGAAGCAACAGAAGACCAGTCCAGGGAGGACCAACCATGAGCTGCCCAGTAAAGGAAGGGCAGCCAGGTGTGACAGTGGGACAGGTAGAGGCAGCGACCTCACTGATGAGGGATGCAGTTCCATAGTAGGGTGAGTTCGTCCAACATACACTGCACAAGTCTGAAGTGGTGAATCAGGTCTGAGGACAAGCAGGGAAGTCAAAACAGCAAATCAAGGCCTGGACCACTGGGCTACATACCAGGCACGATGGAGCTGCTGCATAGCTTAGACAGAGACCAAGGGCAAAAGTCTCATCTCAAGAAGACCTGCTGAGAGAAGTGACCCACCACCAAGGCTGGATGTTTTAATTCCAGTCTGGACAGCTGCACTGTGGATCAGCTTGGAGTCCAAGCAAGCAAATGTCCAGGAGCTGCAGGAGAATGCCCCTAATCCCCTGAGAGACCTTTGCCCCTTGATGGCTTCACATCAAGGCTGGGTATGATTTTATGCCATCCATATTTGATCCCAAAGGCATCAAGTTCTGCAGCCTATGCTACACTGAGAAATGGACTAGATGATGTAATAAATGTGAAATTAAGGTCTACAGTTAACTGCACAAGCAAGCTATGGAAGTTATGTTCGTTTAAGATCTGGAAGGTGATGCAATGCTGTAGGAGTTGATCAGAAAACATTCAGTGAAGAAGAACCCTTGTTCACACACGAACAGGGAGTGCAGTAATTAAGGGCACAGTTTCCTTTTCTTGGTCCTTAATTGCAGAGAAGTATTTTAATTTCCATCCTGTTAGAACCAGCACTGTAAGGCTTTTCTAGTTCTAAGGCCACAAGTTCATTGTCATCTCTTGCTTTGTGTTACTCCTTCCTGATCCATTGTTTTCAGTAGCTTTGCTCTCATGGACTATAGCACCTGCATTCATCGATCCCACCTCCAAGTATTCCAACTGCCTCATGGCTGCCTTGCAATGCTGGCAAATGTCTCCTTTCTGCCTCTGCTGCAGAGAAGCCCACTGCCCACAGAGACTCTCCCACTGTGTGAAAGAACGCTCAGCCCCTCGAGCACGTGCCTTCCAGGCTGCTCTCATAGTGTTCATTCAGCCCATTGGCCGTGCTCCAAGCCACTGGGTCTTTGCTCTTGACATGCTCAGCTGTATCATGCGAAATGATCTGTGAGCCAGGACCTGAGATAGTCCAGCATCCCTTAAATTATATAAACAGGCTTTGGACAGAGAGGCAGAAGTGGCCATACTTGAATTCCAGGAAACTTGTGGCCGTGACCCTTTCTAATAAAAATACACAAGGTGAGTGTTTCAGGTGCTCTTTTTGCATGGAGAGGCAGAAGAGCTCTTGTACATGGAAGAGACTGTATCAAACACTTAAATGGGCTCCTCCTCCCTATACCTCTAACCTGCTCGAAGCTAAGGAATGCCTTTGTGATTATAGTAGAAATACCCTGCTTTCATAATGATGGGAAGTCTCTCAGGTATCCTAGAAATTAACAGACCTTTTTCAGTGTATATTTATTTAGTGCATTTTTAAAAAACTGCTGCAGTGTAATTCCAGCTCTAAATATATTTGGGTAGAGTCTGGAAATAGGAATCTAATTATGTGTAAGGAAGGCACCCAGCCAGTGCTGCAGCTCCTAAAATCTTTCTTTGGTCCAATAATGGTAGGGTGGGAAAAAAAAAAAAATCACCCTCTCCTGTCCTTGATCTGCACAACATCTTGTGCACGGTGAAGGGGATGAGTTCC
Organism: Heliornis fulica; assembly: GCA_013399135.1. Lineage (NCBI taxonomy): Eukaryota > Metazoa > Chordata > Aves > Gruiformes > Heliornithidae > Heliornis > Heliornis fulica. Next base: position 388,131 of record VXBZ01000147.1, on the reverse strand, counting down.
AAAAAGCGCAAAGTTGTTAACCCTCATCGTACAGTTTCAAATGCAGTGGTTGCATAAATGTCTGGCTCTTCTCCCAGGCATTGATCCTTTACTCCAATAAACCTATTCTAGAACAGGAGAGGGTTTTTTTCAAGTTCATTGAGATCATCTGACATTTTTCTTGTAATATCTTTACGCACTGAGATAACACAGTTTGCTTAAGGTTTTTAGCAGTCCAGATGTGGTCTCAGCTTAAGCCATCTGGTTGCTGCAACTCAGAAGTTTTTAATTGATTTTTGTAAAATACTCTGGAGGTCATTCATCTGCTTATGCAGTATACTGTAAATCCTGGGGAATATTTTTAGCAGTCTAAGTAATTTATGAGACATTCTGTTCAAAACATGCAACAATAAAATTGTTCCAGACTTAGCTGTGACACAGCAGTACAGCAGGACAGAAAATGTTTGCAGAGTTTGACTGATATGACTTGTGAAGGCAGGGTCTACAACATCTCATCCAAGTGGATAATGACCAAACAGATGGCTACCAACCTTCTTTTCTTTCAGAAGTTTTGGCCTGTGCTATCTACTTCCAATAGTCAGTTTTCCTTCAGTGCCATCCTCATGATCTCTGTAATGAGACTGTTCCTTTGTACTTTCCTTAACCTTGTTGGTTAAGGAGACCTCGCTGGTTATTACACACTCTCATGTAATACACTGTTTTTTGAATATATTAGAAAAAGAAAAAATCTTACATTAATATTCATAACACAAATAGGATAAGTCTGGAATATACATTTAGTTCAGAATTGCTCTGAATTAGAAAAGAACAAACTAATCGACACGTTGTTAATGAAGTCCACAACAAATTACTATACATTATAGCACTGAAAATAGTAAAGCATGTGTGGTCTGTATGGCATGCTTACAGCCTTGCATGAAACACAGAAAGTCAGGACGGCCCCAGATCTTTAACTTGGAGGATGAAAACTGTTAAGTACCTGAAATGGCTCTGCAACATACTTTCATTATAAATTGCAGTGATCAGTCAAAAAATGGATCATTTGTTACTTTAATCAACAGTTTGGTTGCTAATGGAGACTAACTGTACACCGTTAGTCATTTCTTTTCTTGTCCATGATGGGTGTGTCAAGGAAATATATGGAATACTGCTGAGCTAGATTTGAATGTAAGATTTGCATAACAGGCAAAATTGTCTGGCAGTGCAAAAATCATATTTGCTCTGTATCACCAGCTCAGTTGTGAAACAAGACTCTGAAAAGCTAAATAGCAGAGCTGAATTAATGCACGCAAAGTAATTTTCATTAGCCGAGTTACTTGTTTTTTACTCTTTCCATTATTATCATTCTTTATTTTGTTGTAGTAATATTTTAGACTTGATAAAACTAGTGATGTGTTAATTTTTATTGCAGTGACATGATGGGCATTTAATGTTTTAAGGGTCAAACTCTAACTTAATTTGGCCCAGTAGCAGCCCTTTCCAGCTAAACTAATCTAACAAAATTGTCATGTAGATTTAATGTCAGGCACTATGTGCCAGTGACGTAAGGAAAAGCATCACTTAGGGTCTCTCCAAATTGTCTGTCTTTGAGATCATACAATAAATAGTAGTAGCATTTATTTTGGAAAAGACCTTTAAGTCCAACCATTAACCCAGCACTGCCATGTCCAACCACTAAACCATGCCCCTAAGTACCACATCTAGACATCTTTTTACTGTCCAACCAGGACACTTCCTCGGGCAACCTGTTCCAATGATTGGCAGCCCTTTTGGTGAAGATTTTTTCTTAATATCCAATCTAAACCTCCCTTGGCACAATTTGAGGCTGTTTCCTCTCATCCTTTCCCTTGTTACTTGGAAGAGGAGACACCCACACCCACCTGGCTACAACCTTCTTTCAGGTAGTTGTAGAGACTGATAAGGTCTCCTCTCAGCCTCCTGTTCTCCAGGCTAAACACTCCCACTTCTCTCAACTGCTCCTCATCAGACCTGTGCTCTAGACCCTTCAGTATCTTTGTTGCCCTTCTCTGGATGCACTCCAGCACCTCAATGTCTTTCTTGTAGTGAGGGGCCCCAAACTGAACACAGCACTCAAGGTGTGGCCTCACTAGTGCAGAGGGATGATCACTTCTGAAGTCCTGCTGGCCACACTCTTTCTGATATAACACAGGAAGCCATTGGCATTATTTGCCACCCGGGCACACTTCTGGCTCATATTCAGCCATCTGTCCACCAACACACCCAGTCACTCTTTCCTAAAGCCTGTAGCTTTCCATGGGGTTGTTGTGACCCAGGTGTAGGACCTGGCACTGACCCTTGTTGAATCTTCAAACTTAAGGAGTGTGCACTCAATCTCCTTGTCCAGATCACTGATAAAGATATTAAAGAGAACTGGCCTCAGCACTGAGCCCTGGGGAACACCACTTCTGACTGGCTGCCAACTGGAATCAACTCCATTCACCACAACTCTTTGGGTTGGGCCATCTGTTTTTTTGGTTTTTTTTTACCAGGTGAAGAAAATACACAATCAAGCTGTGAGCAGCCAGTTTCTCTAGGAGAATGCTGTGGGAAATGGTGTCAAAGGCTTCACTAAAGTCCATGTAGACAATACCCACAGCCTCTTCCTCAGCCACTAATTGGGTCACCTTGTCGTAGAAGGAGATCAGGTTAGTCAATCAGGACCTGCCTTTCATAAACCCATGCTGATCAGGCCTGATCACCTCATTGTCCTGTAAATGCTATGTGCTGGCACTCAAAATGATCTAGTCCATAAAATTCCCTGGCACCAAGACTGACAGACCTGTAGTTCCTCAGGTCCCCCCTTCTGGCTCTCCTTGTAGATGAGCTTCACACTGACTACCCTCCAGCCAACTTGGACATTCCCAGTAGACCAGGGCTGCTGATAAATGATGGAAAGTGGCTTGGTGAGGATTTCTACTATCTCTCTCAGTACCTTTGGGTGGATTCCATCTGGCCCATAGACTTGGGTGTGTTGTAGCAGATGTACTAGTGGAGGTATAGCAGGCCACTAACCATTTCCTCTTCAGTTGAGAGAGCTTCATTCTGCTCTCCATTCCTGTCTTCTATGTCAGGGGGCTGGGTATCTGGAGAACAATTGGTCTTACTGTTAAAGACTGAGGCAAATAAGGCATTAAATACAACAGCCTTTCCTCCTCCTTTGTTACTATGTTTCCACCTACATCCAGTAAAGGATGGAGATTCTCGTGAGTCCTCTTTTTGTTGCTAATGCATTTATAGAAACTTTTTCACTGCCATTTATGTCAGTAGCCAGATAAAGTTCTAGATGGGCTTTGGCCCTTCTAATTTTCTCCCTGCAAAACCTCATGACAATCTTGTAGTCCTCTGGAGTGGCTTGCTCCTTCTTCCTAAGGTAAAAGCTCTTCTGTTTTTCCTGAGTTCCATTCAAAATTCTATGTTCAGTGAGGCTGGTCTTCCCCACTCACTCATCTTTTGGCACATTGGCCTGCTCCAGTGCCTTTAATATTTTCTTCTTGAAGAATCTCCAGCCCTCCCAGACTCCTTTGCCATTCAGGACTGTGCCCCAAGGGACTCTTGTCAAACCAGTCTCCTAAACAGACTGCCCTCTGGAAACCCAAGGTAGCAGTTCTATTGACCCTCCTCCTTTCTTCTCCAGGGATCAAAAAACTCTTATCATTTGTGATTGCTGTGCCCAAGATGGCCTCCAACCATCACATCACCCACAAGTCCTTCTTGTATCTGGTACCTAGAAGGAAAAATAAAGGCACATTTCTATTAATTAACCACTCAATGAATAATAAAAATAGACACCAGACACTTCTGTTTGCAGTCGTCATTTTTATGCAAATACTGAATGATGAATGATGAAAGAAAGGAGGAAGACTCCTGGTCCGAAACCTGGAGTTCTGGAGGAAGGCAATCTGGTCTAATGCCCCAATCAAGCATGATTTCATGGCAAGGTTAAAGGTCAGAATGTGCTAAAGTAACTTGTAATAAAACAGAGGGTTTTAGAGTATCTCCTTATTACCGGAGAACCATCATTAGAGAAGAACCTCACTGTTGAACAGTATTCTGAAAAAGGAGCCTCCTAGAGAAACTCATGTTGGATTGAGGTCTGAGAAAATAAATGACTTGTGCCTATAGGCTTAAAGGATCTGCTTTTTCCACAGCACATTCCCAAGTGGATTGAGTAACTGTTTTGCTATATGTATTGTCATTTTATATTTTTGAATTATTTTTTTTTAACTTGTTTTTTAAGTACATGTGAAATACTTTATCCCAGTTTGTTATTTTACTGTTAAAGAACAAAAGCTTAATGTGACAAGCAGCATTGCTTTTGCATTGCTATTTTTGCTTAGGTTAATAAAATTTGTTTAAATTTGGGTAGCATTATTCTCTGCTGGAAAACTATTCTGATAATTCAGGGAAGTTATAGTGACAATTTTGAGCCAGAATTTTCTGAACAGGGAATTCTACTGTTGAAACAGCACATAGAATGTGAATCCAATACAGTTTGAAATTTTTGTGGAGTAAGCCACCTCTAGCACAATGTAACAAGACTAACATAACTACAGTGAGAGAAGTAAAGCTATTAAAAATTAAGAATTGATTTCAGAAATGAGATCAGAGTCCTGTGACCTTCTTTCTAATATAAAAAGATATTGCATAGTTTTCTCAAAGATCACTGAAAAAAAGGCAAGACAAAATTTTACTCTAAGCACCATCAGTGTATGTCCATTCTTTCCTATGAAATGTTGTTCATTAAACAGTTCAATAAACAACTTCATCAATGTCAATTCATTATAAATGTGACAATCTGTAAAACTAGATTTACCTTTTGACTCTGATATCGAATGTAGTGTATTAGCTTCAAAGCCAGCTCAGATTTTCTCAGGTCCTCTTGAGGCTATGTTAATAAATAAAAAAACATCAGAGAGAAACAGCATCACAAGCAACTGAAAATAATTTAAAATGCTATCAGTAATCAAGGGGGCTGGTGGTATGAGTGACAAAGGCTAAAAATCTTGCTGTATCAAATGTAGTATGTTGCAAGTTAAGTCCATTTGGGACAGAAGTAGGAGCAGGGATCAGACTCTCCAGGTGGTGGTGAAGACATGATGCATTTAGTGTTTTGAAATGCTTGCATACACAGGGGCAAAAGTGCACACAATTACTAGGGGCCATTGTTAGTGGCAGGGATCTTTTAGAAGGTGGCCCTGACCTTTTCTGTGTCAAAGCTGGAGTCTTAACACCACAGCACAGACATCACAGCTTTCTATTACAGTGGAGGAGTCATTCAACCTTACAAGAAAGGTTTCACAAAAGTTTGTTAAAATCTTATACGCTGTCTGTAAACGGAATAGTAATTTGAAATTGGTACAGTAGAGAAGATGCACAGCAGCTTATTTTCTAGTGTTGCAATTTCCCAGACTCTAATTTTCTTCAAAGGATTATGAACAAGATAAGAGAAAAAAGATTCAGAGTCCGATTTTCCAAAAATACTGGTAACTGTTACGTTGAAATAACACGGCATAGAGACAAATCTGTGGCCTGTTTGAGAGATGGCACAGAACTACAGCCCTAAAGAAAGCATTGAAAGGTGGCTCCAACTGCTGTACATTATTCAGGGGTGTTAATACTCTTGTACTGAAAGCAGAAAAGATAACAGGTGTGAATGCTCTTGGTTGCAACATCTTACTGTGCTTGCAGGGAACAGAGACAAAAATCAATGGAATACAGGTGCTGGAACAAGCTGAAGTACATGTCCTGGTGGGTTGTTTTCCTTCCTGTTTGAACTTACTGCTTCATTTTACATCCCTAACTGCTGGCATCCCCTTCCAAGGTGCTATATACATTAGCATCTCTGAAACATCGTCTAATTTGTCCTTGAGGACAAACTAGTTTCTGCAATTGTACTAAGTGGGGTGGGGACTGGCAAAACAGAAGGGATGCAAAAAACTCCCTTTATAAATTAGCATATTGGAGAAACACTGTAGAGATTCTCCACAACTGCTTTTATCTATCTGTGGGAAGAGAACTGTGGACAGTTGCCTGATTCACAAGCCAAGTAGAGTGATGGTGTTTTGGGCTGGTATGTATTTTACATACTAAGGACAGACCTAACAATTTGTCTTGATTCCCTTCCCTCCTTCCCCTGCCCTGGCCAATATCCCTGAGTCTGCGCCAACCTGTCCTTGACCTTGTCTTTCTGCTGCTAATCCCTCTCCCGAAGACACGCTGCAGCAAGGACAAAACATGCACAAGTCCAACATGTTTGAACTCCTTTTTTCAAACTAAGTTTTCTTAGCCCTTAAGAAGTGTTTTTGTATGAAAGGATACCATATGGCTCTAAGTTAACAAATCCTTTACAGAAATACTGCTTCCTTTCCTGCTGAGAAAGGGTAAAGATTCTTATCAGCATTTATAAAGTGTTTCTCTGTACATTAAGCAATGCAAGAAAGCTAAAGTGGTTTCAGCCACCTCCCAGGCATTATGGTAGCACAGAATCACAGCCCTGTTTGGGTTGGAAAGGACCTCAAAGACCATCTAGTTCCAACCACCATGCCACGGGTATGGACATGCTCCACCAGACCAGGCTTCCCAAAGCCCCATCCAACCTGGCCTTGGACACTGCCAGGGAGGGGGCAGCCACAGCCTGTGCCAGGGCCTCACCCCCCTCACAGGGAAGAATTTCTTCCTTAGATCTAATCTAAATGTGCCCTCTCCTTCAGTGTGAATCCATGACCCATTGTCCTGTCACTACACTCCTTGATAAACAGTCCCTCTCCATCTTTCCTGTAGCTCTCCTTTAGGTACTGGAAGGCTGCAGTTTGGTGTCCCCGGAGCCTTCCCTTCTCCAGGCTGGGTAAATCCAACTCTTTCAGCCTGTCTTCATAAGAAGTGCTCCAGCCCTCCGATCATCTTGGTGGCCCTTCTTTGGACTCACTCCAGCAGCCCCATTGCCTTCTTATCTTGGGGGCATTATGAGGAACTCAATACTCGGTGGCTTAGCAACATGCTTCCTTTTTATGTATTAAGAGATTTTTTTCATGCTTTGATTATTGGCTAAAGGATACTGTTCCCATCTCTAGCAAGGTTTCATCCTACTGCATCCACCTACCCAAACTAATGGGCATAGACTTTCAGAGATCTAAAGGGTTTAATACTTATCTCATTTTGCGGAATAATTTCCATTTTGTTTCCAAGTCTTCTGAAACAAGCTATGCTTTGCATAATAATTTAGGAAAAACTTGCAACATTCTTGTTTATTTGCTTAACCTCAACATTTGGAATATTCTTGCTCTCCAAGGGCCTACTGAACATTCCTCCATCATGTTAAGTAATTGTGAAACATGTAGCAGTGCCTGCAAATGGGTTGATTTGTAAATGTTAACTAGGCAACTAGCCTCCTGTCAGATAGAATATATATGAATAATGATAATCTATTTGCATGGTATTATGATAGCATAGGAATCATTCTGCCCTCAAAATATAGGTTAGTATATTAGTGAGGCTATATTTAAATTTCTGGTGTGATATGATGCTGGTTTTTATTACCCTTAGCATTGCCTTGATGTTTGGGGTTTTGAATTATATCTTGATCATTTTGCAAATCTAATATTTATAGGTGAAGAGGTTTGTGAATGTAGCTTAGTACTGATGGATGGTGCTATTAGCAAATCTTATACAGAATATTCCTGTAGTTGAAAAGGCCTTTTAAATGCAAACATTCTTCGATTGGCTTTAAGTTAATAATTGTATTTAATTTGAAAATGATAGAGAGCTTATGGAAGTTGCTAAGACTTATGGAAGTTTTAGTATGTGGTATATACTTTCCATCTGAATTTCAGAAATATTCCTTACTGTATGCCAAATACTTTTAATTTCAATGGGTCTGTAACGGACACCTGAGTATTTATGCAGTGTTTATGTCCAACGTTTCCTGAAGATCCGCCTAGTGGGCATACTCGAGCTGGCATTTCGGAAGGTACTTTGCAAGTCAGAGAATATCCATCTTGACTATTTTATGAAGTGATTACTTTGAATTGATAATTTCAACAAATAACAGGAACAGCCACAACGAATTCATTATTGCTGACGAGTTCAGAAATGTAGGGTGAAATCAGATCAGACTGGTTTGGGCTGTAAAGTGGATAGAGACTCCCTGGAGAGAAACACTGGGGCTGTCCTGGGGGAAAGCTAAACACCCTTTCTTCTCTGCAATGGAAGATATAATTTGGAAAGTAAGCTTTTGGGATTGTTTTCCTCTGAGACTACAAAATAGTATGGTTGGTATTGGATGAGTAAAATAAAGGATACGTGAGGCCGAATTTCTGAGCTTGATGAAGTCAATGAAACGTTACTGCTTTCTCTAACAAGGACAGGATTAACTCTAATTTAAAAAAATAATTAACTATGCAAAATGTAATTAACAATGGATTCTAATTAGCAACCCGTGGAAATTGTGGCTTTATTGTGACAATTTTTAGGTGCTCCATTCTTCTTCCCCATCCCACCCTCCCCAGTTCTCTGTACTCTGAACCGCTTTTCCAACACCACCTCTGCAACTGAGCTGTGTCAGCTGTGCAATGTACTGTGATTCACACAAGCCTTTTTTCGCAAAGAAAAATTGTCACAGGAGAAGAACTTGTTGAAATTTTGGGTGTAAGCTGTATTTGTCATTTAAAATCGGTGTAAAAAAAACCCAACAAACTCCAAACTCCAAAAAGGGACAAAAAACCCGGCAGGGACAGGCTAACCTGTTTAATGGAGGAACAACACAGTTTCCAAATTGGAACAGGCATATTTCACTGCCTGATAAAGGTATGCGGGAAATCATCTTGGAAGTGTGGATGAATGTGAAGGATATGGGTTGGAGCAGAGGTGTATTAGATAAGAGGATGAGAAGCAGCAGGGCTGTTGCCACTGCAGGTGAGAAAGGAGCAGAAAGCCACGCATGGAGACAGAAGATCTTGTTCCATTGCCCTGACAAGGCATGAGGAAAGAGGGCTAGGGTATTGATTGCAAGAGGCTTGGGTTATTGAACATGGAAGCTACTTCCTTTGGTTGGTTGTTCTTCCTGTTGTACAAATAATATTTATTCAGTAACAAGAAGGGCTAGTACAAAGTGTCATTGTGATAATTTAGAAATATTAATGTGTGAGGGAAGAGGGGAATCCTCTTATGTCCTTAGTCCTGTCTTGCCCCCCCAACAGCCCAGAAAGCACTGTTATGACATAACAATCTGATTTGACTGACGGCATTCTTTGTAAATAATACAATAAATAACAGGCATCATAACGAGGTTTTAATCATATAAAAATGAAATTTTCAGCAACAGTTCCGAGAGTATTATAACAATAAAAGCTAATTGTAGATGTTTCTCACTTTCTTTGGAAAAGCCTTCATCACTCAGAAGTAAGCCAGGAAATTATTTGAGACTTGTTTTAAGCTCAGAGTCGATGAGATTTTGCATTTTGTGGGTAATAATAAACAAAGGCTTCTAAACTCAGTGGGAGAGCTCAATAGAAATGGCTCTGGGAAAAAAAAAAAACAAACAAAAAAGGCATTGTGCTGCAGTGAACAGCTAGGGACTGCTCTTACAGAGATGGTTTTGTGTCCTATCCGCATGCATAACAATTATTGATATTCACTAATGAAAGAAAAAAAATGCCCCACATTCCACTTCTGTTGCAACTGAATGGATTCCCTAGAGCTTATACATTTAAAATAATTTTAATTAGTAAAGATTTCAAGCTTATACATAAAAGACCCATACATAAGACTAGTCCCTATTTTATGAAAACATAGCCTATTCTTGGTCCTTTTTTATGAAAAAAAAAAAAAAAGTTTATTCTCACTATTTGTTCCTTGGACAGTTAGGTTTTAGGATTTATTTACCTGAGAGTGTAAATTGCCTCAATTTTTGAGACTGATCTTGTCAATACTTAGGATGCCATTGTCACAATTGAAGTAAAAAGAAATATGGTCCTGCCCAGATTGTCCAAAGATACATCTCTCCCTTCTGCCTGTTCTGCTTTAGATTACTGCGATAGCGTTATTTTATTCCATAAGTGTCTGTTCTTCCCTGTTTCCTGACAGCCTGCCCTGACAGGGCTACAGACTGGCACTGAAAGGTGAGGGGACCAACCCTGTGTTCTTCAGCCTGTCATGGTTTACACAGATCCCATGTGGATCACCATCCTCTGTTTCCTCCACATCCTGGACCTCTACAGTGCCTCTTCTTTTGTAGAAGCTAGTGTGGCTTGTCTGCCACATTTAGAGCAAGAGTTGTCTGCTGCCCAGAGCCAGACATTTTTAGAACACTCTATTGTTTGTAGGTTTTCCAAACGTGGCCCCTTGGTTTAACTGTGCCTTTCATTATGATGTATTTACTTTTTCCTTTTATTTACAATAACAGTGATTTGACCACATGCCTAGAAGCAGACACATGCAAATGATGGGATGTGTCTGTTCACAGAAACTAGATTTTTCCATGTCCAGCCATTTCTCTGGAGGAAGCAAGAAAGATGTGTGAGGGTTTTGGCAGACTTGCAGTGAAAGCAGAGAGCTGAAGTTACTTCCACCTCACTAGCGGTCTGCCCTGCAGCTCCTGAGGATGCCGCTGCTAAGGCAGAGCCATCAGATCCACTTAATGATTTTCTTGCATGTAAAGTAGGTTACTTAAGCAAGCTGGGGCACAAATGATGATGGCTGGAGAACTGATCGCAAGATCATATAACCCTGTCTTAAGATGGAAATATGCATCAGAAGAGTGGAGCACGAGGCTTGGAGTGGTAATGCTTCAACTGCTTGGCTTGAACTTGGCTTCCAAAGAAGTCTGTCAGACTCATACATCACCTTTATTACCTTGGTCAATCTGAAGTGAAACAACACACCATTATTAAGTAACATCAGAATTAGTTATTTAGGGTCTTAATGCTGCAAATATTGCATATAGAGACAAACTTCATGGTCAAGAGTCTTTGGATTTTCCGATTGCTTGTAAAAATATTACTAATTTAAAAAATATTATCAAGGTACTTCTTTGTGTGCTACCAGACATCCTTTTCTCTCTAGAAAATTTGGTGGGTATGTATTTTGTAAATGAGAATGCCATTTGTGACTGTGCCACACCATAACAGCGCATTTCAAATGCCAAAAAAAAAAAAATTCATCAGAAGTTAAATCTAAATGTGGAAATACAGAATAACCCATAAATTTTCTAGAAGTATGGCTAGCTTTGAATTCCGAAGGTTACTGCACCCAATTCTGTTTTAATTTTTGTTGAAGCAAGTGCATACCTGCTAATGGGGCCACTGATTCAAGTCTTAGAAGTTAGGCAGTTAAGTACTCTTTGAATTATTCATATTAATAGTGCCAGAAAAAGGCTATCACAAATTGTTATTTAATAAAAGTAAGAAAACTGTCAGAAATAAATGCATATTGTCTGATTATATTCCTCTTGAAGGGCCAAACACAAAACTGGCAGTGAATATTGCACATGCAAAGCATCTCATTTAGATCTGACTTGCAAATTACTTAAGCAAACAGTAGGCACAATCAGTGGGTACTGGGGTTTCAATGTTTTTTTTTTAAACATTTTAAAACATTAAAACTTCTGTCCTGGGCTTCGTCTATTGCAAAGTAGTTTTTATTCCTACTCAGAACATGACCATATGACTATTTTTATGGAATCACAGAATGGTTTGGGTTGTGAGGGACCTTTATTCAACCCTCTTGTAATGGGCAGGGACGTCTTTTACTGGATTAGATTACTCAAAGCCCCAGCCAAGCTGACCTTGAACACCTCCCATGATGGAGCACCCACAACTTCTCCAGGCAACCTGCTCCAGTGTTATTTTCTTGTATTTTTAGTCTACTGTGCAAGAAGAAATGAAAATATTTCCCATCCTGGTCTGCCTGCTCTTGCTCGGCAATGGTCTAGTCAGAATAGACACATGATCCAGATCACGAAACTTCTAGTGCTCTCATGTTAAGCCTAAATTTTTGACATGTAGGTGTTTGGGAAAATTTTTTCATGGGAAACTACTTTTGGCTTTGAAGGCTTGCATTTAAACTTTCAGGGAGTGACATGATGAAATTGGGTATTTCTATGTTTATACATAAATTTTCAGGCACTTCATATATTTTGTACAATATTTTAATTAAAATGATCACTGCATCTTGATTCTGTGATTCCATACCAGACAAAACGCTCTGCCTTCTAAAATATTTTAACTAGAGATGACTAGTTGGTATTTAAGAAACTTAGATAAGAAAAAGAAAATCAGGTTCAGCACTATGTTTTATTAAATAAAATAACATGTAGCATTTTCAAAATTAATTTTCTTGAAACTGGGGCCTGTGAACAACATCAATGAACTTAGACCTTTAATGTCTGTAAATTTTGCTTAAAAGATACTTATTTATATTGACATATTCCCAGGCAATGGTCCTCAGCCATTCTGTAATACATACCAAAAAAAATTGTAATCCAAGTAATTTATAATCATACACAAAGTTATTTCTGTAATTACAAAAACCAGTAATAGAAACTCAACAAAAACATAGTAAGTGGGGGTTGAACTAGATGATCTTTTGAGGTCCCTTCCAACTCCTAAATACTCTGTGATTCTGTGATCTTGATCCAAGACAGGTCTATGGTAAGCAATAGTCCAAGTGGTGAGGTCATAGTTGCACTTGTTACTTTGAAAATGAACCCAGGAGAACCAAATTCACTGTGCTTTATTGCAATGCTTCTTAAATAATTAAATGTTCTGTCCCTTTGCCTAAATGCCAGCAAACAGCCTCAGTTCTGTTGACAATTCATTGAACCTCTGTCAGCAGCTTCACATTGGCTAAAGCCAATCATCACAGAATCACAGAATGACTAGGTTGGAAAAGACCTTTAAGATCATTGAATCCAACCATGCCTGTCCTCTCCTAAACCATATCCCTGAGCACCTCATGTATCTGTCAGTTAAACACATCCAGGGATGGTGACTCAACTACCTCCCTAGGCAGCCTGTTCCACATCCCAACAACTCTTTCAGTGAAGAACTCTTTCCTAACATCTCATCTGAACCTGCCCTGGCGCAGCTTGAGGCCATTTCCCCTTGTCCTATCACCTGTCACTTGGCAGAAGAGACCATCACCCACCTCTCTACAACCTCCTTTCAGGTAACTGTTGGCAGTGATAAGGTCTCTGCTCAGTCTCCTCCAGAATAAACACCCCCAGTTCCCTCAGCCGATCCTCATAAGATTTGCCCTCCAGACCCTTCACCAGCCTGGTAGCCCTTCTCTGAACACATTCCAGGACTGTGATGTCCTTCTTGTAGTGTGATGCCCAGAACTGGACACAGCACTCAAGGTGCAGCCTCACCAATGCCGAGTACAGGGGCACAATCACCTCCCTAGACCTGCTCGCTCCTACTTTCCTAATTTCTCACCTGCCAGGGAACTGTTGTAGTCCAAGTACTGTGAGAAACTTGACCTCTGATTGATTTGCATACTACTGGTATGCTTCACCACCCTCAACAACCCTACACTGAAGCACGGTTATCTGCCCGCCTGCCATCAGCAAGTGCCTTGTTTCCTCCCCGGCATCTTCTTCCCCAGCGTGCGGCGGCATCGCTTTCCCGTCTCCAGCCTCTTTCAGGTTGTTTCTGCCATTTTGTTTGCCTCCGAACTACTCGTTAGCGACCGCTCTGCCCTGGATTAGGGAAAATCTTCCTCTTACGGGAAGGAACCGAACGCTCTGCAGGTGGCTCCCAAAGCGACTCGCACCCGAATCTTGTTTTTTAACAGATCTCTGCGTCCTACCGATAAGGAGACTCTGGGGTTTTTTTCTGTTCTTATAGCCTCGATTTCCATGACGGACCCGAACGCCTCAGCCCCGAGCT
>VXBZ01000147.1:193635-373484 GCA_013399135.1 Heliornis fulica | reverse complement strand
CGGCCCGCTCTCCTGCGCGGCTCGAGGAGGGTCAGAGCCGCCTCAAGGGACCGTAACGACAGTGACAGCGGGGTGGGGGAGTGTGTGTGTGCGCTGCCGGGAGGGGCGGTCGTGCGGCGAGGTTGGGAGCTCTTGGGCCTCGGCTAACGCCGGCAGGGGAGGAGTGGGGGGAAGGGGTACGGGTGACCCTGGTAATCGCTTTATGTTGGCCTGCGGCTTGCGTAATCTGCGATCAATTATTTATTTCATGCACCACTTAAGGGTCCGAGGGGCAGCGTCAGGCCGCCGGTGTAGCTCTGTGCAGCAGGCTTGCTTGCTTGCTTCCTTCCTTCCACGGTGGTGATGGGGAGAGGAAAAGGGGTTTGGGTTTGTTTGGAGTATTTTTATTTTTTTTATTTTGTGTGTTCAGGTAGTGTTCTCAATGTGGGTTCCTCTCCCTGTGCAGTTTCGGGGATGTGAACGAGGGAGGACCGTTATTCACGATACATTTTTAAAGATGAAGTTGAAGCCATCCTTGCTGGAACAAAAATAACCTTGTGTGGTTTATTTTGTGTGCTAGATTTTTATTTTCCTCATTCTGTGACAGATTGGGCTGCTCAGCCAGCCTGGACAGGGGGCTGTAGAAGGAATCATGTCTTCAGAATCTTTTTGTCTGGCTGCTCAAGCAAGGTTTGACTCCAAATGGTTGAAGACAGACTTACAGGTAAGGAGTTGTATTGCATCATGACCTTTCAGGTTCAGATCAAGGATGCTTTTAGTCTAAATAGCTGATACAAAATGTTGAGAGAGATGTTTAGGGTGGGTCGGGTTTTTTTTTTCAATATTAAAAATTGATCTTGAAGAAACGCTAACTCATTTCGAGCTGTAAATAGAACTGTAGTGTCAGTCTGATCCCTTCTGCTTAGAAACAAGCTGGGCTATATATGTCCATATGTATGTTTGCATAGCATCATGGCACATAGCTGAGCTGAACTACAAATTCTTAGTTTAGGCTATTGGTAAACTTGTCTGCATATGAGCTAGCAGCTTTAATGCAACAGAGAACTGAAATGAAGGCCTGTGGAAATCTAACTGACATTTGAAAGAATTCAGGTTAGCTTTTACTGTAGTTTATGTTTACATAACTGATATAGTCTTCCTTTAAATTTGGTCCTTTTTTGAAGTGAGTTCATTTTTTGCTAAAGATAGGTGGTTGAAATGGGACTGAGCTGGTCTTTGTTGAAAGGTGCTGGTGTTGGGTGAGAGAAGATGATCAGTTGTTTATCAAAGTTGTGTGATGTGGGGATGAGGATGCTCTCATATTTTCCCAATTCAGGTTGGAAAATTAAGTAGAAAATATAGAGGTAGAGTGGTTTGGGTTAATTTGTCTCAGATGAAATGGGTAACTTCAGTAGTCCTTGTCTTGTTCATCTCCTTCCTTTATCCCAGATGTTTCATGTAGATACCTTACTTTGAGTAGACTTTCTGAGTTCCTGCTCAGAACTCTGTAAATCTTATTGAGATGGGCCAGCCAGTGTTATTCCATTGTTTAATAATTACGATGATAACAATATTAAAAAATGCATCCTGAGTGACCAGAAATACATGATGATCAGCTGAATTGTTGAGTTCAGCTCTTCTTGTGGTTAGACCAGTTTTTTTCTCCAAGCAGTTGTGATTCAGAAGCATCTGTTCTCCAATATTTTACATCAAAGAAGCTAAATTGGAATCAAAGTGACAGATATAGCCTTAGAGGTTACATTATTTAGTAGGTCTTGTATGTAAATGCTGTAAAATGACAGTGCTTGCTCTTGATTTGGCTAGGTAGGTTCTTTTTTTTGCCCCAGAAAGTTTTCATCTTTTGTCCTTACCAAAGTAAAAGCTTTGATCCAAATTTATATGTTTTGGCTAATGTGTTAAATAAATGTATTAGTAACCAATTTGAAGATAAGTATACTAAGAAATACAGAAATATTTTTGTGTTTCCTGGTAACTGACTTCCAAATCACAAATATGTTGCTTCAGTGACCATAGAAGAGAGGAAAATTTTAGCTGAGAAAGTTTTAAGCTTTGTAACAGCTGCTGACTGTGCATTGCCTGGTTTTCTTCTGTATTATAAGGGGTGAGAGATGTGATTGTTCCTGTGATTTGTCAGATTTTTTCCTCTCATTTGTAGTACTTTATTTTCTAGATTCTTTTTTTTTTCTGTTTATGTAAGCTTTTGACAGGAGAGTTTTGGTTTGGTTGCCATCCAAACTGTTAAGAATTATTTTCCGCAGAGATTGTATAGATACAATGAAATATTTGTCTTTCATGAGACTGTTGTGTAGCTAATGTGTTGTAATAGATCTTTTTAATAATAAGAATTTAATTTGTAACAAAT
Organism: Heliornis fulica; assembly: GCA_013399135.1. NCBI lineage: Eukaryota > Metazoa > Chordata > Aves > Gruiformes > Heliornithidae > Heliornis > Heliornis fulica. The sequence continues at coordinate 371,122 of VXBZ01000147.1, read as the reverse complement.
TTCTATGAATAAGCTCGCTTTTTTTTTTATAAGACTTCTTTATGTGCAATAACAAGTTAGGCTCTAATTGCCAGGGTACTCCCTTTGTTTTCTTCCAGTCATGCTGTAGTCAAAATAATGAGACTAATGAAATAAGAGAACAGTAATCATTTGTGATCTGCTGGTCACAAACATCAGTTCTCTGGAATCTGAAGACTAGTCAGGTCTCTTTGGTATAATATAATTTTCTTATTAGGTTAACTGTTTTTGTATTAACACTGGTCATTATCACAGGACTCTGGATATATGTTGAATATTTAAAAAAAACCAAACGCACGTGAATCTTGAATTACTCTCTTGTTTTTTTAATGTATTAAATGGCAGATGTCATCTTGTCAAGTAAAGGCTTATTATGTCCTGAGGAATACTTCTGTTTCATGATTGACTATTTTAAATACTAGTTGACTAACATAACCTATCTGCATGTGAAATTTCTTTATATGTATAAATCCTGGCTCTTAACCCTTTAAGTTCTATGTCTACCAGGTATGCTAATTTCCTTCTGTGAATGTTCTTACTGGCTCACTGTACAAGGGCCTTACTGGTGTCCAAACTGTCAACAGGAATTGAAAAGATGAGCATAATACTTAAGAGATTTGAAGAAAGACACAATAATTTACATGAATTAATGAAGATGCCTATAAATGATTGCTTAGAATTAGATACAGAAGCTCTTAATTTTGCAGTTAGATTTTTAACTTTTCTCTCTACAGCAGTCCAAGAGTGGATAGGTGAAAAATCCTTGGAGAAACAGAACTATACTGGGGAATTCTTAGCTTAGGAGACATATGAGGTTGATTAGTCTTTAAAACTACCTTTTTTCTGTTGTTTTGAATGTTTGAATGAAGTTCTTTGCTGCTGCAAGATTGGGCAGTAGAGCTAGAGTTGGAAGTGACATGTTTCACTTGTGCGGTAGCAGTCTCAAAAGCTTTTGTTTGGTGGTTTGGTGTTTTTTTTTGTTTTTTTTTTCTTCTTCTTCCTCATTTTTATTGCCAGAGAATTTGTTCTTTGGACTTGATGGCTGTGGCAGTTACTGAGTTACTGCGGATTAAGCCAGTGAAATCTCTCTGAAAATCATTGGATGCTATTTTACCTTTGGCTCAAGATGATGTTGCATTTGTACTGTAGTAAATGTTGTGCCTGATACTGTAATACTACGTGCATTAATATGTCTGTAATGTAGTGGTATTAATATAATAAGAAAAGAATGACATATAGATTTTTGCGTGGTTTGTGTTTAATCACCTGCACGTGTCACTGTTCCAGCTGGCAGCTGGGCCAAATTTAAATGTTCTTTTTCAGTTTTGGGATGTTACTTTTAAGAGACAAAGCTGGTGTGATGTAGCCTATTATTACTGTTCTTAAGAGAATGTCAAAGACACAAGCCCTTTTGTAATAGCAGTAAGCCTCTAGCCTGCAGGAGTAACTGAAGTGATGTGAAACGCTGGTGGAACTGTGTCTTGACAACATGTTTTTTGCTTGTATTAATTTATCTGAAACAAATCAATGTTATTGAAGGCAAAAGGCTCTACGGAGACTGAAGTGCGTGTCACAACTATTCCATGTTTTTTTTACTAGCTTTCTAATTAGTTGACCTAGTATTGTATGATTTACAGTTGCTGGTAGAATTTTGAAGTGGTTAGAAACATTTGTTTTACTGAACAATCTAAATTTGCCAGTGGAGCAAAATGAAGATATTCTGTGTTTGAAAAAAACACAGACTGTCGTAGCAGCTGAAAAATTAGGGTAGCTCAGCTCAGTATGAGGAAATATTAGTAGTACAATATGCAATATATTCTCAAATATATCAATAGATGTATATAACATCACCATTAGTAAAATAATCCTGTGAAGTTATAAACCAGGTGCATTTTAGTACAGGTCACCTTCTCACAGACCATGTTTAGTGTAGTTGCTGGAAGGCCTAGTGTATCACTTAAAATTTAAATGTATTTTTCTTTTTTAGAATTGAATTAATATGCTTAAAACCATCTACGTGTTTGTGTCTGTTGCTAGTAGAAACTGTCATGTTCATAACAAGATCTTTGTATAATGGGAGATTGTGTTTTAATGGCTGTTTCTAAGGAGAACACCCTTCTTTTTTAAATAAAAAAGAAAAAAAGCAAAGTATAAGAGGGACAGACAGGAGGGAAGATTAAAATTGTTTACTTAAACCTAGATACCCAGTTTGCTGAATCAAACCATGCTTAAAATAATTCTGATTAAATAGATGTACTGTATGACTAATTTAGAACCTTTTGCAGCGAACTTTAATTAGTGAAGGCTAAATAATGAGTAACTAGGATTACTGTCAGCTAATGGGATGCATTTGTGTGTTCAAATTGTGTTTATTAGTCTGCTTATTCTGGATCCTAGGGAGAACTGTTGTGCTTAATAGCAGTGTTTAGAGGTGAAGAATTTTCATTTCCTTATACTGTGGAAAAAAACTTTTAGTCAAAAGTCAAGGAGCAAGAGCTATCCACAGGAGGAATATAATGCATTTTCATCATTTTTTTTCATTGAGTTTGTGGTTGGCAGGCTGTTCCTGTTATCTTTTTTGCCACAGAGTGAGCTTTTTAAAATTGGCCACCTGTAAGCGTTGCATCGCTCTCAAATGTTTTTACCTTCCCTTCAAAGTTCAAATTTGGCGTTTTGATTTTTATGAAAATGCCACCCTTCTAGCATCCAGATCACTGTCTTTGCTTGTAAGAAGATAATGTAAATAAATGATACCTTTACTACTGAAAGCAAGAAGTTAGTGAAGGTTTCCTTCTCTGTTGAGTTCCTGCTAGTTTCCTTCTTAGCTTTGGTCTTATACAAAAAACAAGGGGCTTACGTGGATGGTTTTACAGCAAGCTGCAAAAGAGAAGTCCTGTATTTTTAAAGGAAGTGAACTTTGTAACAGGGATTTTTTTTAATTACTTAAAAAATAAACTAATGCTGTCACTCCAAAACAAACGATTTCCAGAGGAAGGGATGAGAATCCTATGTGAAGTGATGGGTTAGAGACATTTAAATGTATGTTGATGCAAATGTGTGGGCTCAAACAGAACTACTGTTCAAAAAATGGAGAAAGTTAGAGAATTTCTCTTCTAAGTTTGAGGGAATTGCACAGTTTTTCTTTGTGTGCATCTGTACCTGTTGACAGGCTTCCATTTGTTGCAAAAGCTTGCTATGGGGACATTTCTAATTTAACTCCCAGCCTGTTGAAATAATGTGGGGCTGCAAAACTTTTCTGTCTTCGTTATCAAAGCTTTAGAGGTGTGTTTATATCTGATGATGTTTCACTCTGCGTTCGGTGTGATAAGCAGCTGTGGATTCAGGGCGTGCTTCAGCAGGAAAGGAAGGAAGCTAGGGCAAAATACTGAAGAAGATGACAATGACAAAGGAAACACCAATTGAATGGATTAAAAAAAGCATGAAAACAACAGAGAGACTTGGGAAAGGACTTACTGTTCTGTGATTATTCTTCAGCATTACTGGACTGAAAAAGTCGTGGGTATTTTAAAAGAATTTTTTTTTAACGTTGTATTTAAAATACAGCCAATGCTTAATGTACAAGTAACTGGAAGAACAGATTCATCCCCCTCTCCCTTCGCTGGCAGTTCTGAGGTGAAGATTATTTAAGTAGCTTATATTTTAAATCCATATTGACGTTTTGGGATTATGAAGTCACTTTCTTGAATTTCCAGTGCAGCTTTTATAATCAGGAATCCTACCTGAATCGATCCTTGTTACTTTTGTGTCATTTTGCTTTCCTGGCTTCTTTTTTCTTGAGCTCAAGTTAGCTTTCACAGAGGCTTGTATGCTTTCTGCAGGGAAGTTCATGAAACCACATCAAGAACATGGACTACATGGAATAAGCTTTGTCTGACTCAAGCAGTTGACTTCAGGACAAAATCACAGCTGTTCATTACTCTTAAAATAGCTTATTAAAAGCAAAACTGTAGCAGTGCTTTGAGAATTCTCAGAAGCTTATATAGTTGTGGCTGCCAGATTTAATTTTCTTGAAATGTAAGAAAATGGTAATGCTGGTGCTTCATTCTTTAGAATTGATGGGTATGTAGGGGGAATTTCACTGCCACGAAGGATGGCAGCAGCATATGCCAGCAACCAAAGTAGATACCCCGTTGACTTAAATATTGGACCAGACAGAACAAATTAGTTTAACTCCAGACATGAGATTAGTGAAAGGTTAGAGTAGGAGCTGCCTGGTTTACAGTACAGTAGAAGTTCACTTTGAGGTCTGCTTAGGCCCTTGGTTTTTTGGTTTGGGATAAGTGAGCAGGGTCTTAAGTCCATGTGTGAAATATGAATTCGGTGGCAGAGAGGTTGTGGAGTCTCCTTCTTTGGAGACATTCAAGACCCATCTGGACATGTTCCTATGTGATCTACTCTAGATGATCCTGCTCCGGCAGGGGGGTCGGACTTACTGATCTTTCGAGGTCTCTTCCAGCTCCTAATATTCTGTGTGTGACATACATGCCTTATAGGTGCAGAGATCAAGATGCAGTCTGGGAATGGGAATGTGTGACAATTGGTGGCTTGATGTGTGAAGGTGAGGTATGTAGGAGGTGAGGGTATGTGGCTGTGGTCTTATCCAAGAGGAGGTTGAGAAATGCCATGGGAAGAACAAGGGAGTTGTTGGGCTGGGGAATGGCATTTGTTTTGGTGAAATGAACGGAAGGATTAAGGATGTGGGTCGAGGTTGTAAGGGAATGGGTAGTGGTGATGGAATATGGAGCTGCTGTTGTCTCAGTCTTGGGAAAGCAGTGTGTGGGTGGTGGGATCAGCAGGGACTCTGGAGACCTTGTGGACCTTATACAGACTATACATCTCAAACTATTGCCAGCTGCAGAAGTTCAGTGAAAACTTAATTATTCTTAATTTGTGAACTTACTGAGTTTCTGATTTCATCCCTTTAAACATTTACAAATGAAGTTACTACATTATTAGAGGGCAAGGTGTCCATATAAATCACACAGTCTAGTGAAAGGCTGTTAGACTGAACAAAACACAGGTAGGTGCTCTTATACTTCCCACCCTGTTATGTCAGAAGCAAAGAAGACACCAAAAGTGTTTTTCTTCTTTTGCTCTGTGCTGCTGTCGATTGCCTTTCTATTTATGAACTTTCTTTAAGTAGTTGAGTGGAAGAAGAGTCTTCTTTTTTTGAAAATAGGAACCAAGAGTTTTCCATATTTATTCTGCACAAAAATGTAGTTCTGTCTTGGCACTCGAATGTATTATTAGACTCCTTGCAAATGGCTGAATGCAAGCAGTATTGGTGGGAGCAGAAGAAAAGACTGTGTGCTTGTACAGGCAAAGATAGTCTTGAACACACTGTAGAGAGAAAGAAAAGCAGGACTGTGTAGTTAAAGTAGGTATTCAGTTTTCTACCATACAGTTGACTTACTGTTACGCTCAGCTACTGGCTTCACAGAATGGCTCAGCTTTTAGGGTACCTCTGGAGGTCATCTCGTCCAATGCTCCCGCTCAGGCAGGGCCACTTAATGCCAGTTGCTCAGGACCAGGCCCAAATGGCTCTTGAGTATCTTGAAGGATGGAGCCTTCTCAACTGCCCTGCGCAGCCCGTACCAGTGCTCGGTCACCTACACAGGGAAAAAGTATTTCCTGCTGCTCGAGGGAATCTCATGTGTGTTGGGTTGTGCCCATTGTCTCAGCTCCTGCCACCAGGCACCACTGAAAAGAGCTTGGCTCCATTCTCTTTTAGACTCTCCCTTCAGGTATCTATATACCTTGATCAAAAATATACATTAATGAGATGCCCCCTGAGCCTTTTTTTCTGTGCCAGTTCTCTCAGCCTTTCCTCAGTAGAGGTGTTGCACTCCCTTCATCATCTTCATGGCCTTTTGCTGGAGACTCTCCCATATGTTCGCATCTCTTCTACTGGGGAACCCAGAACCAGATCCAGTATTCCAGTTGTGGCCTCACCAGTGCTGAGTGGAGGGGAAGGATCACTTCGTTTGACCTAATGGCAGGGCTCCTCAGTGCAGTCCAGGACACCCATTAACCTCCTTTGCCACAAGGACATGTTGCTGGCTCATGTTCAACTTGGTGCCCACCAGGACCCCGCATTGCCCTTTCTGAGAACCTGCTTTCCATCTGGGCAGCCCCCAGCACACATTGGTGCCTGGGGTTGTTCCTCTGCAGGTGCAGGACTCTGTGCTTCCCCTTGTTGAACTTCATGAGGTCCCTGTCAGTCCGTTTCTCCAGCCTTTCAGAGTCCCTCTGGATGGCAACAAGATCCTCTGGCATATTAGTCACTTCTCCATGTTGCTATTGGTTAAGTGAAACGTTTCTCTAGAGGCTATAGAATTTTGGGATCATGGTAATAACATTGCATTAATAATTTATCACTTTAAACCTCAGATTTTTCTTTCATTTTTTTTGGCTGTCATAGTAGCAATTCACTGTTTCTCGTGTTTGTTAAACAGAGTAGATTTAGTAGTTGAATTTGTACAGTTGGAATTGAGTTGGCCCCAGTTATGACAGATGAATTTATTGTAAATAATGTTTCTTAATGATCCTTTGAGTTGGTTGCTTTGAGTAGTGCTATATAAAAACCTGCAGCATCCCTCCTTCAGACATGTCTACTTTTATCCCCTCCCTCCCCCCCAGCATGTACTACTGGCTGAATGTTAACTACAACCCGAATAAAAGCAAAATTGTTTATCTGAAAGGTTCTGGTGTGAATTTCCACATGAGATATTTGGAGAAGGAGGGGAAGCTCTCTGACCTCTAATCCTGGTGGTTGCTCTATCTTTGTGCAACATACCAAGAAAACAACTTTGATAAGAACTTGAAGCCAAACTGAAGGCAGAAGAAATTTTGTTTACTCTTTCAGTTTTTATTTGTTTGAATGACTTGAGGGAGCTTTGTGCCATGTGAAAGGAATAAAGGTTAAATGGAGAGAAGAATTCTTGATTCAACTTTAGAGCAGTGCTTGCAAAAGTATAAGTCTTCTGGAATGAAACGGACGATTATGATGATTCTTGAACTCAAGGATTGTAGGCTTTTAGATTCTAAGCTTGAGGGCTGTGAGACTCGTTTTTTATACCAAGGTGTATCTGTGAATGTAAAATAAGATGTATGAAAAGACATTTTAAGAGTAAAAAATGTTAACTTTGTAAACTCCATAATTTATTATGCAACCTGGCTGGAGGGTTGTCTTGCTCGCTACTTTTCAAGCTTATATTTTAGTGTAGGTTGGCATTCAATGGGTAAGTGTTTAAAAAAACAAACAAACACAAAAAAACAACACAACACAACCCCCCCTGAAAACCAAACCCCAAACCAAAAACCCCAACAAACAACTTCTGTGTCATGTGAGCTAAAAGCAGTGAAACAATTGTGTTCAGCTTTTTTTTTTTTTCTTGGAAAAAAAAATGTGAAAAATAAATTCCCTAAGTGCCACGCTAGATATATGACTGTGCCTGATGAGGTATAAGGTGAATTCCATTTATTTTTGAGAAGTTTGTAGACTGAGAACAATGCAAGAAATATAGTCACTGGCACATGGTTGATTTTGGGGGAGGAGGTTTCACTGTTGAAATGCAATTTTTCTTCAGACTACTCCAATTTTTTGAAACATGAAGCCAAATGTAAAGCTTTTAGCAAAACACAGAAGCATTGCAAAAGCTGTCTGAGCTGTCTGTCTGACGAACAGGGACTGTACCTTTCAGTTAAACATGGTCATAGTGTAATTCTTGTGCTGCACATCTCATAAATTGCAGGTAGGTTGAATAAAGTCTAGCTCATGCTGTGTGATTCTTTAGCCTTTTATCCCCCTGAGATCAGGAAACAGCAAGTGACAAATATGTACACAGTGTCAGCTCATGTTTTATGCTGAAAGAAAAATGATTGAAATCATTAATATATATTGGAGTGAATTTCTGAAGGACATAGTATAAAGTCAAGAATATGGTGTGGTAATTTAGTGTGTTATAGCAGTGTCAAAACGCGTGCAACTTGTCTGTGTTAACTGAGATTAGCAAATGACTTCCCTGCTGGTGGTTGTGACTTGTAATACCTCTAATCTTTAATCATTAGAACATCTTTAGGAAATAGATCAAAATACAGTGTAAATGGACTTCTCTGTATAAGGGTAAATATTTTACAGCAGCTTTTTGAGTAACAGCTTTGTACTACTCAGTCATCACTTTGGATTTGAATACTGGTTATGTAACACAAAGATGCTTCTGAATACGCCTTCAGCAGTGGTTTTTTTGTGTTGTTGTTTTGTTTTTATTAAATGTCCCCACTGCACCACTTTGTGGTATACTAAAGGTTTTCATGTCCATGTACTCCCCTCCTCCCTTATGCTATACTGTTGCAAATTATAGCCCGGTTATTAGAGAATTCACTTGAGATGTTGACACCAGTTTTGCAGTGTTTTATGAGGCAGTGAACAACATCAGCAGAAGACAAGTTGTCCTGGTCATTAGGATTCTTCAAGGGAGAGCCTAACTGGTAAATCACTGAGGCTTGTGTTACAGCTGGCACTTTGAGGAGCACTTCCAGCCAGCACAGTCCTGCTGTTTGTTCTGTCGTGACTCTTTATCCTGTTGCGTATTGGGAACTGACTTGGGCAGAGGTGGCTCTTTACTCTTCCCCAGACATAGGCTGGTTTTAGCCTTGATTGGTTCCATAATCTGGTTCAGCAGATGATCATGCATAGTCATGCATATTACTCTGTGTGCGAGAGGAGGCATTGTGGCAGCTGGAAGGGGGGAGAGGGAGGGCTGTGAGAGATGCTTTGCAGAGCAGGACTGGTTAGAACTGGTTAAATACATTTATGAATCTGTGCCTTGATGTCATGTCTTCTGGTTAAGTGCCCAGCTTTTCATTTGCTGGTTTGGAGAGGGAGACTCTAGTGACCTTATTCATGCTTCCTCATTTGGTGACTTGATGCAGCTTGACTTTGTTTGGATAGCTTTACAGAAGGCAGGAAGGAACACCCCATCCCATGCTCACTGTATTACTGCACGACATCTTCTTGAATGTGTGGATAGTTCTGAGGTGACCAAATCCATGCTTTTGCGGAGAAATGTTCACCATAACAAAGTTTATTTTGCTGTATTTGAGCCTATCCATAAGTTACTGTTTTGTGCTTTTAGTTTGAAAATAGCGCAGCTAGAGATTCAGAGATTCTGAAGATGATTTACATCCCTGTCATATGCACACACTGAAAATACCAGTGGATACATGCATTTTCTTTCTTCTGGGATAAAGCATAAAATCTGATATATTTTATATTTTAGTTTGTGTTGGCTTGAGAGAAAATTGTTGTATGTAACTACATAATGTTGCATGTAACTGTATATAATGTATTGTTTTTAACAGCTCGCTTTTACACGAGATGGGCTATGTGGCTTGTGGAATGAAATGGTGAAAGATGGGGAGATTGTATATCCTGGAACAGAGTTAACACAAAGCGGTGAACTACCTCCAAGAAAAGGTATGGACTTTTATTTTTTTTCTTACTTACTCATTTTTTTTCTTTCATCATAATATTGGAAATGGAATTCAGTTTTCATGTGTCACAGAACTCCGGTTTACTGTCACACATCTGTAAAATTTGCAGGTATTAGTGTTTTGAATTAACTACAACTGAAGCTGATTTCTCAAAAGCATGCAGAAAGGCAGTATCTAAGGCTTCAAATTAAGGCTTAAATCTGGTACACCCTTTTGAAAGTAAATTTGAACTAGGCATGTTGTTGTGAGAGGCTTGGCAGTGTCCTTTTGTTTGGTATGCTTCATGGGTTTAGAGCTGAAGCCTTTGTTTAAAGAAAGTGGACTGAGGAATGGGGTAGTGCCTGTACTGCTCTTTCTAATGTTGTTTACAGTCCTCATAATGTAACTTAAAAGGTCAGCTAAAAAACTGTCCACATTCTGAGAATGTAGTGCTTTTTTGGTTTTGGTTTTGTTTTTTTTTTTAATCTTTGTTTTATAGTGTATTTGAGAGCAGTTCCTGCAGGAACTGGTTTTTTTTTGCAGGTAATCCTGCAAATGGTAGGGTGATCTATTAAGAGAGATTACTTTGGTCGAGATGGGTTTTGTTGCATGATGGACTACGCCAAAATGGAGTGTTTCTGCTCTTGCCTTTTTTCCTCCTCCCGACTGTGGTGCTCTTTTGATTCCTTATTGAGCAGAAAAATAAAACAGTCAAAAAAGCCAAAAGGCTTGTGATTCCTAATTTGATTGAAACGGGCTCACCAAATATCCTACAAGCTTTGTCAGTAATTTTTGTGATACCCTGGTAAATGAGTTTTTTTTTTTTCTAGGACAAGGTTGGAAATGCAGCTTTTAGTGGCAGTGAACTGTACTTAAGTTTCTGTTACTTCCTGAAGTGAACCATTTAAGACCACACATTTCAGACCAGCAGTGCTCGGTTCTGTATGGAGAGATTCTTATTTGGTTTGTTTGTACCTAATGATTTGTCATAAATGGGGAGAGGGGAAATCTTTGACCAGAGGAAGTTATTTCTACAGGAAAGAAGCTATTGTAAATAATTTGAGAAGAGTGAATTTTATATTACTTTAGAATGTAAGCTTTGTAGTTTGTGAGTGGCTGTGTGCTATAGCGAGGGCTAGAACGGTGCCACTACCTGGTTCAGAGTTACAAAACCATTTTTTGTACTTCTGCTGTGGGCCTTTCTGAATGTAATTGCTGACACTGGACAAAAATACAGCCAGTCTTATCAGAACGTCTACAATGGCCGCTCCTGAAATAAGAGGAGGTAGTGCAATATTTTTTCTTTTAGGATTGGCTAGTTTCGTATATGTTGGTAAAAGGCATGCTTTTATAGCATGATTTATTATATATAACTTGATGCAATGAAGGGAAAGGTTATGCCATAGTACTGTGGGAAGTGCTTTCCCATTCACTGTGGGTTCACGATAGAGGTCTTAAGACAGTTGTGATACAAAGATTCAGCATGTTCTGCTCTCATGTAGTAAAAGGATTGCAAGTATCTAATGAAAGAGGCACTATATTAAAATAAATACCTGCTTTGCAGATGAAATCGATGCAGCTTCCTCTCTTTGTGCTAGATACTTAGACAGTGTTTTTAGAATTTTACCTATACTGGTCATCGACAGAAAACTTGTTTTTTCCAGTATCTTTATAGCTAAGTAGCTGCATAGAATTGGTGCTGTAGTGCTTTCATTGATTCTGAGAAGGCTTATAGAAAGATGTCATAGTATAATTGGTGTTTGTTTTCAGGGGAACCATTGAAATATCAACTAGGAAAAATGGAAGCTGTCAATTTTGATCAAAATATAGAGAAGCATAAAGTAAAAAACCACAAGTGCCAAGTCAGTCATCTGTGACTTCACATGTTCATCCATGCATAGGACACCTATTCTAAATAATGATGTGAAGTCTTTTCTGGGGGGTTTCTTTTTATTTTGGTTGTTTTTCTGTTTTGAATTCTGCATCTATGTATGTATGCATGACTTTGGGGGTGATCAAGAAGTGTTAAAGTCTGTAGTATACTGTTAGTATCTTTAAGTTCTGACAATTTACTGTAGAAATAAGTAAATAATTTTCTTTACCTTAAAATGTCAGCAGTCCATGCTGTGTTGAGGCTTTTGAGAACTTTTATATCTGTGGTGTGGTGTAGGTTATTTTTTTTTTTTTGGTTTTTTTTTTTTTTTTTGTTTGGTTTGGTTTGGTTTTTTTTTCCTTAAAGGAAGGCTGCCACTTGTTTTTCCAGTACTGTTGTGATGGGTTGGCCTTGGATGGCTGCCATCTGCCCACCCAACTGCTGGCTCACTGCCCCTGCACAACAGGGCATGGAGAGAAAGGATGGAAAAGCTCATGGGTGGGGATAAAGCCCGGGAGATCACTTAACAGTTGTCATGGCCAAAACAGATTTGACTTTGGGAAAATAAATTTAATCTATTGTCAATTAATATAGAGTTGGATAGTGAAGCATAGTAACAAAGATAAAATTTAGAACATCACCTTCCCTTTGCTCTTCCTTCTGGAGGGGTTAGGTATAAGTATTATGTAACGCAGATTGCATCTGTTCCTTTCCACAGCTGGAGTGTCTGTGTTTTATTCTTGAAGAGCTGTAGTAGTTTTGAAATTTGAATACATCTTTTTCAGGCTCTAAACCCTTAAAGTCAATGTATGAATTTTTCTTTCAGTGGTTAGCCTTCATGAATGTCATTGTGGTGACCTATGGGATTGGTAAAATACAACCATCTTGCTTGGTAGAGTTGTTTTTTCAGCAAAAAAGCTAATCAGGGTTAGGTTATTTTTGTCCAGTGTTGATGAGATTGTACATTTGGTTAGGCAGTAGTGAATCATGGAACCACAAAGAGTGGCAGTCTGTTTGCACCTCTGAACTTGCAGTTGAATTGGAGTTTCATAAAAAGAAAATATAAAGTATTTTAACCCGTTAATTTTAATCTGTTACTTTTTTGTGTAAGTGATCTACAAACATATTTCAGGGGGACAGGAAAAGTACATGAGATTTATGTAAAATTTGGTGCTTTTATATTAAAAGCAATACATTTTAATCTCTGTATTCTAATTTAGAGATAAAAGAGGTTGCTGTAAGTCGTTCTTTCTATTCAGCCTGTTTTAAGAAGTTTTGATTTATGCCCATCCATTGTAACTCCCTTTCTTCACAAGTCCTATAGCTTTCTGTTGATGCTGACTGAGCTGCTCAGAAGAGGTACTTCATTCTTTCAGCAGATATCTGCAATGGCAATAAAGGGGAAAAACGATATTGATAGGAAAAAGCATTCTTTTCTAACAAGAATATGCAAGGAGTGTATTTTTTCCCCCTCCCCTCTTAGCAAGACCATTTGACTAGCAATAACCTTTTTATATCTATCTATCTATCTATCTATCTATCTATCTATCTATCTATCTATCTATCATCTATCTTCTTCATGGCACTTTCAGAAAAACATGTTTGACAAATGTCTTCAGCAGAATGTGCTTGCGTGCTTCCAAGTATCATCTGAGGACACAGCTGTGACAGTACTGATGTCCAAATACAGGTGCACTTGCGGCATGGCATGTACTTAAAACATAATCAGGCTGCCTCAGGAAATTTGGATGAGATTAATATCTTGAATACTGGAAGCAATACACTAAAAATAATAAAAAAGTATTAAATAATGTTCTTACTAAATTTTTAAGTGAGAGAACCATTACTGTAAATTTTCAAGACTTAGCAGTCAACTATGCAGGTGTCTTTCTCTGAGTTAGTTACTATTTTTTGTTCTTTACCTGGAGTTCTACACCTGGAAGGCTATATAAGCATGATTTGGAAATGGTTAGGCATTCCTTCACAAATAACNTATATATAAAGGAAAAGCTCTTTTCGAGAAAACATTTTATAGTGAAGCTGAAATACTTTTTAAATCTGGGACTACCAAATACTATTTCAAAGTGGTTGTAAAATACAGCCCTTGCCTAAAGCACCCTGTAAAACATTTTGCCTTGTGAATGGCAACATCTGTTGGGAAACTTGCAGGCTTTTTCTTTCTGCTGAGGGACTCTTTGTCAGTTCATTGGCATTAAGAGTAGCGTAAGATCATACTGAATCAGGTGCTGGAGGCGCCTATGTAGTCTGTTACTTTTCTTCATTGAATATGAAATCTGAGTTCCAACTTTATCAGCTTCCCTTTAATCTCCCATTTATAGTGTGTGAGGCTGTTACTGTGCAAGATGGCTCACACGTGGTGCATTACTGTGCTTCAGTTTGGCAGATGACTTGTAACTGAGAATGGCTACTTCAGTTGCTTGGTTTCAGCTGCCTAAGCACACCTACCTCAGCTTGAAGGCTTAAGGTTTTAAACCAAACCATCATTATGTGATAACTCTTTCATTGAACTGTTAGGTGGTTGCTTTCCTTCACCACAATATTCACACTTCAGTCTGAGGCAGATGAAGTTAAAACAAGTTTCTCTCATTGCTCTCCATTTCTGTTCATACAGACAATGGGGAAAAAATTAAAAACCTTATGCATTTGGATGTCAAGGCTGGTTTTATACAAAACAAACTTAAATTCCAACCCAGATTGGATGTCTGCCTATTTGCAGTGAGGAGTTGGGTAAAATGACTGAGTTCATAGCCCTTTGTTGTCATCCTTTGCCAAGGATCTGTTAAAAAGCGTAACAAGTTATCTTAGAGCTGCTTGTGCAATGTTGTGTCTGGGCACAACACCCTTGTACCCACAGACTAAAATCCTAGACCCTGTGGAGTATGTCTCTACATGTGTGGGTGGGTGGAGAAACAGTGATGTTATGGTGTTAATGTGTGAATTTTCTGAACTACCAGGGCTAAATAAGGTCCTTGGTCACTGGTGTAACTGTAAAACTGGTATCTATGCCTCTTAACACTTGTTTGTGACTTGGAATAGAAACAGCTAGATCCAGTCAAATTTTGGACGTGTGTTACCATGCTGGGCTGTTGGCTGTTGCTTGGTGTTTGAGAGAAGTGGCTATAATCTCTGATTTCCACTTACAAGTGGGATATCCAAACTGCTTTTCTGTTCTCAAGTGACCTTGTCTGTCCACTCTTTAGCCCACAATCTCAGCTGCAGTTATGTCTCCTCTTTTTTCCTGTTCTCCTTCAGTCTTTGTATACCACCTGCTGAGCAGGTGTTATAGGTTGGCTTTAATTTAAAACTTGCTTAATTAAAGCACCTTAAGAAGGTTTATTTTGGGAGGTGCTATTGTGTACAGCCCAATAAATTTTTAACAGAGGCAATAGTAGATCCATTTACAAACAGATTAGATGATTGCTTTTTTTTCAGGCCAGATGGAAAAAATAGTTTAATATTTTTGTACGTGTTGATAGGTGTATTTTGTATGTTCTGTGGTAATGAGAGTCTGTGATCCCTGAGTGGGGACATGGTGAGTCTGAGGCAGAGTGCAGTCAGATGTGCTGTGATTGGCTGCAACTATAAACCTTTTTGTTTATTACTGTCTTCTGAAGTATGCTGGTGCAAATACATGTGTTTTGGGTCTGGGGGTAGGATAGGGGAAAAAAGGCAAAATTCTAAGGCTTGTCTGGCTTCTTGTGGCTGGGTCATATATTGGGGGGAGTCTGTAGACTATGTTGGCAGTAGGAATGGAGGAGCAGTCAGTATAAAGAGCCTCACGAAAATGTCTGGAACAAAACTCTTTGAAGTTGCATATGTTGCACTTGAGACATTTAGGGTGATTTTTTTTTTAATGAAGAAAGTCAGGGTGAGGAAAGCTGTTGCCATTGTGGCCCTTAATTGCAAGGCAATCTGATGCATTGAACTGTCTGGAGGTATGGATATGGAAATCTGTATCCCCAATATGAAAAAGGAGAGACTCCCAGCTGTCTAGTTCTACTCTGTTTAGGAAATTGGGACTTTAATGTAGCTTTTGATTATGGAGATAAGTGGCTAATGTCTGTGTTCTCTCTTAATGAAAGTAATCTCAAAAGGGTTGAAAATGCTGTTTTGTTCCTTGGGCAGAAAGTGGTGGTATTATTTTCATTACTTGCTGTAATTAGATACTAGATATGTTACAGATGTTGAAATACTGCTACACAAAATAGTCAATATATAGTTCCCCTTGATTTTGAAATTAAGGCAACTCCTATATTTTTTCTGTGTTGGAGTATGAAAATAAGAAAGTACTACAGACATTCAGATAGTCAGGAGCAAAATCTGACTTAAAGTGCATATTTTGTGATACTGTGTGTTGCAAAACCCTTGCAGGTCTTGCATGATGGTATTGATATTAAATGTTCATCCTCCCTAGGAGGATGTAGCAGGGATTTCTGGATTCTAAGGTCACCATCTTATGAAATGTAACATGAGACCTAGCACCTGTGACAGTTCACATGATAAAATACTGCTTCCTGCCACCCCATATGATTAATGGTAGACAGTATTGCTGTAAACTTGTGGGCTGGGCATTTCACCTTTACCTTTCTAATCTAGAACTGGATTTTAGGGGAAAACAGCTTAACTGGTCTTTTTGGTTTTCATTTCCCCCCCTTGTTTTCTTTAGATGACGGCGCTGAATGCCAAACTGCATCAAAGAAAGAAGAGCAAAACGACAAAGAAAAGAAAGATGAAGAAGAGACTCCGCTGCCCACTTACAGGGCCAAATCGATTGTTGAGAGTTGGGTGTGGGGCAAACAACCAGGTATCATAACCATTTTGGTCATTCTTAGTGAGGCATTACCTATTCTATATTGATCACTACTTTTGTAGCATCAGGAAGTAATTGGATCAAATGTACTGGCAGACGGATGCATCTCTTAGGTTAGTGGAATAAGTTGGAAAAGTGGTTAACAGTGATCCAAGTTAAACATTTACTATGATTTCTTTCAGATTTAATTAGAATTGTGACAGTTTGCACATTTCATGTTGCTTGAAGGAATGATAAACTGACTTGGAACAAATGCAGTGGTACAGTGAAATGTTAGGATGTCTTCAGACTCTTTCTTTTCAGTTGCACACACTAAAAAGAAATTGCCTAGTTTCTGAAGCCTGAATTTTCTGCAAGCAATAAAGGTTTAATAGGCGATTTTTCTTTTTGATTTCATGGTCTGGTAGATAACTTCAAGTGAATCGTAGGAGGAAGGTTGAAATGGTTAGTTCAATTAACTGTCTGTCCTGACCTTTGCCGACAGTATTTTTACCTATGATGGCAGTGGAAAAATATTTTGTGTGTTCACATAGTCATGTATGGCTCTATAAAATACTGAGTTTGACATTGAAACCTGCTGAAGTCCATGGCTGTTTATTACTGCAGAGGAGATCAAATCAGAAGAAGCTTCACTTCAGTGGTTTGTTTTGCAGTTCTGGTGCATGATATCTCTTCATTCAGATGTTGACATTTACAAACTTCGATGACATCTGTTGTGCCCCTTTTCCTTTCCCCTCATCCAGATGCACTTGAAGATCTCTGGAAAGAGTATTATTGTCTGTCTCTTCAGCATTTAGATCTGCATCTGTGAAGCTATTTGTTTCTGGTGAGAGGGGTCAGCTGCTTGTCTGCTATCCTCTGCTCTGTGCCAGCAGATTGCTTGGTCCCTTTTCTTAAGGACAGAGGGACAGATGGACTTGCTGTCACTCTGGTAGTGGAACAGAATTTTGCACCATAGGAGGAATGAAAAGAATTGCCACTACAGTGGAAGGGAGAGCAGGGCTTGATTGTGTTGAAGAAATGTAAGCTGAAAGTCACATGATTTTTGTTTTATACTTTTATTTACTGTTTGTTGCTGAAAAGTAATATAAAACTTTTACAAAATGCTAAACTAAATGCCAACTATCTTACCAAATTTCTAGCCTTTAAGCTCACCCTTCAACTATTTCTTAAAAATGAAAAAACCCAATTGTTTAGAAAACAAGTGATGAGTGTTTGGATTTTTCAGAAAGAAATTGCTGGCTCTCTAAAGTTCACTTTTAATTGCTTGTGATTTATTGCAGCACGTACAGACACTTTTTCTATAAATAACTTACAAAAACTTAAATAAATCTGTATTCCTTGGTCTCCATTATCATTTGTGCTTAAGGTTGCATCATCTAGCTGTGACATGAATCCTTAATTAAACAGCCTTACAGACAAATTTGTTCATGATTATAGGTAACTGTTATGTTTTGCATTCCTCAGAGATAGAGCTTACATTTTGTGTTGCTTGGTAATTTTGTGGTTTGGTAATTATTTTTGGAAAAAATACAGAGAATCATTTCAATTTTGATATATTTGTATGTGTGTTTCATAAAATGAGGAAAATTGTTTTAAGCTTTACTTGTGTCATCCTTCATAAAAATATACCTGTCAAAAGCATGAAGGAACTTCTGAAAGGGAGAATTGTTTCTTGAATGTTTGCTGTTTATCAAGTAAAAATTGAAGTTATGTTTTTGGTCTTTGTTCCTTTACAAATAAAGTGTAATTTGGAGATGGGATCTTGGAGTTATTTCACATAAAGAACTGAAGAGGCATTTGAAGGCTGTTTTTCAGGTCAATGCCCTGAACTACTTCTACTGAGTTGAATGATTTACAGTCTTACTTTATGAAAATAGTAGCCAGAGATTAGACAGTGTAGATCCATGTTTAAGTGGTGCTGTAATACAATCTTATTTTGCTAAGAAGTGTGGGGGATTGTGCTATTGAACTTCAACAGGCTAATCCAGGTCAGTGGGCCTTGTGACATCCCACCCTTGTGAGGGCTGAAGAGATTTTTGACTGCGCACAACCCCCCCTGTTCATTAAATGTGTTNGTTTTGTCATCCTGGCACAAATTCAGAGAAGCAAAACACTTTCCATAGTTCTGATTTGTACTGAGATCTCAGCTCTGCCAGAACATGACAATAAAGTTATAGCTTGTTGAGTTTTTTTTGTTTTTTTTCTTTCTCTTTGAGTAATCTTACTATGCCGAGTACTGCAAAAATGCATAAGATAGTAATATGCTTTTCCTTTTCTCTTGAATCTCAGTGTTTGTCCACTTCATATTCAGCTCTTAAATCATGTTGGTGTTGAACTAGTCAGGACTCATTTTTGACATGAGTTCTTCTTAAAAATCTTCTAATTCTTCTTAAAAATCATGTTTTACTGCTTTCACCAGTTTTCTGAAAATATTTAGTTTTCATTGTCTTACATGATCTGGAGAGAAGTCTAGGTGTTCAGCCCTGGATATGGGGAGGAAAAGAGCAACCCATTTGAAGTGGTTGTTCAAAACCTACAGAAAACAGAACAGTATTAAATTTTCTTGGGTTTCTTTTTCTTAGCCATGATATGCTTAAGGTTGGCTATGTTGAGTCAAACCAAAGGACAGTATAGTCTAGAGTCCTGACTGAAATAGCATAAATAGCAATAGCCAAGAGAATAATTAGGTCCTGTGTTTATGCTACCTTATCTGTAGCCTGTAGACTTTGAGCCAGAGGTGGTGGTATGGGGGAATGTGAATGTGTGTTTGGTTCTCCTCATTTAATTTTCTGGAGCCATATGTGTGCATGACATAACAGGCTTTAATAATTTTGATGTTGATTTTTAAAAAAATTGTCCGGTCCCTCTTGAATATTCTGAATTTCTAGGATCCACAGCTATATGTAGCAAGGAGCTTTGTAATTCAGCTATTACATTGGTATTGTCTCCTCCTAGTCCTTGACCTGATTTTGCTATCTGTTGGTTTCACACAGTGCCCTGTTCTTATCCTGGAAGAGGCTCTGTGTGGTGGTTGTATTTTTTCTCCTGTATCTTTATACTAGGGAAGGTGGGTTGGGAACTGTGTACACTACTTCAGTTCTGGGTACCTCATGGGTTTTATGAAATGACATAATGATCTCTGGTTTTCGTGCTGTCTTGAACACTGGTTTTCCAGCAGCTGTTCTACAGTAGATGAGTTTCTTCTCAGATCTTCTCTACTGCAGTGCCAAGATTTCATTCCTGAGTGGAAGATAGTTTGTAGCCACTTTAACAGTGGAAACTGGGGTTTTATTTCCCAGTTCTTCAGTGTACATCTACTGTTTTATTCTAACTTACTTAATTGCCTTCAGATTTTTACAGTTGGCTATCATCTTTATAGATGTAGTGCCAACAGACTTAATGACCTAAATATTTTTTCCATTTCTACACAATTTATGAATGCAAAGGAATTTACACAGGTTTCTGTGGGACTTGCTTTTTTTGCTCCTAAGAGTATAGAGAATGTTTAGTCTTACTCTGTGATGCATTCCATAGGAGTTTCTATCACTGTTAAGGATACTAACCCATCACATTTAATATATATCACTATTGGATGTCTGTAAATTAGTTTGGAGGTAGAAAATCTGAGAGATTGGAATATTGTTTACTTCCATCCAAAAGTGCAATTTTCCCCTAAGATGAATCCTGTTTCTTTTTATTGTTGTTAGTGTTTTGGGTGTTGTTTTTGGTGTTGGGGCAATTTTTTGTGGTGGCGAGTTTTTGGGGTTTTTTTCAGTGTCTTGGACGTTAGCCAGTTTTTCTTTCCTTTCTTAAAGCTTAAAATTGTAGAGCTAGTTCACTTTGACTGTGGGTATATTTGAGTATTTATAGTGAGTGAGGTCAGGTAGCTTTTATTTATTGAAAAAAACCTGCTGCATAAATACATGAGTAAAAACTTTAAAATTTTTTAATTAGATTGTGATTCAAATTCCCTGTAAACTGATGTCATTTTGTATGTTTAAATATTGCATACTTACAGACAAAGCTACTTTTAAATTGACCGTAATTGCGGTCTGGCTAGAAGAAAAAGCTGCGTTCTACTTGGAAGTTCAGTAGGAATGCTACTGTTTTGTTTCCTCTGTAGGATAAAAGATTGAATGAGGGAATAATCTTAATCCAGATGAATGGATAAGCAACATACAGTTGAAGTGGAAATACTATTCAGATCTGGTTTATATTAGCAGTGAATTAACCTATAATGCTGATAAATCAGTGTCATGGTGTAGCTTCTTCATGTATAAGTGAGAACTTGTTTACAGACTGTTCTGCATCTGTTTTTCTGATATCATTAGTATAGCTGATTACACTATGAAATGGTTTAGAGGCAATACCTAAGGGGGCAGGTTAAAGTTACCCGTGTGAATTCAGTGAGGTATTGTTGAGACACATGTCACTGCCTACAGCAGTAGAACCTTTCTGTGTTGGCTTTGTGAGAGAGGAGACATGCAGAACTTTGATCCTGTAAGAGCTGTTTGTTGCACCATTAAACTTAAATTTGTATGGTGTACAGAAGTAATTAAAAGCAGTCATGGCACTGAAAAAACCCAACTGTTCTAACCTCCTTTACGCTGACAATTTCTACTTTAATATAAAATTTATTCATCATTATTTTAAAGTTTAGGTACAGAAATGTTGATGGAAGTGTGGTTCGGTCACAGTACAAAATTTGACCTCATCTTTTACATTTCTTAGGGCTCTATTCCTGTTTTGCCATTCACTTTCTTGCCACAGATTTTAACTTGCCTCCCCCACACACCACACCACTTGCCTCCCAATTTGAAATTTGTTGTCCAGCTCCAAGTTTCTGTTCACTGATGATGCTCCCAAGTGGTGTGTGTGTGTGTTTGTATGTGTGTTTTCACACGTGCACACGAGGCTCAGTTCTTGCTCTTTGTTCTGTGAACAAGTAATTGAGCATCAGTTTATACCAGTTTTGCTCACAATTTCAGACTTTGAAAATTAAGCACCTACCCATGTGGCAAGATGTGTTCTGAATGTGTGCAAGCATTCATAATTTCTCTTGCTGAATGCTGATGAGACGAGGTCTGCTGATGGTCATCTTTTGAATAGGGGCAGCAGACAGAATGAAGCTAAAATCTGAATGTGCTTTAGGAATTCTTAGTTGGTATAAAATAATTTTAGGAGCATATTTAGCTTTATTTCTGAATGGAGTCACGCATGTGTGTTTTTTGAAAGACATTTTTGTCTTTCTACTTGATCAGTGGCGATACCTTGCAGGGCCATTAGGTGCCAAGTGAACTGCATCCTCTGTTTAGTCCTTGTCCTGTGAAATAGCATGTAGTGGAAGAGGAGACAGAAGACAAAATGCAAAAATCTCTAGGAGATTGGAGCACATTAGTTCTGCTGCTGACAGGAACATGAGCCTCTTTCAACAGTAGATTTTGCTAAATTCTGTTTGAAATGTGTTTTGAGTTTTTAGGTCTTCCCATACTATAACATTTCTTATGCCTTTATTAAAGCTTGCAATTCAGCCAAAGTGCTTGAAACTTTGGTTTGATACTGGCATTTTTAAGGTCCTTCATTTACTGGTTAGAAGCCTGTGGTGTTTCTACAGGAGCTGGTAACATTAATAGTTTCTTAACACTTTGTTTGCTTGTTTTGTTTTTATCTGCTGAACCAGCAGTCCTTGGACAAGCTACCTGCCTTCAGCTGCTTCTTGCCCCCTCCACCCCCAGCTTGCTGACATACCTAAATAACGTGTCACTTCTGTTCTGCCACATGATCTGAATTAAACACTCCTGGTATTTTTCCTTCTAATGCAGAGAAGATCTGGAAGGAGGAGTTAAGAGGTGAAGATACGTAGCTATGCTGGTTGCTGAGAGGAGAGAGGGGTGTGATAAATTTTAACAGAAGATGGTAAAAACTTTATCCATCTCCACTGCAGCCAGAAACATGTCTGACTTACAGTTGTCAGTTAATAAGTATTCTGCTAATGATAACTTGAGAATTTAAACTTGTATGGTGTGAGTTTAACTCATGCTCTGTAGGTATCAATTAGGTAAATAATGTCTTTCTGCCCTTAATAAAGTAACTGGCAAAGAATTGCAAGAGGGAGTTTGTATCAAGGGCTGGTGTGGTGGTATGCAAACAGTTTTGTTTAAAGAGCTCCCTGTAACCTTCTCAGATGAAATTTGACTCGTTGCTATTAATAAGCTATTCTCTCATTAGTCTGTTTAGTTCATTGGTAGTAAGTGTTTCTCAGACTTAAGGGTCTATTGAAATCAAGTTCACTGGGTTGATTCCCAGATATATTTAAATCTTGCTAAAGATGAGCTGAAATTTTGTGAAGATAAATTTACTTTCGGAATAGGAAAAGATTTAAAGTGAGGACGTGTATAGATGTGTCTCACTTAAAAATAGTGCTACTTTTAATAAAACAAGACAGTCCTTGATTCAATCTTGGGATGTGTGAGTTATTGAAATACTATAACCTGTTCCACCCTTCGTTGACTTTGTAAATTTAAGAGTAGAATTGTTTAATTTTGGTATAAAGCCTTGCTAAAATCATAGCCATTTGAGATAGTGAAGGCAAGGTGAGAAGGGGGAAGAAAATAATTTTATTATTACTAAATTTAGTTAAGTTTATGCTTCACGAAGGTTATTTTTATATGGTTTGAATCTTGGTGAGGCCAAGTCATATTTTCCATTAGAAAAAATTTTGCATGAAATGTTTTAAATATTTGAAAATATTCTAACTGAACAGTTTTTCATATTACTAGTTTCCAAATATACAGACTTTGTAACTTTTAGGGCTAATCACTTGAAAATGGAATTCCTTCCATCTCTTTTTCTTCACAAAATGTTAAAGACGGAATTTTACTTGATTCCTTCTCTGGCTTTTGTATTGTGTTAATTTGACTTTGTTTTATTCACGGACTCCATTGACAGGAAAGCAGGGTAAATTGCCTTTAAAATCACTTACTTTGGAAAGCGCTATTGTGAGGTTTTATTTTGTGAAACACTGCTTAGTCCATGGAAGTATGGACTGTTTTTGTATTAAAACAGAATTGAATCTTGGAGGTATTTAAACACTACAATAATATTGTGGGGTTTTTTATTTGTTTTTTTTCTGGGGAAATTTTGGTGGGTTTTATCACCAAATAGTTGTCCTATTTGGTCATTGAATAGGACGCTTTGTATTTTGCAGGTTACCCAGTGTGTATTGCTGAAACATTAGGAAATAATTTTTTAGGTGCTGCTATGAAACTAAGTTGCCTTTTTACATTTTTTTTTTTCCCCCTGTGCAGACACAATACTCTGTGTATATGCAGTGACCAGCATTAAAACCGGTACTGCGTGATGTGCATGCACTGTATCTGCTTTCCCAGGGTTCTGGTTTTTTATGTGTTTAGATTTCACGCAGTATTTTCTATCATCTCTTGCATCTGAATGGTTGGGATGCTGGTAACAGCAGTTCTGTGCTTGATTGAAGGCGGTTCGATAGGAACGCAGTTGTAGACTTTCAGGGACACTTCCTTGTAAAGTAATTGCTGGAGGGTTGTGGATAGTTACTGTCCAAGTGTTTCTTTCCAGCAATCTCCTTGGCTGATATTTAATAAGTGTGTTATTTTGAAATTAAGGGCTCTTTGATCTAATTCTTCAACTCTTAGAAATTATTTTAGAGGATGTCTACATTTAGCTTGCCAGCCAGGAAGGAATGATAGATGCTGTTGGTCTGTGTTACACTACAGACTCTGCTGAGCCTGGCATCAGTGCTTCATTTCTGTAGCACCTAAGAAAGACAATCTCTTCCCCAAACAAAAGTGTTAAATAAAACACCGTGTTTTTTCTTTATGGTCTGTTTCTCTACTTTGCCTGCACATACATGAGACCATAATGTGAGGAGCAGATCTGCAGAATGAAATCTGTTGCCAGAAAGACCACTGTTAAAAGAGCCTTTTTGTGAAGCTGAGGCTGTAGTCGTTTCTTACTTTATTGTTGCATCCTGGTGGTATTGAGGAGTTCGTAGGACATTAGTATTTAGGAAGGAGAGAAAGAAAACATCTGATTTTTGTCTTTTCTGATGGGATCCTGAAACTGGCATGTCACTGTTGACCATGTTCTGACCTGTTAGGAAGCCGTGTGCTGCAAGAGGTTTTGCTGAATCTTTGCTTAAAAAAACAAAGGTTAAAGAATACTGAAGAAAACAACTGCAGCTTCAGAACATGTAATTTATATCTGTAGAAGATTTTGTTGGGTGTTTTGAGTAATGCTGGCACTTCAAAACTGAGATTTTCCCCTCAAACCTGTGGTATTTAGTGAAACAGAATTTTATTTGGATCAGCCTGGAGGTATCCTAGAGCTTCAGACTGGATGTTGGTACAGTGATCCATTAAACCTTCTGAATAAAGTTTTATATGGCCATAGTGTTAAGGGACCAAATAAATCAAAGACGCCTTTGGCAGCATCTGTTTTATTTATGTGCTCCTTTACACTGTGATCTGAAGTAGCTACAGCTAGGTATGTAGCTTGTTGATGTTTGACTGCGCTGTCAAGTTCTTTGGGGAATTTTCTAGGGCTAGTATTAAGGATGGTGTAGCTTTTTAGTCATATTTCTTGTTCGTTTTGTCATATTTCTTGTGTAAGTCAATGAACGAATGTAATAGTTACTGTTGCTTTTGTTTATTGTGTAAGGTCTAGACTGCAAGGAACACTTTTTAATCTGTTCTTGTTGAAAAAAAGATGTAACTCATAGTCAGGTGGAAAGATGTAAATTGCCTCAGGGAGAGGAATCTGACACATTATGAAATGGTGAAATCTGAGTAGCAACGTTGAAAACATTATGGGAGATGGCTGAGGACAAACCTGAGTGATTGTGCAATGTGATCCGGTGGCAGAGAGGGCCACTTGAATTCTCTGCTGGGTACACAAAGATGTGTTGCAGAGTTGAGACAAAACTTTGAAACACTTTATGCAGTTGCAAGAAAACGTTACACCTCATTAGATGCAATTTTCAACTCTAGAGACTGCAAATTGCTGTAGCTTGGAGGCAGCTGTTCAAAAACCTGGTTGTTCTGTGGAGGGTTTGTGTGTGTATTTGTGCATTTGTCCTTGGTTTTGTTTTTTTAAGGCTGTGTCCATATTCTCACAAACACTGTAACATATATGCAGACAATAGGGTTTGGGGTTTCTTTTGGCCCTTAGTCAGGTGTCAGTTAAAACAAAGGTACTTCTGTGTAGCAGCCAGGCAACAAATGTGGTTGGCTTAGGGACAAGTACAGTAATTCACTGGAAGGCATAGTGGGGTGGCCCAGTGATCAGACTATTAATAAAGGGACAGAAAAGAAGCCTTCAAACAATGTGCATTGTTGTTGTCTGTCAAGGAATTAAAGGTACAGAGACTGTAAAAATACATGGTTTCCAAATTTTTTGTTTGGTTTTTATATGTTTGGGGTTTTTTTTTGGTTTTTTTTTTGTTGCTGTTCACATGGTACTTGTTACCATCCTGTTACTGGATTATTAGAAATTGGGTCTGTCTGTTTTTTCTGGTTAGTGAAGAATTAATTCTCTAGTGAGGGTACATGTGGTGGGCCAAAGCTGCTCTATCACTCCCCATCCCAGCTGGTTGTGGGAGAGAAGATGTAATGAAAGGCTCATGGGTTGTAATAGCTCACAGGCAAAATGGACTCCTACACAAGGAGTAAACTTGATCTAATTTATTACCCAGACAAAGCAAAGTAGGATAATAGGACCTATGTATTATCTCTGTTGAACCATGGGGAAGGAGTGTCCTAGCAGCTTCTTGCAGAAGCCACCCCTGCAGTCCCTCTACTACATAAACCTTACTATGCAAACCCAAACCAGTACATAAGTTGAGTCTCCTGCTCTCTTAGTACTTGCAAGCATGCTAAATTTCTGGCATTATTTATTTGCTGTACTTGGCAGTGATCCTGGAGCTTCTGAGAGCAGTTTTATAATTTCTGAGAAACTTAAGATAATGTGTATCAGAGCAAAATGAAAGCATATCCTTGTGGGGACTTGCAAGGTTGTTGCTCCACTTGAAAGAAGTCTGGCTCTGATGTCTAATGATGATAAAAATTTGCTGTCTGACTTGTTTTTTTGAAGCGCATAAATATTTCCTATGATGTTATAATTTCAGACATGAAATTTGAAGGTTCAGATATATTCATACAAAAACAGTTTTGATGATAACCTTTGTCTAACCACCTGTTAACTATGTGATTATGTAATACTGTGTCTTAGAAATGTGCATGTTAAGTATGGAAATTGAGAGCTTTACTGTCTTTTAAGGCTCAGACTTTTGTTTGGTTCATTTTTTCAATTTGCCTTGATTTTTCTGGATGCTGTATATAACAAAGATGAACACCCCTAAAGTATTATCTTTACTGATTCTCAGATGTGAATGAATTGAAGGAGTGCCTTCATGTACTAGTGAAAGAACAGCAAACCCTGGCCACACAAACTGCTACATCAGCTCTTTCAGCTATGAGGCTAAAACAGAGACTAGTTATCCTGGAACGATATTTCATCGCATTGAACAGAACAGTTCTTCAGGAGAATGTCAAAGTTAAGTGGAAAAGCAGTAATATTACTCTGCCTGCTGTGGATAAGAAAAGGTAATGACACATGAGCAAGTTCATACATTAGAAAAGTCATAGAAAGGTTATCAACATATGTGTGAGAGCTTAAAATGATTTCTTCCTCCTCATGAAACAGCAGTAAAGAAACTCTTCTTATTTCTTAAGATTGTTTATGTGCTGTTATCAGCCACACAGTTTTCCTTCTTGGTTGATGCTTGATTGTAGTGTCTGTGTTCATATAGGTGGGGTTTTATTTTAATACATTGCTGCAGGTATTATTTGTTGAGCTATATTTTTATTGAAATAGTCCTTTTGTTCTACTTGGCTACAAAGTGCGGAGAAGCCTACTTCTGAAGTGCTGATGGAGGTTATGTACTTCTAATAACGTTAATACGGTTTTTGTCAGTATTGGCTCAGTAAAGGCACATAACAAACTTAAAAATACAAATATATAAAAGTTGAACATAGTTTTACTTAGCTTGGTTGAGAAGTGCTGTAATAGTACATTTTACATGGAATTGTTCCCAGAGAACTAGCGAATGAGAAATTGGCTGAGTACTTTTCCATGTCTGGATAGTTTATTGACCTAAAAGTAGAAAAATCTATCAAATGAAGCATTAAAGGAGCTATTCAGAAGCTGAACAAGATTGCTGTCTGATAGAACAAGCAATTCAGCCAGGAAAAGTTTTATGTTAGATTGTCTTTAGCCTCAGAATGAAAGGAGACAATGATACCTTTTTTTGAATGGTCTGCTTTCTGATTACTCTTTTTTTTTTTCCAGTTCTGTTTTAAAAGAGAAATGGTATATTTAAGTTATCAGACTGCTAAATACGATGGTTTGATTTTTTTTTTTCTCTTGAAAAAGACCTAAGTCTGTCTTTTTGATGCAAGATTAAAAAGAAAACAGGCATGCTGTTGTATTTCTGAGATAAGGCACTAGGGAATCCCCTGTTAAGTACAAAGGAAAACTTGCTTGAATTAATGTGATTTGCTTGCATAATACAAAAAGTAGCAGAAATGTATGTAGACAGTGGGTATTTTCAAAAGTTCAAGATGTCTGTCCTCCTTAAACACACCAACACAGAAGCTGTAAAGAGAAATTCATAACATTGATACTTGAATGAAAAGATAGAAATGATGAAATCAATGGAATTATCTATCATTTAAAAGAAGCCTATACATAACAGTTTATGCAGTCTTAGAAGTATAAACTTCCAGAGCAAATAATGAGTATACAATCTTATATCTGTGTATTTTGAATACACCATCATCATTTAACTCTTAAGAAACACCTTTCTGATGGCAGTTAATTATTCCAGTCTAGTTCATTGTTTGTCTGTGAAGCTTTTTGATGTTGGGGGTTGAATTGCTTGTTTGAAGTAGCTGAAGTTGAATTCAATAGTTGATGTTTTGATGTTGATCACCTTGATTCTCAATTCTTTACCAAAAAAATTTGTGTAATTATAGATGCACCCATATAGTTAAAGTATGTGTCAAATATATAGATTACACAAATAATTACCAATATAAATATTGTATTAATATAAATTATATCAAGTCAGTTCATATATACTTTTATTTAGCCCAAGACCTGTAGGAAAAGGTGTAGAAGGACTTGCACGAGTTGGGTCCCGAGCAGCACTTTCATTTGCATTTGCGTTCCTTCGTAGAGCCTGGAGGTCAGGTAGGTCTACTCTTGGATAATCCATATGTGTTTTTTATTTAGAAGACACATTATTCATTAAAGCACCTATGCATTAAATATTTGCATCGATCTATACATTTATGAATTAGATTTGTATATTTTTTTATTTATGGTTTATGTTTATGTGGTACTATGCCTAACAGTACTGTTGCTGATCGAAGCCATCCAGGCCAGTCCTCATGCTGTGTTGTGCATAAGTTTTTATGCTTAAGAAGGCAAATGGGAGTTTCAAGAAAGGAATATATTTTTAATGCTAGATTTCAGAAAAGTGAGATTTATTCTTAATTACAGGGTCAGTGTGTTGTACCACTACACAGTGATGGTAGCTTAGAAAATAAGTTTGCAGCAGCAGTATGAAGTTAGTGTTTAGTTTGTATACCTGTCAGTGGTTGGCACATTTCAAAGGCTGACACTCGGAAGTTTGGTGCAGCAGAATTGTCATCTGTGCCACCTTAACCTACTTGTTTGTCTCAGTCTGCGCTGTTCAAACAACATCTGTTTGGCTCACTCTTATCTAGTCAGCCCTAGTTCTGATTTCCTCAGCAGATGCGTAGTGGGATGAGCTGCTGCTGGTTTAAGAGTTGTCACCTTCTTGAATGTATTTTTTGTGAAGCAGATTGTTCTTCAGAAGTTTTGTAGTCAAAATGTTTCTATGAAAATTGAGAGCTTTGTGTATCTTATCAAAGAACTTATAAGCTTAAGGTTTGTGTACAAGTATTTGTGTAATTTCTGTAGAGGTGGGAGCATGTGTATTAATATGATATTAATAGGAGTATTAATATGCTTTTTAGGCGAAGATGCAGACCTGTGCAGTGAATTGTTACAGGAATCACTTGATGCTCTACGAGCTCTACCAGAGGCGTCCCTTTTTGATGAAGGGACTGTTTCCTCTGTATGGCTGGAAGTGGTGGAAAGAGCTACAAAATTCCTAAGGTCTGTTGTGACTGGGTAAGTTTCCTTTTTTGAACATTGTGGAAGTAGCTGTTGAACGGCAAACTTGCATCCCTTAGCAGCTCATTGTGTAAACAGAATAGTTTATGAAAAATCAGTAAAATTGCTTTCCTTTGATGAAGTTTATACAAGCAAGATAAAGATACATGACCTGTTTAAATAATGCTTTTTTAAATGAGATTTAATTCCTTTAAATTTTAAGAAAAAATTTTAATTTGATCATTCTGGATACCCTGCGTGTAGATTTACCTGAAAAATAGTCTTTCACTAATACAAACCATATCTATATGAGCAGCGCTCTGGTAATACGGTATATGTGTACACTTAACTTACCTTTTTAGTATAGTAAAATAATGCAGTTCATATGAAGGAAAATACACTCATATTGGACTTGGAGCAGTCCCCTGATTTTTCTTGTTACTTAAGGAGCCTTAAAGTTACCTTTTTAAAATATTTATGAGAACTTAATTGTCTTGAACACTGAAGCTAGATCCTTATGAAGAATATAATGAGGAGTATTTTAATTTCACCTGTGAAAAATGTTTTTCCTGTTCTTAATATACTTAGTAGAGCTGTAGAATAGACAGTGAACCTCAAGGCAGTTTTAAAGTCTAGCTGCTACTCTAAATGCTTTTCTCAGTGGCTTTAATTAGCAATTTTATATTTTTCTGTAAGTTAGTGGCTCTTGGTTTTTTGTAGATGCTTTTGATAAGAAAATATGTATTGTTTCCAGTTACTTCTTAGTTAACGTATATTGTTTGTCTTTATTAAATAGAGATGTGCATGGAGCTCCAAGTACCAAAGGGCCAGGAAACATTCCATTACAAGACCAGCTCTTAGCACTTGCCATATTGCTAGAACTGGCAGTGCAGAGGGGTACACTAAGGTGAGAAGCCTGAGCACTGTGGTTTTTAATCATCACTGTCAAAATGGCCTGAGCATTGCCTGTATTCAACTTTCAGGGGTTTGGGTTTAACATAATAATTGCGGTTTGAAGCACGTGAATGTTTTCTGTAATGCAGCGGCGGTCAAGTTCTTGTGTACCCTAGATTGCAAAATACATTTTTGATATTCTGGTGATTTATTTAAAATGGAAAACCATGAATGATATTTGATACTGCTAAACTTCAAACTGTAGAATTGTATGAAGTGAATTGTATGGATAACCTAAAACGTTTTTAGGAATGCTTATTAATTAAAGCTGTAAACTTCCTCTTTCAGCCAAATGTTGTCTGCAGTTATGCTGTTGCTTCAGCTTTGGGATAATGGAACAAGGGAAACGGATAATGGAACGAGGGAAACAGATAATGAGCGATCTGCACAGGGAACAAGTGCACCCCTCCTACCCTTACTACAAAGATTTCAGAGTATAATATGTAATAAAGATGTGCCCAATACTGAGGAAGAGATTCAGGTACTTGTCCTTGGATTGTTTGAAAGGGGTTTTATGTCAGTATCAAGTTTCCTTTGGCTGGCCAAAATAATTATAAAATTACCCAAATAAAATTTAGATTTACACTGACAGCAGTATTTTCCAGGTAAGATGTATATACACCACTGTTGTCTGATTTTCATGTATACATCTGAGTTTTTTGACGTAGGAGGAGGAATGTCATAGTATAGTTGGAGGTAGATGTTGTGTTCCAGAGTTAATGTTCTTGTGATAGTTAACTTAGAGATGTGGCCATTTAATTGTCCTGCATATTTAAATTGTTTTTATTTAGTTGTGTTTGAAGTTAATTGAACTAGGACTCTTAGTGAATATTATTGGAGTTGATAAAACACAGTAAATCAGTTTTACTGTGTTTATACCTTTCTATTATATTCACAGTCTGACTATATTTTCTCTGCAGTAAGAAAAAGGACGTGCAGAGTCAATTCAGTTTCTTTTAAATTTGTGCAGATACTCAGCATGTCTAAAATATATTGTGTATCTTTATGTGTAGTGGCATAGGAGTGCTTTGAATAGTCGTCTGACAGCTGTTTTCTTTCTTTCCTAGCTCCTTACTTACCCTCTGAGTCCAAATGAAAGTTTTTTAAGGTATCTGACTTTACCACAGGACAACGAGCTGGCGATTGATCTGAGACAAACAACTGTAGTGATCATGGCCCATTTAGACCGTCTAGCCACCCCGTGTATGCCTCCGCAGTGTAGCTCTCCTACAGCACATAAGGTAACTATTTGCAACATCAAATCTAGTAAGATCCTTTCCTAAAAATGTAACTGATTTTCAGTTTGGGAAAGAAACATCTCTGAAGATTCTTAAAATTTCCCATTGATTTTTGAAGAGTAACTTTTGAGTAGCCAAGATGTGTCTTTCTTTGGTATCTTTTATTACAGCAACACTTTTTCAGTCAGAACTGGAGTATAATTCTATTGTTTGTGAACCATTCTTTTGTATTGCAGCACTGTGGCTACCTTAGCCGTATTTTGAGCCCTTCCCTGTATTTATCAGAGGAAAGGCTTGAGACTGAGCTTCATGAATATTTGGAGTCTGATGTATTAAAAGAGAAAAATAAATGTTAAACTTGCCAACATGAAAAATCTCTGAACACTTATACTTGTAGATACTTACAGTTTACTCAGTAAAAGATTAAACTGAATATGATGCATGGAAGTCTTTATCTTTTCTGTTTTCTAATAGGAAAGCATTATTGTCGGCAGTAACGACTGTTACAGATTTGTTACAGAGTATATTTGGCATAGAAAAGTTTTAAAAATAATCCTCTGTATGCTTTTTATTCAGTTGTGTATTACAAGTTCAGTACTTAAGAGTATTTTCTTATTTTCTAGGGATCTCTGCAAGAGGTTATTGCTTGGGGTTTAATAGGTTGGAAATATTATGCAAATGTGAGCGGTCCAATTCAATGTGAAGGACTTGCCAACCTTGGCGTTGTGCAGGTTGCCTGTGCAGAGAAACGTTTTCTAATATTGTCTAGGAACGGACGAGTTTATACACAAGCATACAACAGTGATACTCTGGTGAGAGGTTTTTTATGTTTTAAAAAATGTGTTTTCTTCTGTACTCATAGCATAAGGCTACTCCCTCAACTATTTATGGTATCTTGGAAAAGTAGATGGAGAAATACTGATTTTGTGAGCTTCCGTGTTGTTTTTAACCTTTCAGAAATATCAGGTTTGATCTCTTTTATTGATTTGATAAAATGCATCTGGTTCCTGTAACTTCCATGAGACTAGAGGTTATGAATACAATGATAATTGTTTTAAGTGGTACTTTGGCCTTGGTAAAAATGGTAGAAATTGGGAGATGTGAAATGGATTTTACTTTAGTGATGCAACACTGCCGAGTTTCTCAAACATTAAATGTTAACAGAAACATTTGTCACTAAGATTGCCTGTAAGATTAAGATAACGATTTTTATATGTGCTGAAGACCTTTCAAAGATGAGAACAAAATAACTTCAAAACATGTTTTTTTTTTTGTTAGACTCAAATAATAGGTTTGACCTTCTTTCCTTTATACCTTCACCTCATTAATTTGAGTGTACAGTTTTAATAAAGCAATAGGAAATTTGTACCTGGTTATCCTGCATCTAGGCAGTTGATGGAAAATCCAAGCAGTTCTTGTAAGTGTATTGCTTTTGTTTGGTTCACAGGGACCACAGCTGGTGCAGAGTCTAGCTTCCAGAAATATTGTGAAGATAGCAGCACATTCAGATGGGCATCACTATCTTGCTTTGTCAGCGAATGGTGAAGTTTTTTCTTGGGGCTGTGGAGATGGTGGAAGACTAGGCCATGGGGATACAGTGTATGTAATAAAACATACTCATAACATTTATTTGGCAGTGTTCTGAATTAATAGTAAAAACTATCTGGTTGTGTATACAAGCCGATTCAGTGTTTGACATCTGTCCATTGCTGAACAGAAATTGCATTCTCCCTGCATATTTCTATGATATTCCCAGTTCTGTATTAATGCTTTCTAAAATACTTGTAGATAGAAGGTGTGATAGTGGTTGCAGTGTTATTAGGCCTTTTGCTCATGGTTTTATGAATCTCCAACTCATTTTCAGTGGAAATATTGACTCATATGTTAGACTGGGGTCATCATTTCCTTTACAGCCACGTTGCATATATCACTGGTTTTTTTTCCCCGGTGTTAAACAATAACATTACTGTCCTGCTTTTGTGTAGGAGCAATTTTGTACAGGAGTATTCAGTAGGGAGTGCATATCAATGTCTTTTAGAGGGTTTAAGTGTCTTTCCTTAGTGCTGAATTCCATATAAAGCAAGGGAATAACACAGTAGTTAGCAGTGTCACTATGAATGTCACAAATGAATCGCTCAGATACAATACTTAAGATAATCTTCTTTATAATAAACAAATCTCTTTTTAAAAAAACACTACATTAATTTAATTTTAAGTAGAGATAGCTAAAAACTAGGATTTCTTCAGTAGTTTGTATGTTTTTGAACAATATGAATTTAATCTTTGGCTTACAGCAGCTTCAAACTAGTAATAAGCTTTGCAGGTTACAGCAAACAATACAGCAATTGTTTTCTAATAAGCGTATCACACCTTTTATTGTCTTACTTATCAGATGACTTTTTGTGAACTATGTTACCTTCTCTTTCAAAAGCCCTCTGGAAGAACCAAAGATGATATCTACTTTGTCTGGAAAGCAAGCTGGGAAACATGTTGTTCATATTGCATGTGGAAGCACCTATAGTGCAGCCATTACTGCTGAAGGAGAGCTATATACATGGGGACGAGGAAACTATGGCAGGCTGGGTCATGGTATGTTACCTGAGATCTTGAAGTTGTCGAAGAATTGTTTAGTGTCTGTCTCAAATGATCTTTTATCCCATTTACCTAAAGCTGCTTTGAGAAACATATGTGGTTTCATAGGAATTGAAAAAATGATGGGAGGTATTGTTTCAAAACCCCATAATTTCTGAATCCTGTGAAACTCTTTGCTCCAACTGCTGATTATCTCATGGGTTAAATACTGATTAGATACTTAAGAAACCATATGGGAGCTTAGTCAGATTACTAAAATCTGAAAACAAATGCAAAGCAACCCCCCCCCCCACAACGCCCTCACACAACAAAACACTTAAAAGTAAACAAAAAAACCCAAGCAAAAGAACCTACCAGGCTTTCTTGACTTGGCTTCTCACAGAGTTACTTTGTATTGAAGGTTCCAGTGAAGATCAGACCATCCCAATGCTGGTTACTGGGCTAAAAGGACTCAAAGTTATTGATGTTTCCTGTGGGAGTGGAGATGCTCAAACTCTTGCAGTTACTGAAAATGGTCAGTAGCAAAACATAATATTAAGCTTAACTTTTTTTTCCCTTCATTCTGCTGCAGATATGCTTATTTCCAGTGGCTTGTATTCTGTAAGAATTTGAAGCTGAAATTCCTTCTGGGGAAGTACATGCATGTGTTTATCTGCATACATTATATGTCAAATGCATATTTCCATGCAACATATTAATTGTAAATATGAAAAATATGTACTCTGCTTTAATATTTTAAATGCCTACTGATACGTATAATACACAAAAAATATTACACATAGGTACACACAGCCTAACTTTTATGCATTATTATGTAAGTGCACATAGCTCGTGTTGTCAGAATAGCTAGAATTATGAGTAGGAAAGTTGTCTGTGCTAACCCGTGTGAAGTGTGAAAGAGAGGCTGTGTGGGACTCTTGCTTCCCAGCATCCCTGGGTGAGGTACCTAGGGTGAGCAGATTCAAAACCTGACCTCAGTGTATGAGGTTAAACCCCAGAGTTAAGTAGGGAACATCGGAGTGTAAAAACAAGACTTTTTTGGACGTGGTTACCAGTCTTGAGCCATCATTTTATTTGATGCAGAATGGCAGCTGTTTCTAAATTCCTAACATTAGAGCTTAGATTTAGTAATGTATTTCGAAAGAAGATGATAAACAATGGCACTTTTAATTTTATTTGTGAAATGGTTGAATGACAAGAACTGAAAGTTAGGAAAAGAGGTTTTGCAGACAATTCGGCCTTTTGATGTAAAAAAAGATTTTGAACATTCTTTCAAATAAGATTTCACAAAGAAAGCAGGCAGTTTTTAACTAAAGCTTGAATAAAACCTGTATTTACACTGACTTTTCATTACATGATATGTGTTATGGTGCTTATGTTTAGTTTTATCAACATGAAAACTTGTCAGATCTCTTTCTTCCTGTTTTCATGAACTGTTGGAAATTAATTAATATCTGCTGTTATTAAGTCACAATTTGAAAACTGTGCTTATTATAGAATCTCAGATTTCTTTTAAAAACTTACCTGTCAAAATAGCTAACTTCATTGCTGTACATAAAAAGCAATGCAATTTTTTTTTATTTTCTTTCTCTTGATTTAAAGGCCAGGTGTGGTCTTGGGGTGATGGAGATTATGGAAAACTAGGAAGGGGAGGCAGCGATGGTTGCAAGACTCCCAAACTAATAGAAAAACTTCAGGATCTGGACATTGTGAAAGTACGCTGCGGGAGTCAGTTTTCTATTGCTTTAACCAAAGATGGCCAGGTCTACACCTGGGGAAAAGGTGACAATCAGAGACTTGGGCATGGAACGGAAGAGCACGTGCGGTATCCCAAACTCCTGGAAGGCTTGAAAGGTAGTTATCTGGAAATGTTCCAGAGTTCTTTTTCCTGTTGCTCTTAAAATCAGTGCTGTGTACTCTGTCATATTTTATTCTGGTTGAATTGAAAAAGGTAATAATGCGTATTTTCCATCACTTAAGCATTTATGCCTGTAGAATTCTAATGGGCTTAGAGCCACTATGTTAGAAATACTTTAAATGCAGCTTGTCTTGTGTTTTCATTATTAGGTTCACAGAAATGCTTATTTAAACCATGTATTTTTACATTGGCATGCAAATAAATACATATAATATGTCTATATGTAGATTAAGGCATGTGAATGGAAGAAATTAAAATCACAGACCACAAGTAATATTGCATAAGTTGTGTTTGCACTAGAACTTCTGACTAGTTTGTAGCAGAAGGAAGATTATTTCTTATGAGAAATGTGAGGATTTAAAGGGGAAGTTCCTAAAATTGTTGTTCATATATAAAGAATGATTTAATTGACAGTAACTTCTGAACTAATGGCTACCATATAATATTACAGTGTCTGTTCATAGGTCAGGAGATCTTTCAGTAAACCTTGGCTGAGAAAGGATCCAAGTAGAATGAACACAAAATAAAAGATTGTTTTTTGAAATTTGTAAACTTCCATCGTTAAGCTGTCTTTTAAGAATCTTTAAATATTTCCTTGGTTTTTCTTTTGCTATACCCTTCCAATCTACTGCTAAAGCAAAGGTGAGACTCTTGACATCCATAATATGTTCATAATT
Source organism: Heliornis fulica (assembly GCA_013399135.1). NCBI lineage: Eukaryota > Metazoa > Chordata > Aves > Gruiformes > Heliornithidae > Heliornis > Heliornis fulica. Next base: position 334,287 of record VXBZ01000147.1, on the reverse strand, counting down.
AAGTATGGTTGTATTTAGCACAGTTTTCATTGCCTCTAATACACGTTTGTTTATGACTGTCATCAATATTTGACTTTGCTATCAGGAAAGAAAGTGATAGATGTGGCTGCTGGATCTACTCATTGTTTAGCACTAACTGAAGATAGTGAAGTTCATAGCTGGGGAAGCAATGATCAGTGTCAGCATTTTGATACCTTGAGGATCACCAAACCAGAGCCTGCAGCTCTCCCAGGATTAGATACAAAGCATATTGTAGGAATTGCTTGTGGACCTGCTCAGGTAAGTTTTGATTTTAAATTCTTAATTGCTAATTTTGATGTGTCTTTGTCAGTGAGACTAGTTATGTATACTAATCCCAGTCCCTCTTTCTGTGCTTGCATGACTTTTTTTTCTTGTTCTGATTAAATGAAGGCTTGGAAATAACCCAAATTTTGTGCCAGTTCCTCTGCCAAAAAGCCACGACTAGCTTTCTCTCTGTGCAGTATGCTGAGAAGTAGCTATTCACCTGTCTTGGTTCTTTGGTCTGGTGTTTTTCTGGGGAGTGTTTTGTTTATTGTGATTTTGGTTGTGGGGTTTTTTGGTGTTTGTTTTTGGGGTGGGGTTTTTTTGTTTTGTTTTGTTCTGTTTTTAATGTGTTCCTAGTTTTGGCTAGGATACGAGTTTCTTTTCATCTAGGATACAGTTAATTTTCCCCAGAAGCTGTGAGGGTACACAGCTGGGACAGCTGACCCACACTAGCCAGAGAGCTGTTCCATACCATATGACATGTATATGTCATGCTTAGCATAAAAAGGGAGCTAGTGAGGGAGGAGGGGCAGGCTGAGCGTCCAGAACCACTGTGTATCACCTGCTCATATACTTGAAGTATTCTTGTAGTTTTCATCCTCCTTTGCTGTCCCAGTAAACTGTCCTCATCCCAACCTACAATTTTTGCTCCACCAGTGGGGAGCGAAAGGTTGAAGTGTTATCCAGCAGAATGTTTCCTGCAGCAGAGATAGTGAGGTATCTGGACTGGCATAACTGTGCTTCAGAAAATGTGACGAGTTCTTTTCTGGGATTGGTAAGGTTTTGTGTATATTTACAAGGATGCAAGTGGAGGGTTCGGTTCCTTCAACAGATAATTACTTGTGCATCTTCTATTACTGTTTGAAGGCAGATATTATCTTCACATTCTTAGCTTTAATTGGTATCATCCTGTATTTGGGAAATGACCGTTGAATTTTGTATATTGTTTTCTTTTATAGAGCTTTGCTTGGTCGTCATGTTCAGAATGGTCGATAGGCTTGCGGGTGCCTTTTGTGGTGGATGTTTGCCCCATGACGTTTGAGCAGCTAGATCTTTTGCTGAGACAAGTGACAGAAGGAATGGATGGCTCCTCTGATTGGCCCCCTCCTCAGGAAAAGGAGTGTATGGCTGTGGCAACATTAAACCTTCTGAGGCTTCAGGTACCTTCAGTTTCATACACATTGAGCAGTCATTGACCTAAATGTTTCAGTACATTTCTTGGACTTAATGTGCTTTAAAACACTTACTGATTTTAAAAAGTGAAAAAAGTAAAATATCATTTCTCTCTTAAATTTGGCAGCTGGCTGTTTTTTTTTTGGGGGGGGGGTTTGGGTTTTTTTTTTTTTTTCTTCTTGACAGCTTTTGGATCCTTAAAACTTAACTATAAAAATAAAATGTCAGTGGATTAAGTCTTGTATACTCGTAATCCCTGACGCTCAGATATTTTGAGCACTTCTAAGAATTTTAAGAGGCATTTTAAGAGTGAATGTCCTCATTAGAATGTATCTGACAGTTAATTTTCCAGTCATACTGTAGTGAAGTAGATAGAATTCAGGTTATTCCAGTTCAGAGTTTTAGCAGATATAGTTAATAATCTTTGAATATTAGTTTAAATCTGGTAATTGTTTGGGCAAGCCAGAATGCCCTTCAGTTTTCCAAATGTACAGATGAGAATTTTCACCTTGGTCAGTGAACTTACTCAGGATTGAATTTTTTTTCCCCCAAGTTCACGTTTCTTCTTAACTAAAATTTATCTTTTTGTTTGTTTTTTTTCCCTTCTGTCCTTGTTTTTAGCTTCATGCTGCCATTAGTCATCAGGTGGATCCAGAATGCCTCGGCTTGGGTTTGGGCAGTATACTGCTCAACAGCCTGAAGCAGACAGTGGTAACATTAGCGAGCAATGCTGGTGTTCTTAATACTGTGCAATCGGCTGCTCAAGCAGTGCTGCAGAGTGGATGGTCTGTGTTACTCCCAACCGCAGAAGAGCGGGCAAGGGCTCTCTCAGCGCTCTTGCCCAGTGCAGGTTGGTCCTGAGATTTAGAAATATTTGTTTTAGTAGTTACATTTCTAGTTCATTAATAGCTTCTTCCATACTTAGTTTCAGGAAATGAGATGAATGTAAGCCCAGGACGAAGATTTATGATTGACCTCTTGGTGGGCAGCTTGATGGCTGATGGAGGCTTAGAGTCTGCACTAAATGCTGCTATTACTGCAGAGATTCAGGTATATTCCAGCAGCTTTGTAGTTCTGCGTAAACTGAACAGGAAGATATACCACGTGGTTTTTTTTGTGGGTTGGTGTGTATCCTCTTTTGACCTGAAACTTTAGCCAGTGTTTTATGGAAGCATCAATCATGTTCTCCTTTTTAGTAGAGTGTTTCTTTCTGTTTCCTAGTGTGACTTTCTCATAAAGCTCTGTAATAGGGCCATAATTTTGCAAAGAGCTTTGTACCTTCCAGTAGTTAACTTGGTTTGGTGGAAATTGAATTTGGAGTTTTATCTATTCTTTTTCTACCTTCACCACACCCCTCACCTCTTCTTTTTATATTACAATTGTTTAAAAAGAAATACGCCTATGCAATTGTTAGAGAATAAACAATACATACTTTTCTGGTAGGCATTTTTTTCCTGTTTCATAATCACAGTGGCAATTTGTGCATTTTGTTTAACTTGATGTACTTTTTTAGGATATTGAAGCAAAAAAAGAAGCACAGAAAGAAAAAGAAATTGATGAACAGGAAGCAAATGCATCAACGCTTCATAGGAGCAGGACTCCACTGGACAAAGACCTAATTAATACTGGAATTTATGAATCTGCAGGCAAACAGAGTTTACCATTAGTTCAGTTAATTCAGCAACTGCTAAGGTAATTGGTTTAATTTTGTCTTATTTTTGTACAGAAGATCTGTTTAGTTTGTTTTATGAACAGGTCAACTAAAGGGTGACTAATTTTGTTTATCAAATAAGTAGTCTTCTAGATTTTTAGCTCCTCAGAATTGAAAACATTGAACGTTACTCCTTGGCGAACAAAAACCAGCAAAACTACAGACAAGTTAGGACAAAGTTCTATACTTAATTGCCTGAATTTAGGAAGATTTACTGCCATACTTTTATGGATTTTGTTTCTTCTTCCTGTGCTCTGAAAGTCTGTATAACATAATACAACAGTGTTCAAAAGTCTATCTTACAAAGTATGAGAATCAGCAAAAATTTATGTAGAACTGGATATTTTGCCTTGAGATTGTTGCTGGGGCTGTAAGTGAGCAGGAAACCTGAATTTTAAATTCTTGACACCCAGAAAGAATTGTGAATGCATGTTCGGTAGGGTGCTGTGAAAAAAGATCCTCTGTCAGCTACAGCAGTATTTAATTTGTAGGAGGACATAACCATGAGCATACTAAGACAAATATATTCAAGTATGATAGTAACCATGTAAACGGTACTGAGACCTCTGAACTGCATAGTGCCATGACTTTCATTGCACCCTGTGTGTATTGACCAAAATAGACAATCAGTATATTCGACAAATCCTGTTAAGCAAAATGCTCCCACAGAAAACACTGACCTCTTGGGTACTGCAGTGCAAACAAGGAAACAGCCTATAATGAAACTTTGTAGGGGTTTATTCCTTTTTTGTGTGAAATTCTAGCAAAAGCTTAACCCGTGTTTCTGTGGACTATCTTTGCTATCAGCTCTATTGAAGTACTTTACAATACTTGTATACCCATTAGGAACATCGCTTCACAGACCATAGCCAAACTAAAAGATGTTGCGCGTCGCATTTCTTCCTGTGTGGACCATGAACATTGTAGCAAAGAGAGATCTGCTTCTCTGGACTTGTTGCTCCGTTTTCAGCGTCTGCTTGTTAGTAAACTTTATCCAGGAGATTGTGTTGGGCAGGTCCCTAATACATACAGTAAGTTACTGTAACAATATAAGCCCTGCCCTCCCCAAGCATTTCTGTAAAACCTCTTTTACAGAATAGCAGTTTCATGCTTTATGTTCTTGTCATATTTATCAGCCTAGTTGCCAAGTCTGTCTGAAAAGTGTTTGGAAGTAGTGTCTTTATTTTGCTTTCTGTAAAAGAAAATTTCTCTTTGGAAGGCAACAGGACCTAGATAATAAACTTTTTTGTAAATTTTTAAAAATAAGTTTTAAAAATATGTTGTTTAATTTAGTGTTAGTACAAGTTGTTGCATTTCAGAAGATCTTGAAAGCTTTTGAAATCTGTATCTTAAATATGTCTGATTTTTCTGTGGTCTTCCTCCACTCTGTACAGGTCCTGACCTATTAGGTGTTGGCTCCTTACTGAAGAAATACACTACTCTTCTGTGCACGCACATTGGTGATATACTTCCTGTGGCAACCAGCATTGCTTCTGCTAGTCATAGGCATTTTGCAGAAGTATCTCGGGTTGTGGATGGAGATTTAACAGGTAGATTTTTCTTTGCTGTCCTCAATTTCCTCACCATGAAATTATTAAGCTATATTGTAGATGTTCTTGAACTTTCTAAAGAAAAGACAATTTAAATTTTGGCTTGATGGGTGAGAAGGAGGGCAGGTTTGATGGGGAATGCAAGAGCTTTGTACTGAAGCAGTAATAGAATGTGGAGTTTATTGTTTGGTGATTTACTTCTGTTATGCTATAAAACTTAGGTTTTGAATTAAATCTAAGTATCTTCTGTGATTTCTTTGTTTTAGGCATTCTTCTTCCAGAATTGGTGGTTTCTGTAGTGCTACTTCTCAGTAAAAATGCTGGATTAATGCAGGAAGCTGGTGCTATCCCTCTGTTGGCTGGCTTGCTAGAACACCTAGACAGATTTAATCATCTAGCCCCTGGAAAGGAAAGGGATGACAACGAGGATTTAGCATGGCCAGGAATAATGGGTATGTACTGGTAGTACCTGGACATAAAGTAGCTATAAAAAGTGGTGACTGTTAATGAACAATTCTCAGAAAGGGAATTCCACTTGAGAGTAAAAATTTGTATTATCCAATTAATATGGCGGTCATATAACAGTGTTTTTTTCTGTCAGTTAATTCTTAATAAAGTTATATATAAAGGAAGGATTAAGTAGAGTGCAAATGCAACTTTTAATAGTAGTTCAAATCGCTTTGAATATGAACAGTTGCAGCAAAACCATGAATACTACCTCTATGCAGTTTGTTATTAAATCTATCTGTAACTTAAAGGGAGAGTAATGTGAAAGCTTTGAAATAAGGAAGCTTTCTTTTCCTGAGGCACTTTATGATATGAACTGTTTCTGGGGTGAAAGGAGAAGGAAAAACATCCACTTCTGATTGTGAGCGTTTTACTGGTGGAGAGGGGAATGAAGCATGGTTGGCATAAACCAAGAGAGCTGAAGTAGTATGTTGGAGAGAGCAAAAATTATGTGAAAATTGCTCTAAATATTGATGAACAGGAACTTTTCTCCTGTGTTTCTTACCTGGGTGAAATTACTTTTAGTTTGAAATAGTTTGGTGATATGGAGATTGGAAGAGTTCTAACGTGCATGTAACCTTGATTTTTTGGTTTGGGTTTTTTTTTTTTTAATATAAAATGTCTTGATTTAGGCTGAAATTAAATACACAGCTGATACCTTGCAGGAAAACGTGTTATAAAACTGATTTAGAGGGAGAACCAACTAGTGCAGTGATTGTTCTGCTCCATCTCTGAACAAACCAGCCATATAGTTGAGCAAAGCTAGTCTTTTGACAGCATGACATTGGAGTGCACAAAAGAATACAGTATACCAACAACTTAATTGCATAATATGTAGACAGGGACATATTAATAGCCATTTTGACTTTGGAGCATATCAAAAGACAGCCTTTGAATAGAAGTGAAGAATTTGGTTAGGAAACTATTGAAAGAATGTGAAAACACCACTTTATCATTTGTGGTTCTGTTGATAAATTGTCTGTTCTGGTTTATACCTGTAGGTTCATTTTTTACTGGCCAGAGTTGCAGAAATAACGAGGAAGTGACACTTATACGTAAAGCTGATCTAGAAAACCACAATAAAGATGGAGGATTTTGGACAGTGATCGATGGCAAAGTGTATGATATAAAGGACTTCCAAACCCAGTCTTTAACTGGCGGCAGCATACTTGGTGAGAATCAGCATCAGTATTCAAGACACAAATTACTTCTGTTTCAAAAACTGATGTCATAAACAGGTTTTTAGATATTATACTGACTACCTCATTCTTCCATTAGCTCAGTTTGCAGGTGAGGACCCAGTTGTTGCTTTGGAAGCTGCTTTGCAATTTGAGGACACACGGGAGTCAATGCATGCCTTCTGCGTTGGCCAGTATATGGAGGTAAAAATGTTATCTATTAATGGATACATGTTTGCTGGAGTATTACTTTGCTTTCAAAACCCTTGATGGAGCTCACTTCTAGATTTTAACTCCTGCTTCTTTTCATTAGCCTGACCAGGAAGTGATTACAACACCAGATCTCAGTACCTTGTCATCACCTTTGATAGACACAGAAAGGAATTTGGGTCTTCTCCTTGGACTGCATGCTTCCTACCTGGCAATGAGCACACCGCTTTCTCCTCTGGAAGTTGAATGTGCCAGTAAGCAGAGCTTTAAGTGATGATACTTATCAAAGCATGCAAGAAAAAGACACAGGACAAAATAAATTAGCTGGAAGTCTAGCACCTCTTTACTTTTGCTATCTTCTGGAGAAGTTATTTACTACACTCATTAAGGTCCAGTAATTTGGCAAGAACTTAGTGGAGATTAGAAAATTTTCAACAGTGAAACATCCAAAATTTTGTAATATACAGCAGAGAATATTGGAAGAGAAAGGAGGCTCTGTAGCACAGTTCTATATTAAGAGTGCCTAAAGCATCTAGTGTTGGATTGTTGTGTGTCTTCATTTGGTGAATAGAGGGTATAGTTCAATAATAATCACAGAAAAATTGCTAAGGCCCTATTATCTCTAATCAGGGGACGGTAATTGTTTCTTAGTTGTAGAAAGCATTTTTTCTGTGAAAAAGTTTCAGCAAATGGAGGGAAGCGCTGCTAAACCTTGTTTGAAGCAGTGTACGCGTTTTGATCGAACCGTTGAGTTCATACAGATCTTAATCTTTTATTGTATTTGTCCTTTCTTTTAGAATGGTTGAAGTCATCCATCTTTTCTGGAGGCTTGCAAACTAGTCAGATTCATTACAGTTACAATGAGGAAAAAGATGAAGACCATTGTAGTTCACCTGGTAACACTACCCCAAATAAATCTAAATTATATATTCATCGATTAACTTTGAGTGACCATTCACAGCCTTTTCTCCAAGCTATTGCAGATAATAATATTCAGGATCACACTGTGAAGGTAAGCTCTCAGTTGTTGTGTTCACCAAAATTTTTGCTGAAGAGTGACAGTGGTGGCCTAAAACATTTTGTTTTTGAAAAGTCTCCAAACGTTAAAACAATTGAAAATGTTATTTCAGAATTCCTTCTTGTGAAAGGAGTGGATGAGTACTACTAATTGATGAAGTTTGCATATTTCAATTAATATCATAAGAGTAGTTTTTTCCTTTTAATTTTTGAGAGGGAGGAAAAAGAGTTTTGATGTATTCTTAGGAAAAAAAAGAGGACTTTAATTTCCATGTATTGACAGACCCTGCTTACCTCTAGTTGAACTAAGAGTTCTCTTTGCCAAAGTACAAATGTATTTTGTGTGTCAGGTGCATGTAAGCCTTTGTCTTAAGTCCCTTTGTTTCTTGGGTTTCAGGTTTCACCTAGTTGCAATTGCAGATGTTGTGAAAATCCCTGATATTTATATTGATCACTGCCTTCTGTAATGACTTCAGATTTTCTAGTCACTTGAGATCAGCTCAAAAAACCCAAATCCTTGGGAGGATGGTAATGAGTTAGGAGGAGACAATTAAGAATTGTTAGCTGACCTGTGTGTCTTGGGAAGAGATAAAAGTAATAGTAGCTTTGTTCCTTGAGCCAGGTTGCACCTTGTAGAGGAAGAATGATACAGAGCATTCTTTATAGTATTGTGTTATAGCTGCTGTGTAGTAAGTAGTGCTTAGACCATGCAATATCTCATTTCTGAATGTTAGTTCAGGTTGTGGAGGTTATTGAGTCTTATTTAAATACTGACTACAGTATTTTGGGTTCTTTCACTGTATTATAACCAAAGTTAAATAGAGGCTGTTGTGTTTTTGTAGGACTTCTTGTGTCAAATAGAGAGATACTGTAAACAGTGTCACTTAACAACACCAATCACATTCCCTCCTGAGCATCCTGTGGAAGAAGTAGGACGTTTGTTATTATGTTGTCTTCTGAAACATGAAGATTTGGGTAGGTAGGCTTGTGGTATGGCTGTCCCTGAATGCGTTTTGGGCCAGTTTAAACTCTACTATGGATATTCTTTGAAATGCATATTGAGAGAGTGTCTTTTCCCATTAAGGTCACGTAGCACTGTCTCTTGTTCATCCTGGTGCCCTTGGAGTTGACCAGGTAAAGCACAAAACCTTACCAAAATCTGTAGTGGATGTATGTCGTGTTGTCTACCAAGCAAAATGCTCGCTGATTAAGGTAAGCCTCTTGCCTGCTGGAGTTTTACATTTTTTTTTAATTTGAAGTGCTTTATTAAAAAAATATTTATTTTACATTAAACAGTAACATAATCTTTCAATGCCTTTTCTAGACCCATCAAGAGCAAGGACGTTCTTACAAGGAAGTTTGTGCTCCTGTCATTGAACGTTTGAGGTTCTTATTCAATGAACTCCGTCCTGCAGTTTGCAATGATCTATCTATAATGTCAAAATTTAAACTTTTAAGTTCCTTGCCCAGATGGCGGAGGGTAGCTCAGAAAATAATTAGAGAGAAAAGAAAAAAAAGAGGTAAGGGAACATTAATATTGTATTTTCTTTGAAGCCACCAAAATACATCTCATTCCAAGGTTTTCTCCTCTGTATTTGATACCTGTTAGTTAAAGCATCAAAGCCATTTGCTATAGGTTGCATTTTCACTAATTTTTTCTAAATCAGTGGTTACATGCCAGTTCTTACAGCAAAAGTAGACCAGAGAGTCAAGTTTAGGTAGGGCATCCTTCATTGTGTTCCAGCATATTAAAAACAATCCAATATCAGTCCTTCTAAACTGGTTTTAGTAAAGTTTAACTAACAGTGGTATCTTATTCAAAACAATGTTTTATCAAAGCATTGTAGTTAAAGGGCTGTTTAACTGGAAGTAAATTAATGTAGTGAACAAACATTGAAGTGCTTTCAAAATTGTTCTTTAAAGATAAAAGCATATTGTAGATATTACCAGAGTTAATTTGATGGTACTTGGACATAGAGTTCACTAAGAGTGTATTTCCATTTTATTACAGACATCTTAATAATGCACTACCCATAGGTTATCATGCAAACCTAAAAAAAAGATACTGTTAAGATACTAACACATTACATGAAAGAATAATTCATTTAATTTTAGTGCCCAAAAAATCTGAATCTGCTGATGTGGAGGAATCCAAAATCGGAAACGAAGAGAGTGATTTAGAAGAATCCTGTGTGGTACCTCACAGTCCTGTACCTATAGATAAAAGGCCCATACCAATCAGATCACCCAAGGTAGGATATCAATTTTAGTCAGCCATTTGAATATATTAGGGTAGAGGTAAAAATACTAGTTAAAGCATGATTGCTATAATTTGACATTTAATATTCTGATAATGGTGCTAAGGATATATAATTAAGCATGGTGCACTGTTTTAGCGTAACCTGAACCTGGAGTAATCCTTAAATAAGCTTCTGTACTGCATGTTTAGAATAATTAAAATTATTTCTCTATTTTATAGATAGATTAATAATCTTAGAAGTGTTCAGAAAAGCTTAATTTCAGAATAAATGTTGTGATGGGTTACTTCCATCTTTTTTGAATATTAATGCATTTGAAATTTTATGTAGCAATTGTAAAGAAGATATGAGTGAAAGATAATACTAGGCTCTTTCCTGACTTGCTGACTTCCCCCTCTATCCCCTGTATTTTATATTTGGTCATGATTTTACATGAAATAGCTTATATTTTTTGTAATTTAGAATTTATTTTAACATACTGCCTTCGTGTTTTGCAGGATAAGTGGCAGCCACTTCTGAGTACAGTTACAGGTGTCCACAAATACAAATGGCTGAAGCAAAACGTCCAAGGCTTGTATCCACAGTCTGCCCTCCTTAACACCATCGTTGAATTTGCACTTAAAGAAGAGCCGGTGGATGTAGAAAAAATGAGAAAATGTTTATTAAAACAGGTAAAGTGGATGGAAATGGGTTTGCATGTATTGGTGATTAAAATGAATATGACAGGTTTGGTTTTTTTCTTTCCCTTTTGCAGTTGGAAAGAGCAGAAGTTCGTCTGGAGGGAATAGACACTATTCTGAAATTGGCAGCAAAAAATTTTTTGCTCCCATCTGTGCAGTATGCTATGTTCTGTGGGTGGCAGAGGCTTATTCCAGAAGGAGCCAATATAGGGTAAAACTTTCTGTTGTTTTTTCTTGTGCGATTCTTAAGTAAGGAAAAACCCCATACTTAATTCTGCTGTTTTTCTACAAAGGGAGCCTCTCACTGACTGCTTGAAGGACGTCGATCTGATTCCACCATTTAACAGAATGCTGTTAGAAGTAACTTTTGGAAAGTTGTATGCATGGGCTATACAGAATGTCCGGAACATCTTGCTAGATGCTAATGCAAAATTTAAAGAACTAGGTGAGTCTCATGTTGTTTCTGTTGGCTTAGAAGAAAACTGTTTTAAATAAATAATTTTGCATTTTTTTTTAAAGTTCCAAATAATTAGGATTCTAAAATCAGTTCCCTTGTTTTGTGCTGAGAAATATTTTCATCTTTTGTCCAGCCATGTGTTTGTTGTTCCACTCCCTGACCTGTTTCCCCTTAACTCACTTTTCAGGGTTCAAGAGAATGTTGCTGGTGTCCCAGCAACAGGTTATTGGCTGCTAATTAGTAATGTTTTACCATGAAAACCTAAATTATAAAAAGCTTCTTGGAACTTCAGCTTATAAGGTCTTAAAGCCAATCAGGGAATAAAAATTATTTTAAACTCTATTAAAACAAATTAAAACAAATCTATTAACAGAATTTGTTGTTGCTCCCAAACGTCAACTGACTTTATTTAATTTTCTTTTGAATTAGGTGTGCAGCCTGTTCCTCTACAAACCATAACTAATGAGAATCCAGCAGGACCAAGTCTTGGGACTATTCCACAAGCACGTTTTCTACTGGTTATGCTCAACATGTTGACTCTGCAGCACGGCGCTAATACCTTGAGCCTCCTCCTTAATTCTGGCATGCTAGCATTGACACAAACAACACTGCGGCTGATAGGTACAAGATCTTCTTGCTTCTTGTTTGGAGAGAAGCACATGTCTTATTTATCTTCTGTATTATTTTATATGTTGGTGTACCCAAACTACAGAATGACTTTGCTGCTTAAAGATGGGACTTAATGCTATTTGCCTTTACCCCCGGTACAAAATCCTCATCTGTAAGCATGGCTGAGAAGGAGGTTAGTTTGACTGTGGCCTTTATTCAGTCATGATTTTTCTCCTAAGCCTGCGCTTTGGCCATCCTTTGCTAGAATTTAATAGTGGTAGTGTAATTTTGGTGGAAACATTTCAAATACAATAAAATGGAAAATTTAAGATGAAAACATTAAAAACTGTGTACTCGTTACTTGTTCGGTTTCATTTGTTCTACCTATAAAACCTATTCCCAGGATACATATTTAACCTGGAAGCTTGCTTTATTCTAAGAAGTTCTGTGGTGTTTTTTTTTCTGTGATTCAAGTTCTCCTACTTTTTCTTTCTTGGTTTTGTTTGTAGGTAATAGTTGAAATTAACTGGGCACTCATAAGAATAAAACTGTATTGTAGAGTAGTAGTTGAACTACTTAGCCACTGGACTTACAATGTCGCTATTACTTACCACTTATTGTTCAAAATCAAGCGTTCAAAGTCCCGTGCATTTTAAACCATTATACCGTAGTTTCCTAAAAGCTTATCTGACTGTATGACCTGTTAAGTCGTGTTTCCTATTTGTTACTGCTTTTATATTGCAAACCCTATGTGTTTTGAAGCTTGTACATATGACAGAGGTATGTATAAAATCTCATAGCTGGTTTTAATTTTTTTCTTCCCTCTTTAGGACCTAGTTCTGACAACATTGAAGAAGATATGATTGCTTCTTCTCGTGGAGCTTCTGCCACAGTCCTAGAAGAGTCAAGAAAGGAAACTACACCGGTTCAGCTCCCTGTTTCTGGACCAGAGCTTGCAGCCATGATGAAGATTGGTACCAGAGTGGTGAGAGGGGTAGACTGGAAATGGGGTGATCAGGTACTGTTTCTTTCAATACAAGTTTGGGTCTATTAAAATGTGAAGTTTCTTCTGTTCAGTGGAGTGTCTGTGAATTTTATGTTCAAACTTTTAAGGTCATTTTACGGTTTAAAGACTTGGAGAATTATCATGAAGCATATTAATTATTTGGTTTAGTTGGTTTTTGGAGATGAAAATTCCTTTTTTTTTAGTGAACCTGTTTTGATTCATGATTTAACAGGTAATTGGATTACTTTTTTACTGCAGTATATGTACCTCTAGCTAGGTGTGTATGGCCTATATATAGTATCCAGTAAAACAAATGTAAACATGAGTGTTGCCACAGTTAATTGGGGTAAACTTTTTTGAAGACTCAAATGTTTTTCAACTTCATACTGGATTTTGAAACATTAGTGAAGGTTAGCAGCAAATGAGAACAATAGCATTATTATTTTATGAATATGAATTAGTGTTGTTGATTGTGTAACTTGAGTCTCTGTCTTCTGTCAGGATGGACCACCTCCAGGTTTGGGTTGTGTGATTGGAGAATTGGGAGAAGATGGTTGGATTAGAGTCCAGTGGGACACTGGAAGTACAAATTCTTACAGAATGGGGAAGGAGGGAAAATACGATCTCAAACTAGCTGAGCCCCCACCAGCAACGCAGCCCGCAACAGAGGATTCAGACACTGAGGATGATTCTGGTAAAAAAAGCAATTTTTTCTTTTCATTTTATTTTCTATATTTTTTCCATAGAAGTGGAGGCAGTTTCAGTTGAAACCCAAAATCGAAATCTTATTATATCAAAAAGGTTCTTTCACAAGAGAAAATGCTTCATCAAAGAAGATTAAGATAATAGGTACACATTTGTGACCAGAATATTACTTAAGATTGCGAAAGGAGGATAGAGAAGATGGTAACACATTTGTTGTATATTCATGGGTCAAGGAAAACAGTATTATCCATCTGAAATAGTTTCAGTTACAGATACCAGGAGCTATACATTTTAACTTATGTTAATGCCGTTCTAAAGTGTAGGTTTTTTATATAGCCTAATTATACTTTCAGTCAGTTTCCCTATTCTTGGCTCTGTGTTTGGAATTTTCTTTTGTGTATTGCCAGTGAGTAGCTTGAAAATACAGAGAATGCTTGATTTATATTTTGCTCTTGCAGTTGGAATTAAGGAATCTTCCTTGTGTCAAATCATCTTAGACAAAGTATTTTCCATAAATTTGTCATAATGTGGAATTTGGAGTTGGGTTTTGTGGTGACTTTTTTTTTTTGTTTCTTTTTTGTTTGTTGTCTTGTGGTGGTGGTGTTGGTTTGTTTGCCTTTTTATAGAACTCTGTGAAATAGATTAACTCAGTAATAATGTATTCCTCTACCTCTTTTATCTCCCTTCAGAAGGAGAACAAGTTGAAAGGAATCTCCACCCTACTTCCATGATGCTGACAAGTACTGTGAACCTGTTGCAGACGCTATGTCTCTCTGCTGGTGTCCATGCTGAAGTCATGCAAAGTGATGCTACTAGGACTTTGTGTGGTCTACTCCGTATGCTTGTGGAGAGTGGAACAATAGATAAATCAGGTATATTATGTAAAAACAATCCAGTTCAGCTATGCTACTTGTGTTTTGTGCCTGGTTGTCTTGTGACTTTGTAAATGTTTGTTACTAGTTTTTAGTCCTTTAAGACCAAAGGCTAGAAAATGCATTTTCAGAGCTTTTAAAATCTTAATTGTTAGCAAAAGCAACATAAATGATCTTGAGCATTCTTAAAACAGGAGAAATGCAAGAGCTCTGGAGCATCTAGGTGCGTATGGCTGGCTTACACAATTCATTTTTTAGCAGTTGTCTTCTGTTTGCAGAGAACGGTATGGCTGGATATGTCTCGTTCATTTTGGTAGCTGCTTTTTAATTTGAGAAATAATGCTGTTAACCACTTTGAAATGAGAAAACAGTGTAAGGCTGAGAATTGTTTTAAAGGCATATTTAATACAGTTAATTGCGCACTCTGAAACTGAAATTAATAGTCCATGTGAAGATGGTGAAGTAGTTCAGTGTTATGATTTGTCCAGAAAAACCCTACATGGTGTTTAGAGAATTATGTAGCTGGTGGAAAAGTCAACTGTTATATTTATGTATCTTTTTGTTTTTAGCTTCCTTGCCAAATAAATTAGTTTATAAAGAACAGCATAGAAGTTGGTGCACGTTGGGATTCATTCGAAGTATAGCGCTCATGCCTCAGATGTGCAGCACACTTAGTACATCTCAGTGGATAACTTTGCTAATGAAAATTGTTGAGGGACATGAATCTTTCACTGCTGCTTCACTACAGAGACAGGTAATGTGTATATTTCCAAGTTACTTTGACAGGCAATGAATTAAGTAAACTGTAGTTGTTGTAAAAACAAACAAACAAAAAAACCCCCCCACACACACAAAAAAAGGAAAATGTCCTTAAATCAGTTTGTAATTAATTGGAAAAAAATAACACCTATTCTTATATTTAGGGTTTATTGTTTTAAATATACATTATTGTTTTAAATATATATCTGTTAAGTTTTTCAGCATTCAGGGCACTACAGACACGCTTGTTCTGTGAAAGTTCTGAAAGCTTCGTACCGATGAGAGGCCAAAACAGTGTTCCAAAAATGTATTCGACAAACTCCCATGTAACATTTCCTAGAAAGCTGAATTGAAGAACAGAATAACAAACAGTTTGTTAGGAAAAATGTGCAGTTTCCTCTTAAAGTTAACAAATTATGTATTATCTGCTGTTTCTCCTTCCATAGTAAATATTATAATTACAGTCTCTCTTAAGAAGTTGCATCTTTGCATCTTATTTTGGTATTGTATTTATGTTGTCTCCTCTTTTTCTTCTTTTTTTTTTTTTTTCCTTCTTTCATTATCTTTCCTTAGCATCTTACTGTGCCTTTTTCGTGAAATGGAAAAGCAATCTTATTGTGAAATAGCTCTTCCAAGTTTTAAAGCTTGGGGATCAAAAGAGCTTCTTAATCTTTTCCTTGTTAAGGCATCAGCATTTTTTAACTAAACCTTCCTATTGTAAAGATCTGTGCATTTTTGTATGATCTTCCAGCAAATTCTTGCTAGTATATTTAGTACGATGAGACTTATGTCATCATCCAGAACTTAGTGCATTGGAGTAATTTGTGCTGTTTAGGGGAATACTTGAGGGAAATGAGCATTCCTTATATACCAGCATCTAAATAACATGAAAAAAAGACAAACCTTACATTTTTCGAAAGATGTGTTATTGACAGAGGTTTACAAGAAGAGAGACCGCTTCATTGTTACTTATCACTTGTACTGGCCTTCTGAGTAGAAGGTGAGGAAGCTCAAAATGTAAAATACTCTCATCCCTTCCAACCCAGCCCATTTTATGATCAGAATAAATATACAACCCCACCTGCTCTTCAACACTGCTTGTGCCTTCCTGTGTTCCTTGTCCATCCCGCCCTGAGTCTGTTGGGTTAGAGATGCCGTCTTGTTGTTTCTGTACTGTGTCAGAGGCCCTAGTTTCACACTAAATACTTCCGGGTGTCATTCTGGTGGCCTTTTGCTTTCTTTCATTCTCAAATGAATCTTAATACAATGTTCTGAGTCTGGAATGTAAACAAAACTTCCCATTCTGTTTTCCCATTTTTACTATGTGTTTTAGTAATTTACATCATTTCCCAACGTATGTTTGTCTCATGTCCTGAGTATCGAAGAGGTTGGATTCACTAATGTGCTAATAAAATTGTTACTGACTTTGAAATCGCATAGCTCCTTTTGAAATATTGCTCAGCATATGGAACAAAAGATCAGTAGCTCTGTAATTTCCACAGCTGGGAAGAACTTGCATTATAGAAAGAACTACAAAGGGAAGCTAACTTTTAAAACTTTTTTCTTCTGTACTTAATATGTTTGAGAATGTCTTTAATATTTGGTGAGTTGGAATGGAATAACATTTATTTTTCTTCTCTTTTTAGATCCTTGCTGTGCATTTATTGAAAGCAGTACTTCCATCCTGGGATAAAAATGAAAGGTCAAGAGACATGAAATTTCTTGTAGAAAAACTGTTTGGATTTTTAGGCAGCCTACTCAGTACTTGTTCTTCGGATATCCCACTGCTCAGAGGTGGGCGATTTTTTTTCCCTCAACATCTTATTTTTATGTTTAGAAAATGTGTGCGTGAAATTGATAGCAGTTGTGCAATTGCTTTGTCTTTCCAGAATCTACTCTGAGGAGGAGAAAGGCCAGGCCCCAAGCGTCTCTAACTGCCACTCACAGTAGTACTTTAGCAGAAGAGATAGTGGCACTGCTGAGGACACTCCATTCGCTCAGCCAGTGGAATGGACTCATAAACAAGTACATCAACTCTCAGCTAACCTCCATCACCCACATCTTTGCAGGAAAACAGTCAGAAGGGGTAGTTTCCACGTTTTAAAATAAGCTCATTTTTATAGCAATATTTATTTTGAAATTATTAATGTTAAAAGTTTGTAAACAATATTAAGCTTAACTTTGAAACCATTTTTATGTTTTTATATATATATATCTATATGAATTTAAGCGTTGTAATTTTTAAATTGAAGTATGTGCGATTAACTTGGTATTTTAAAGCAGATAGAAGAGCATGTTTTTCTCCCTACAGTTAGTTCCATTGTGTTCTTTGTTAGGCAATGTTGGATGACTACTTTCCCGACACTGAGAATGCCGAGGTGGGAGGCCTGATGGCCGTGTTAGCGGTGATCGGTGGCATAGACAGTCGCTTGAGACTGGGTGGACAAGTAATTCATGATGAATTTGGAGAAGGCACGGTGACACGCATCACCCCAAAAGGGAAAATCACCGTACAGTTCTATGACATGCGGACATCTAGAGTGTGCCCTCTGAATCAGCTAAAACCAGTAAGTTCGTGTTACCGAGGCTTTAGTACAGGGAAAGGTATGATTGAAGAATCAGATCTATGGTGCAAAGAAGTGTTTTATCTTCATTGGGTGAACATATTGACATTCAACACATAACAGTTCTCTTCAACGCAAATCTAAGATGGTACTTGTGTCAACTCCTATAAGGCCTTGAATTCCCATCCCCATTTGTTGAGGTGATGAAAGGAGAAGGAATTTGAGCCGAAGTCTGTTGACTTGAGGTAAAATCCCAAGTCATGATCATGTGATGTATAGCTCTCATATGAGAGGAGCTTTTTTTTTTTTTTCTATTTAACTTGATATGCTAACTAATGTAGGCATGCTTGAGAGTTTGCATTTGAATCTTAATCTCAAACTGGTTAATAGGGCTTTATTGAAATCACAAACTGCCTGTCCTGCTTCAGGGACTGCAGTTTTTCCTCACTCTGACACTGTCTTGCTTTTTTGCCAAGTAGGCCAGCATTATGTGGTACAAATACAGGCTTTGGAGCTATGTAGGGAATAGTGATCTTCTCCAGTTGTTCCTAGTCAAGAGCAATAAATTGAATGCTACTTTTGAAGGATTTTGAAGAATTTCAGAAAATGCTTATTGTCTCTTTCTTTCTTTCTTACTCATAATTTTTTTTTCTTTTCCTGGTTCTTCCCTCACTGTCTAGCTTCCAGTTGTGGCTTTTAACGTGAACAACTTGCCTTTCACTGAACCTATGCTGTCCATTTGGGCTCAACTAGTAAACCTGGCTGGAAGTAAAATAGAAAAACAAAGAATGAAGTCTCCCAATCAGGGCCTTTCAGGTACAGTTGGGATTTTATTTTTGTGTTTAAATAGCTGGATATACTCTGAAAAATACTGATAACGGCAAGTAAAGAGAAGAAAAAGGATTTTCTGGAACCTTCCCAGTTTTCTTAGTCGATGTTAAGTACTATGCACTTATGAGACAGGATTAGCTAGGAGACAAGTTTAGCTAGGAGATAAATTAGTCAGCACCGTAAGTGTAATACCGTTTTTACTTTGTCAAGAAATATAAATAAAGTTTGAGGCTCGACAGGTATTGAATTATTTAAAATATTGGAAGTGTGTAATCTGAATTGTACTTACGGTGCTATATATCAGCTGTATGATTGTCTAGGGTGTGAAAATTAGGAAGGAAGTGTTTTTAATAGCATGGGCCATAGAACTTGTGCAGACTTTTTATCCAGGTGCTGATCAAAATAGCTCATACCATCAGTATTTCACAAGCTTTCACACAGTGTGTTAAGACGTAAATTGATTTTTAAACTGAGGTTGTATGAATTGATAGCCTTCTTCTCTAATAAAAGAGATTTCTAGCACTAATAGCTGCTTAATATTTTTCATAGGCCAAGTGGATTTGGATCTACTACGATGCCAGCAGTTGAAGCTGTACATATTGAAAGCAGGCCGAGCTCTGCTTTCTCACCAGGATACACTAAGGCAGATCTTGTCTCAGCCAGCTGTGCAGGAGTCTGCATTAAATCCTGCAGGTATTCTGGAATGCAACCCCAGTGTGCTTCTGTTTGTCTTGATGGTAGATAAGAGTATGGGACTGTAACCCTTGCTAATGGTGTTTGGAAGGTAGAGGTTAGATTTGCTCTCCAAAGATTACAAATTAAAATTTGGTAATGCTTTAAACTTCCATATTTAAAAGCATGTTGACATTTTGATGTAGGTTTTGAAGTCCAAGTAGATCAAGTGTTTAAAGCTTGAAAAATTGGAGTTAGCTAAATTTGCAAGTCTTCTCTAGATGGCTTTGATAGTAATTTTAAAAAAACTTGGAGGCTTTTTGCAGTGGTTTATTCTTCTGTTTCAGAGCTTAAGGTTTGTGTTTTCAATTGGTTATTTGTCATTCTTCAAGAGTTTTGCAGTTTCCAGTGAAAAAAGTATATACATGGTTACAGCATCTTAAGAATGCATAATTTTAAAAAGAGTTTAAGGAATTGTAGTTTTAATAATTAGGATTCACTCTCCATACATGTTCATTCTTCATATAAGAATAAATAAAATAGCTCTGTCAGCTTTCAGGGTAGCTGTTGATATCCTTATTGTTTATATTGCTTGTACATTTGTGAAACATGTAAGTATGATTAATATATTAGGTTTATTTGTATATTTCTGGATGTTTTTGTCAGTTGCCAAGTTTTAAATCAACAGAGTAATAAGATTTTTTCCCAGGAATGGAACATTGGTTTTAAAGGGGAAAAAGCCCCACACACAGGCTTTTGGGTTTTTTTTAACTCTTAATCAGAATAGCATAAGCACGTGAGGACTATTAGCTGTTCTGTTATTGTTTCAAATATAAGAACTTCTTTTCGTTGGAATTAAATGAAGAGTGAGAACACTTTCCTGAGATATCCAGAGTAAAGGTCTAACAAACACAAAAGTTTATGCCAACAAGCATACAAGATCAAATATAAAAGTTGCTGAATTGTGAGCCAGTTCATTGAAAGAAGGCGTATGCTTTTGAAGAGGCAGAGAATACCTGTATGGAGCTTTTCCCCGTAGGGAGCTTTCCCCAGTAGGTGGAGTATTGGGGGAAAATGATTCAATCTAGAAAGTATGGGCTGTGGTTTTAGGGATCAATGAGGTGGTTGTATAAAGTGTTTTATCCTGGAAAGGCTTCCGTGCAATGTTCTTACTGTAAAAAGGTGAACTCACAAGATACTTGTACAAATTTGCTGTCCACTGAGCAGTTTCTGCTAGACAGGTTCTGGGTCTGTTTTAGTAAAACTATTGTGTATCTACAAATATCTCATTTGCCTTTTTTTCTATGGAGGTGGTTATGCCACCTTCTCCATATATGTTTTAATCTTAAAACGCATGATTCTTGTGGAGAAGAAATATAGGAGAAATAACATGTTTTATCAAATAACATGGAATAATAACTTCAGTAGGCTCCAGAATATTTGCCAGTTGGCTTATATGACATGGTTTTGATTAAAATAATGTTTTCTTTTAAGAGGATGGAGCCGTTGCCTCTCCTGACATAGGAGATATGTCTCCTGAAGGACCTCAGCCTCCCATGATTCTTTTGCAGCAACTTTTGACAGCTGCTACACAACCATCACCTGTGAAAGCAATATTTGACAAACAGGAGCTTGAGGTACAGTTTGTGTTTTCAGCTAGTAAGTAGCCTAATGAAAAAGTCTCTTTAATTCATATTCCAGTTGAAACATGTTAAGCTGTAGGTTAAAAAAAAAAAAAAAGAAAAGATGATGAGCACTTTTTGGCAAGTAATCTTTCATTTCAGGCACACACACTTGCAGAAACTCACTATATATGCTTGTTTTACTTGGACTGATTTATTTGTTCTCATTTAGGCTGCTGCTTTGGCGGTATGCCAGTACCTGGCTGTAGAGTCTACACATCCTTCGACTCCTGTGTTTGAAGACTGCAGCTCTAGTGAGGCTACAACACCCATCACAGTGCAACATATCAGACCCACAAAAATGAAGAAGCGCAAGCAATCTCCCATTCCACCCCTCCCTATTGTAGTTCAACTCATGGAAATGGGATTTCCTAGAAAAAACATAGAATTTGCACTGAAATCTCTGTCTGGAACCTCTGGAAGTGCTTCTGGATTGCCAGGTATTTCATTTAGTTAATGTTGAAAGAAGGAGGAAGTTGTAAGCAGATTAAAATGGTACTTGCAAGGGAGAAATTGTTACTTCGCTTTTTGGATGTTGTGACATGCTATGTCAGAGAGTCTCTTAGAGACAGACTGTTTCCTTTGTGCATTAGGAGTGGAAGCTTTGGTTGGCTGGTTATTGGATCACCCTGATGTTCAAACTACGGATCTCTCTGATGCTGATACTATCTCTGATGAGTATTCAGATGAGGAAATAGCGGAAGAGGTAGAAGAAGCTGAAGCCGCTTGCCCTGTGGTAGGTATCAATTTACTATAACCTAGTCATACTAGCTGGCTGCAAATGTTATAATTCTTTCCTTTTGTGAACTTGATTTAGAGAACAAGGACATTCTGCGGTCCCAAGCTTTTAAGACTGTAACAAAGACTATGATTGCCATATCTAAGTCATGTCATAAAGGACTGTCTATAAGTATTTCTGTGTGAGTAGCGCAGGAGAAGAGTGGAATGCAGGTAGATGTTTCACTAGTGGCAGCTATAAGTATCCATGATAGCTGGCCTCAGTTCCATCTAAAATAGTCAATACTATAATGCAATATTTCTAAAGGACTCAATTATTTTTTTTAAATTTATTATTATCCCACCTCCCTTCCCTTGTTCTGAAAAACAAATATATTTTAACTAAAAGGAATGACTGAGGAATTAATGAATAAATGTCAAAAATGCCAGTAAAATAAATCAGCTTTTTCCTTATAAAAACTATTTTCACAGATAGGCAATAAAATGACCTTTACAGTGCCTATTTGCCTTAATGTGAATTTGCATTAGGCTTCTGTTGACTCAGGAATTGTTTCAGAAAGGATTTGCCAATAAAATTGAGTTCTGTATTTATATTTATTTTTTAAGGAATTTTGTTGAGTTTTCTGTCATGTGTGGGATTTTCTAATTGAAAGAAATACATTATATTTTGAAGGAAATAAACTTGACATTGAGTTCTGATTATATTTATCAGTACTGCAGTGAGATACTGTGCCTCGAATGAAAAAACTTTAAATGTTCAAAACAAAGTCAAAATTTTCATTACAACTGGAATGCAGCAGTTCTCTTAAATTAATCAAATCTTGAAAGGAATAATTGTTTATAATTTTACCTTTTTTGTCAGCCTATTTCTCTTAAGGGAGTAGTGTAAGTCTCATTGCATTACATAACAAACAGGTAGAGTAGCTTAGGGAGGAGATTACCATTCACCACTGTGGGGTTTTTTGTTTTTTTCCTTGCCATACAAGTAGCCTAAATAGTAGAATGTGAATGTGTATCTGCAGGGCTAAGTCGATTATGCATAAATCCTCTTTGTTTTGGCAAGTAGGTTTCATAAGAGTAACTTGTATCTTGTTTCACACATTGAAAGTTTGCAGCTATATTTCATGACAAGTCATTTTGAAAACTGAACTTTCATTTGAAGTAGATCATAAACAGTATGATCTATATCAGAAATCTCTGACTGAGCTATTGCTCCCATTACCTCCCTGCTTCTGCTCTCTGCTGGGCGGGATGAAGAGCAGCAGGACCCAAGAGACTTACAGAAATAGCAGCAGGGAGCGAGGGTGGAAAGTGCTGTATAGTGGAGTTGACCTGTTGAATATTTTACTAGTTTTGGCGTGCAACTTAGATGTTATCTGTGTGTGTTTTTGTTGAGTTATCTTCAGTCTCTGCTAACAATTTCATTTGTCCAAATTGAAAACAGAGCTTGTAACTGTTACATGTTTAATTTGGACTTTTTTCCAGTCAAGTGGTGCTGTTGTAACAGAGAGCCAGACCTACAAGAAACGAGCTGATTTCCTAAGTAATGATGACTATGCTGTGTATGTGAGGGAGAATATTCAGGTAAGCGTGATGATGAACAGGCTATATTGAAACTGTGTTCCTTATGGTACAAAAGTGTTTGCATAGCTATGGCGTTCTGTGTTGTCCTTCTTCCCTAGGTGGGAATGATGGTCAGGTGCTGCAGAACCTATGAGGAGGTTTGTGAAGGAGATGTAGGCAAAGTTATTAAATTGGATCGAGATGGATTGCATGACCTGAACGTACAGTGTGATTGGCAACAGAAGGGTGGTACTTACTGGGTCAGATATATCCATGTTGAACTTTTAGGTAAGTTCCCTGCTGACTGCTTTTCAATAAAAAGCTGGTGATACAGTAAAGGAGATTCATTGGGGAGAAACCCACTCACCATACATTTGTTCTTGCAACTGCTAGGATTCCCCCCGCAGAGTTCTGCTTCTCATATCAAGATAGGTGACAAAGTACGTGTGAAAAGCTCTGTGACCACACCCAAATACAAGTGGGGATCAGTTACTCACCGAAGTGTGGGAGTTGTCAAAGGTAATGTATATTCAAAATGGAGCATGGGGAGGGAATAAAACTGGAAGCTACACAGACTTTCTGCAGCAAGGAAACAATCAACACGCAAATCCTGCTGTTTTTGTTACGGGAGGGTGTAGAAGTGTTGCCTGAGAGACATGAGCTCTGTGGCAGCCCGTTTTGTTAGTGTGTTCTGTTAGTGTTTTAGTCAGTTTCGTTAGTGCCTTTTGAGCCGCTGCATTTGCAAGCAGTAAAGCTCTTGAAGAATCTGTGCTATTCCTGTTGCAGTTCTGCTGCATGCTTTGGTTGAACCACAAAAGTTTTTCCTTTTAAGAAGTAAATCTAACTTGAAGTTTTCATGTGAAGGCGAGGAGAAAATGGGGTGCAGTAGTGTCAAACCGTAAGGGATGTCATAGAAGTAGTCTGTGGGGCATAAATTGTTGGAAGAGGTACAGATTCTGTTCATGCTATGTTTGTGTTTAAAATTACTTGCTTCTTTTGGTTTTTTTTTTTTTTAAAGCATAACAAAAACACCCCCAAACACACAAAAAAATCGAGTCAAGAAATTTTAATAGAATAATAAAGAACTTTATATCTTTAGAACTACCTTTCCCTTTGCCCCTTTCCAGAGGGAAATCTGATTAGGTTAATAATGCAGTTTCATGAAAAGAAAAGGTTACTCTTGAAAGCTACTTTTTTTTTTTTTGTTTACATGTTTCTGCTCTGCTGTTGCACTAGATGCTTTCTGCTTCATTTTATAGATATTTGCAATACATTGTATTTTCTGTATGTTTTTGTCACAGCTTTTAGTGCCAATGGAAAAGATGTCATTGTAGACTTTCCTCAGCAGTCTCATTGGACTGGCTTGTTGTCGGAAATGGAACTGGTCCCCAGCATTCATCCTGGAGTCACGTAAGTGATGATTTATGGTTTTTTTTCTTACTGTATAAAGGTTATCCTTTACCTTACTGTATTGATTCCAATATCTTGACTGCTATTACAATTAACTTGTACCATGAAAACTGGTATAAACATATTTAGTTTTCTTTTGTGAAATCAGGTGTGATGGCTGCCAGATGTTTCCTATCAATGGGCCTAGATTCAAATGCAGAAACTGTGATGATTTTGACTTCTGTGAAACTTGTTTTAAAACCAGGAAGCATAACACTCGACATACTTTTGGCAGAATAAATGAACCGGGTAAGTTTCAGAATCTAAGTGTTTCTTAGATTAATTGAACTGCAATGAGTTATTTAAAAAAATACCCACACAGAACAGTTTTACATTTTGGCTTCTTCATATAATGAAAAATTAGTGTTTGGACTGACACTCCAGACGAAATATTTTTAGCAGATCACAGCAATGCTACAGCTGCACATGGTGGACTGAACCAAAACATCAACCTTGTGCTTTCTTTGTGGTGTTAATTTTTTCTGTTTTTAAATATGGCTATTTGACAGTAACTCTTTGTGTCAGAACTAAGTTTTTTGTTATATTAAGACTAAAACATGTAATTCTTTAATCTTCCTGCCTTTTGCTATCAAGCCTAAGTGTAGATGAATAGAATCCTCATGATGCAGATGCAGCTTGTAATACCCAAGATACCACCTTACACTTTTGTTGCTCTTCAACAAATTTGCCTGTCGATGTACGATGGCTGTTGAATCATTTCTTCCATGATGTGGAGACTCCAGAGAGGTGTGGTAGGAAGGACTCATAATCAGAATTTTTCATTTTTAGGGCAAGAACAGTTGTAGACATTTTAATTCCAAAACTTTTGGGTTTTGTATTATTATGCAGAACTTACCTGACACTATCACTTATTTCTTTCCTCTAACTGTCTAACAATCAGTCTGACCCTAGTATTTGTAAGCTGGCTTTTGGACTAAAGCTCTTCATATTTACATGTAGCCAGTCTGATTGGTTGGGAAAATAAAACTGATTTGCTGATACAAATCAGGAGTATGCATTGCATGTGTGTGAAGGTT
Source organism: Heliornis fulica (assembly GCA_013399135.1). Lineage (NCBI taxonomy): Eukaryota > Metazoa > Chordata > Aves > Gruiformes > Heliornithidae > Heliornis > Heliornis fulica. The sequence goes on along the minus strand of VXBZ01000147.1, from coordinate 308,774 downwards.
GTTTAAAGAGGAAGAAACTTACCATTAAGAAATCAGTTAATATGATTGTACAACTAATACACTGTGAACCTATAATGCTTCCCATTGACCTGGATATGGTAGAGGAGTTACAATGTTCTTTTAGTCAAGCCTTTCTAGATGATATAGAGACCAGTGAAAGGATGTATAAGTGAATTTTTGCAAGGAGGAAATCAGCAGCTCGCTAAACAACCTCATTCTTGAAGGAGATTTGGAAATTTTGAGTATGTGTCATCATAAATTTTGATACTTTGTTTCAAAAGTTGAGGACCCTTTCAAGTGTCTGTTTCTTCAAGAATGTTAGTCTTTCAAGGATTCTGTCAGTTTGAAGATAATATGTCTCTGTAATGATTTATTATTAGATTTAAGGGATTACTCTTCAATGTCTTACATTCCAGAAGAGAGTAATTTTCCTTAATTTAAAAATAATATTTTTTTTTACTGAATGTCACGTGGTTTCTTTGTACAAATCAATTGAAAGTGTTAGAATAGAAAGCACGACTATCCCAAATGATGGAAAAGAATACTTGTAGTCAGGTAAAGTACTTGAAAATCTTTCAAAAAAACACATAAATTTTGAGCTGTGCCCTTTAAGCAGTAGTATTAACATACTTGTGTGACATGTTTCTGAAGTCTAATTGTAGACTAAATCAAAGATTTCAGATATGTATTTTTTTTTATATTTCCTTTCACATTTCTTATCGATTTAATAAAAGCAATTTCCTTTGAGAGGTACATGCTTAATGTTTCACTTAACCCTTCAGGCCAGTCTCCAGTGTTTTGTGGGCGTTCTGGAAAGCAGCTGAAGAGACGACATAGTAGCCAGCGGGGAATGTTACTGGATGATTGGTCGAGAATAGTTAAGAATTTGAATGTCTCATCCTCTGTGAATCAGGCTTCACGTCTTATTGATGGTAGTGAGCAGTGCTGGCAGTCTTCTGGCTCACAAGGAAAGGTAACCAAGCTATAACTGGTTCATTCTGGCATATTCTTCATTAGAAAATAAGTATTTATCTTAGTGAAATGCATTTGTTTGTTACCGTAACGTAAGACAGAGTAGTAAAACCAGACATCTGAAATACAACACTGTTTCTTCATAGCAAATGGGCTTTTCTCGGTGGCAAAAAAAAAGATGTGCTACTTCTTTCAAATTACTTCATGTAAATTGTAAGGGACTTGAGTGAATTTTGAAAAACAGGGTAATTATTCTGTTCTGCAGTTGGTTTTATGGTTAAAATTGCCTTTTAAACTATGATAACTAATGAAAATTGTTCTTAACAGTCACTTGGTTTATATGTTACTGAAGTGAGTTTGCAATACAAAAAGCACCAGTGCTGTCACTAGCTAAAACTGTCTAGACACTCCTCGCATAGAAAATCTTGAGATAAAGGTCATCAAGTCCAACTTCCTACTCCTCACAGTATTGCCTAAAACTAGACCATATGTCCTGTGTGTTGTCCAGACACTCCTTGAACTCTTGACAGGCTTGGTGTCATGACCGTTTTCCTGAGGAGCTTGTTCCATTGATTAATATGAAACCTCTTCCTAATGTCCAACTTGAACATCCCCTGATATGGCATCATTCCATTTCCTGTGTCCTGTTGCTGGTAACCAGAGAGGAGATAAGCACCTCCCCCACTGCTGCCCCTTTTGAGGAAGTTGTAGACAGTAATGAGGTGTCTCCTAAGCTGCCTTCTCTAAGCCGAACAAAGCAAGTGACCTCATAAGGCTTCCCTTGAAGCGTTTCAGAATTTTGGTCACTTTCCTCTGCATACTCTCTAACAGTTTGATGTCCTTCTTATCCTGAGGCACCCAAAAACTGCACACAGTACTCAAGGTGGGGTGCAGTGAAAACATAGGGTGAGACAGTCACCTCTCAACTGCTTGGCTTTTCTGTGCTTGATGCACCCCAGGACATTATTGGCCCCTTTGGCTGTCAGGGCACTCTGACTCATACTCAACTTGCTGTCAACCCAGACATGCAGATATCTGTCTGTGGGGCTGCTCTCCAGCCCCTCATCCCCCGGTCTGTATGTACAAGTAGGATTACCCTGACCCAGCTGGAGAATCCAATGTTTGCTCTTAAATCTCATGCAATTGGTGATTGCCACCAATTCTCTCACCTACCCAGATCTCTCTGTAAGGCTTTTCTACCCTTCAGGGTGTCCACAGCTCTTCCTAGTTTAGTATCATCAGCAAACTTCCTTAACGTACATTTAACTCCTGTCTCTGGAGAATGTATAAAAATGTATAAGCATTGTTCTTAGTTTATGGGTTTACCAGTTTCATTGACCTGCAGCACTGCTCTGTGGCCAGCCTAGGCACCAGGTTTGTGGTTAGGCCTCTGTTCAGTATGTAGATGTGTGTTCAGTATGTCTGTTGATGGCTATACTGAGGGTATCCTCAATTACCCTTCCTTCGGGTTGTACGTAGACTGTAACCAGTTGAAGATTCACCTATTTCTTGATCTCAGTCTTCTCAATGGTGTCACTCTTGGGTGAAATAATTTCCTTTTCCGCTTGTATTTGGAGTGTGGACAGGCAAGATGTTACTTTGGCCAGTTCCTGTTCATTGCAGCTGTTGTGTAGTGTTTGCAAATGGTTTTTGAGCTTTCTTTGAAAACAACACACTTTTTTTTTCTTGTCAACCATACAGTGGCCCTAATGATACAGTATAAAAATGAAATTCTGTGTGTTTCCTCTAGCACTGGATTCGCTTGGAGATTTTCCCGGATGTTCTTGTTCACAGGCTAAAGATGATAGTGGACCCTGCAGACAGCAGCTATATGCCCTCTTTAGTTGTAGTTTCAGGTATGTGCGTGTTCTTTAAGAAGTCTGAAAAATACTTTTTTGGTACGTTCAGCAATATCTGTTTATCTGGTTTAGGTTAACAGTCATCTATTCTTTTCAATTTTTGTTTTCTAGGGGGGAATTCCTTAAATAATCTTATAGAGCTAAAGACAATCAATATAAATCCTGCAGACACCACAGTGCCTCTTCTCAGTGATTGTACAGAAGTAAGTGAAGTTTGTGGGAGAATTACTCTTGTATGCAAGAATGTTCTGCAGCAAGGGTAAGGTGAAAAGTATTGTTAAAAAAAAAAAAGGGCACTTTTTAGTACAGTTAATTACCCTGATAAGTTTTAACATAATCATAGTGTAAGTATAATAACCTTAGTAAAGATATTTTAGCTTTGACATGAGTCAGTATACTGTCAAACCAGTAAGACATCCGAATAAATTTAATGGGCAATAAAACATATTTTGGATAGTAGTTCTGATCTTCAGCAACAGCAATGAGGAATGCATAATGAATTTTTAGGAGGTTGAAAGTGAAATCTTTCTCAGATTAATTAGGCTATATGTTTGTCTTAAAGTATGAATTATGTAAGGCTGAAAAGTCAAATATTTGATGTTAGAGATTAATTTTGTTAAGGTTGACAAAGTCAAGCAAAAGTTCTTATTCTTCCCTTTACTTAATGAAGTTATGTAAGACCCAAAAGATGTCAGTTTAGTTTTTTTCTTCTTAGTACCACAGGTATATAGAGATTGCAATCAAGCAGTGCAGAAGTTCTGGGATTGATTGCAAAATACATGGCCTCAGCATACTGGGACGTATACGTGCAGAGAATGAAGATTTGGCTGCAGTCCCTTTCCTTGCTTCTGATAATGAGGAAGAGGATGATGATAAAGCTAACACAGGAAGGTAGGTAACTGTGTGGGCTGGGGGTGGGGCTGATGGTACAGAACCTTAGTGTCTATATATTCCAATTAGGAGTTCATAGTAAGATGAGCAACTTAATTAGGTTAAACGGCAGTAAAGAGAAATCAGTATCTTAGTTTGTCAGAGTTGTAGGTATGTAGGTTATTTGTTGATCTTTAAGACTATGTCATGGGCATGTTGCATTTTGTGCAACTCTTCTGCTTCTGCAGTATACTTGGAGTTGAAAACCTAGCGTAAAACTTGATGTGTTTATGTTTGATGTATTTACCACTGCTCAGCAAAACATTCTGGTTTGTTTTTTTGGTTTTGGGGGGGAAGTTTATTTGTTATAGCGACCACCAAACCACCAAACTGAATGGGTGTAGTTTGAGTACTGGAACTGTTACAAACTGTTAAATGGGTAAATATAGTAAAAAGGTACCTATGCTATAGCACGCAGTTTGCCAAACTGACTTCGTGTTTTTTGTTGTTTTTTTTTTCTCAATATGTTCAGTCTTGTTAGAAAGAAGGCAGCTGGGCTTGAATCAGCAGCTACAATAAGAACCAAAGTTTTTGTTTGGGGGCTGAATGACAAGGACCAATTGGGAGGGCTGAAAGGTTCGAAGGTATGTCTGCTGCTTTCATGTTTTAGTACAAAAAAGACACAGCTAAAAATAGAATGTGCAAGTCTCACGCAACTCAAAATTAATTAAAATTTAATCCCAATTTATTACCAGAAGCCATGAAAACTAGGTTTCAGTGTGGGGTTTTTTTTTTTTTTTTTACTTTTAAGACAGTAGATGTCATCTGTGTGGAAAATTGGAGAAAATTTGTGTTTTGGTTATTACTCTGAAAACCAGTTTGATTTTTTAGCAGCCACTTAAAAATGTGTTTTACATGTTAGAGAACGATTGCTTCTAAAAATTGTAAAAATGTGTAGCATGCCATATGTATTTTGTTCCTTTTGAATGTGTGTGCCAGATTTGAATGTATGTTGATTTAAAACACCTGAAAAGAAACTGTTGATGTCTTTGTTTTTACTTACACACAGAGAGCTTGATCAAAGGCTTCTGTGTGGTAATGGAGAAAATAGGTTCTGTAGTCTCTTTTGTTTGTCACCTCACTATGCCCTCACTTCAGTTGATCTCCAATCCAGATTGCTAAAGCATTTGGAAACTTAGTTGATGTTTTGTGTTCCATATACAGATTTGAAATGCATTGGTTACCACTTCTAACAGGTGGTCATGTGGCTATCCTCAAAACTGAATTTTATTTTCTCCAGAAGACTTTATTAAAATGAAAATTCTTGTTTATACCACATTTTTTCTGAGGTTTTGTATTTATCATGGTTTAAGTACTGTATGCTTTCTCTTGGTCTCTCTCACCTGGCTGGTTTTAAAAAACAACTGTTTAAAAAACCACCAAACTTTACCTGTTACGTTAGCTGGTTTATTATTGCAGAATTGCTCTTCTTTTTACAGTATAAAACTTCAAAGTGCATTGTAATGATCTTTTTTTCTTCTTTACTCTAGATAAAGGTCCCTTCCTTTTCTGAAACTCTCTCTGCCTTGAATGTTGTACAAGTAGCTGGAGGATCTAAAAGCCTTTTTGCAGGTAATACAAGTTTAAAATAACTTCAATTATTTAAAGTTAGAAATCGATTTCCATTATGAAACATTAATGGTGCTTCAAACCTTTTTTCTTTGCTTTAGTAACTGTAGAGGGTAAAGTTTATGCCTGTGGAGAAGCAACAAATGGAAGGCTGGGTTTAGGAATATCTAGCGGAACTGTGCCTATTCCCCGACAGATTACTGCTCTCAGTAACTATGTGGTAAAGAAGGTGGCTGTTCACTCAGGTACTATTTCTGTTCTTACATATATAAACCTGAAAACAGTTGCTTTGCAATTTTCTTGGGAGCTGTGATGCCTCAGTGTGTCTGACAGGGTTTGGTTTTTTGGTTTTTGGTTTTTTTTTTAATGCATGTTATTAAATTCTGTCTGCTGCACAGAATGTCACATGAATTCTAATGGTTCTGCGATTAAAATCCATTCATTTAGACCATACTTATTTTCTTGCTTGCTGGAAGTTAAATTGGGTGACCTCTGAATAGTTTTTCAGTCTGATCAAAAGAAAGTCTTTTAAGTTTTTAATAATGTTAAATTGTGGGCTTGGTTTTGTTTTTCTTGCAGCATTGAAAGTAAAAAATTGTGGCCTTTCTATTTTTTTTTTCTTTCTTCTTTTTAATTTGTGGAAACCTACTTTCATGGAATTTTTGTGTTTTAAACGAAATCACATAAAAACTCTGAAGAAAAAAATGTGTATTGGCTTAAAAGGCTCATACAGTTACATTGTAGAAGTACAGCAGTGTAACTTGTAAAATTTCTGAGATTTTTGCTAGACTTGCTACGTGCTTGAAGATGTTAATTTATATTTACACTTTCAGGTGGTCGGCATGCTATGGCATTAACTGTTGATGGTAAAGTATTTTCATGGGGTGAAGGAGATGATGGAAAACTTGGACACTTCAGTCGAATGTAAGGACACCAAATTTGTCTGTATTTCAGTAAGAGAACATTTGTGTTGGGTGTTATAACACAGCTGAGCACAGCTTTTGACAATAACAGGAATTTTACTGTGACGGGAATAAAAGAATTTTGTTGCGTAAAGATTGGGGTTTTTTCAGTAGTGAATGTCAATGCAGCATTTGTAGCATTCTTCAGCCATTTAAAAAAGGACACATTCAATTAATGTAACAATTGGAAATGTACCTAGTGGATCAATGCTTTAATAGTGTTTTTGAATGTTGCTGATGAAAAGGCACACTTTTGTACATGGAGTTTTTTGGTTACTTTTACAAGGTAAGGTTTATAGAGGTGCCTTGAGGTGTTAAAACCATGGTAGTTTTATTTTCCTAAGCTCTGACAGTTCATAACATGAGCCTGGCAGAGTATTTTGTAGCCCTTTCCTTTAGACTTGTTAGCCAGAAATAAATGTATTACACTGTTCAGTAGTACATAGTGTAATCCTCCACAGGACAGCTTTCAGGAAAATTTGAGTTGTTTCAGGATTTTTATTTGCATGCACCACAGAACAATGTGTTGAAATAATATTAAAAAAAATCCCCAACCCCACAAAACATAGCCCATGGGAAATTCTTTGTTTGACGTTCTGATAGGTTTTGAAGATCTGGTCAGAATACATAAAAAATGACAGTGACCAACTCAAATGGTTAATATATGACAGCAATTCAATGTTCATAGGGGTATGTGTGTTAGGTCAATAAAAAGGGAAGTCCAGATTGCAGCATTATTGTTGTTTATTGCTCAGATGCTTCGTGTTTTCTGTAATTTTGTTAGAATACTTGGATCTCTCAGACATTTAATAGGACCAAGTTTTCCACAGTCCATGCAGAATTTTATAAAACCTTAGTAGAGGCTCTGATGCACAGTTGATACTAGAAAACCTTGAGTTTGAATCTCTTCTCTAAATTTAGAGAATACTGTAACCATATGAATGGTAAAAGTTTCCAGTACGCTCATAGAAGCTGAACAGTAAATTCTAATTCTAATTTCTCTCCTGTAAGAGCAGAGTTGGGATAAACGAATTTTAAGTGATAAAAGTAAACTCACTTAATTGTACTGTCTGTCTCTCTGTCCACAAGGTGGAGAAATAATTACTTCTAACTTAAGTTAGAGCAATGACAGGATAGCAATTTTCCTTTATATTATGCACTTTTTAATTGATTCATCACTCTGGTGTTTTGGGTTTGTCACCTACGTTTTACAGCATTTCTTTAATAAACTTTGAAGTACATTTAAATAGTGTAGATTTACGGTACTTCTGAAGGGTACGTCTTAGTATCATAACGTCATGTCTTATCTTTAGGTTACTGTTAGTTATTACACAAAATTCTTGGATTGTGAAGGTTGGAGTAGATTGTGTAACTCTTTCATAAGTAGCATGGTTAATTCTTTATTCATGTTCTCTAGGAACTGTGATAAACCCAGATTGATAGAAGCGTTGAAAACCAAACGCATTCGTGACATTGCTTGTGGGAGTTCACACAGTGCTGCCATTACCTCTAGCGGTGAGCTGTATACGTGGGGTCTTGGAGAATATGGAAGGCTGGGGCATGGAGATAACACCACTCAGCTGAAGCCGAAGATGGTAAAATCAATGTTTCTTGTCTCTGATGAAGTGCAAATGTATGTGCTTAATAAATGCATAGAAAATAAAGGAAAAGTAAAGCCAAAACCCATGAAAGCAATATGAAGTCATCATTTTGGAGTGATTTAAATTAGGTTCTGGTATCCCTACCTCTAATAACAAGCAAGCTGTTTCAGAAAGGTCAAAATGATCCAGTCACTTTCTTTTTCTTGGGAAGCGATGCAGAATGCCTAGTGCCTTTAGAGCATTCATCTCCTGCATCTACTTTGATACATAGCTGGAGGCTGCTTCTCTCACTGACTGATAACTGGATCCTGAGCGAGCAAGGCTTGATAACCCTTTGCTAAATGGAATGCTAAGGCTAGGTACAGTCAACAGAATCAGTCATAAGAGCTTGAAATTATCTGTAAGATTTTAAACACAATTTCTTTGAATCTTCTTGCTTGCTTTTTCTCTTTTGTAGGTTAAAGTACTCCTCGGCCACAGAGTCATTCAGGTTGCATGTGGAAGCAGAGATGCTCAGACTCTTGCTTTGACAGATGAAGGTAAGACTATCGTGTTCCAAAAGCTGTCTAGCACATGGGAATACTGTAATACTGTGATCATTGTCTGACCTGCAGTTTGGTGTTTGTTAGGTTTGGTGTTTTCTTGGGGTGACGGTGATTTTGGAAAACTGGGCCGTGGAGGAAGTGAAGGATGCAACATTCCTCAGAACATTGAAAGACTGAATGGCCAAGGCGTTTGTCAGATTGAGTGTGGTGCCCAGTTCTCATTGGCACTGACCAAGTCAGGAGTGGTATGGACATGGTATGTTACATTTGCCAGAAAATACTAACAAAGCCATTGCTAAGTACATGTTGTAATTGTGGCTGATTGTCTTATCTGTTCCTATGCCTTATCTGTGGGCTTTGTCTTTTAAATTGGCAGCTCCTCACAACAGGCTGTGGTCTATCTAGTTACTCTAATGCTATGTCCTGCAGCATCCTCGGTTCTGTATTGTACCCTGTTAGGATGCCTGGGTCTTACTGAACCAGTGGAGGAAGGGGAAGATCATTCCCTCTCTTTGGAGCAGTTCAGTATGTAAAATTCAAGACTTCAAAGTGGAGTGGGAAAAAGAACTCAAGAATTGCAGTGTGGAGTATGTAGTCTGCAGCTAAAGCAGAGAGTTAAAGAGTAAGGATGTAGCAGAGTAAGGAAGTAAGTTACAGTTCACAGGAGATGGGAAGAACTTCCTTGGATACACAACACAGGTCTCTGCAGAGCTTATTGCTGCACAGAGGGCCGCTGAGTTGTTAGTAATGATGCCTCAAAGCAAGAACTGATTTGAGAGTTATTCAGAAACTGGTTTTATTTTTTGTCTGTCTGCTTGGTTCTGCTTTGTTTTTAATACTAGTATGGCTTTATGAGTTTATAAATCTTTCTGTGCAAAATTTGAGAGCTTACTGTATGGCAGATGAGCCTCAGAACTCTAACCAGATTAAGGTCTTAGCACATCCCTGTGAAATCAGACTGACCTGTTTGATGTGCATCAAAGCTAAGAAGAATTAAAATGGTCAGTTTTATTTTATTGTTTGTCAGCAATTTACACATTATATGAAAAGAAATCCACAGAGCTTCAATTTTTAGAAGTTACTTACGTTTTTAAGAATAAATCTCTTTTTAGCAGAGATGCCATTTCTCAGTGGCCACGGGAAACTGTGTTTGTCTCTCACATTCTATTTTAAATTCTTGGTTTTGTAGTGACAAAGGAGTAAGAGGAAAGGGTATCTGGCAGTCTAAGAACTCTTTGCAAAAATTCTTGTTCATTTCTTCCCTCACTTTCTGTTAATGCTGTTACATCTGGTCATAAAATCTACAGCTATTTCATGACACTACAGGGCTACAGTGAGATTTTTTTTTTTTTTGGCGTATTTCAGCTGCGCATGTCTGCAATTCAAAATGGTTGAATTGCTTCTAAATTTTTATCTGCTTGAATCTTTACTGATTTAAGGAAAAGACCCCACAACTTCTGTTTTAGTACTGTTACCTACCCAAAATTATATATATCGCATTTGTCTCCAGTATACCATAAACTTGAGAAAAATTGTTGGTGGTGACCAACAGATCTGAGTGAATGGCTACTAAAAACACAGTGCAGGAAGTCTCAGGGTTTGGTTTCAGGGTTTTTTTCCTTCTTTACTGACATTCTTAGAGGGTTTGTAAGATGTTTACATTACTTTTGCATATGGCATTTTTTATAGCATGGTTCCTGTGGAACAGTGTTAGAATAATTTAAATTATGGAGGCTTGAGAACCTAAACTGAGGCTTGCAACAGTGTGAAAAAACTCAACTCTGAAAGCATCCTAGTTCCTGTATATTTTTCATGTGCGTATACTTGTCTAAGGAAGGGCCTTACTGTTAGATATATTCTCAGAAGTATGAAACTGTTCCCAAGTCTTATCAGAACACATCGTTTTTTCTAGGTATTTATAATTGCAGCATGTCTTGTCTGCGACAGAGGTGGTTCAGTGTCATTACAGTTGCACTGCATGGAAAAAGTAGTCGGAAATGATGCCTGTTCTATACAGAGTTGAAAAATTATGGAGTCACAGAACTGCAGCTATCCTCATTTTTAGGCCATTGTAGTTCAGATCTGCAGAATTTGCTGCTTGTGTTTAATCCCAGTGATAAATGAAGTATTTTGGTTCAGGAAGCTGCATTGACAGGAACGTGTAAAATTCAAGACCATTATATTTCCATTTGCGATGTCTGTTGCAGGGGTAAGGGCGACTACTTCAGGCTGGGCCATGGCACGGATGTACACGTACGGAAGCCTCAAGTTGTGGAAGGACTGAGAGGTAAAAAGATTGTGCACGTGGCTGTAGGTGCGCTGCATTGTCTAGCGGTTACAGACACTGGGCAGGTACGTTGTGCATCATCCTCTTTTCCCCCTTTTCCCTGATCTTGAAAGTAATAAACTAAACTGAAGAAGATGAATGCAATAGCATCGATGCTGATTGAAGGGAATAAAAATTTCTGATTATATTTACTTGCTTTATAATTCTTGAGTAAATGTAGGCATGATTCTAATTTATATTAGTTTTCATATTATTATGGGCTTTAAATGTTGCTGTAGTAGCTTTTGCAATATTTTTCTGGTTTATGTATTATCTACATGATTAGTTTCCCGCTTCTTGCACTTGATATGCAGAAGCAGTCATAGTATTCTGGACAGACTTTTTGCTATGATCCAGCATTATCATTATTGTAGTATTGGTTCAGATCCCCAATGGAATTACTGTACCACTCTTCTAACTGTGAACATTGAATAATTTCTAAATATATCAATGACTTACAAATTGGCAGGAATTTATTAATCATCTTATAAAGTGATGCTTTGATTTTCTCTCTCCCTTTATTTTTATGCATGATAATGCTGTGTTTTTAAAAATTATTTGAATAAGTCATGACAGTAGGTTCTCTGAAGTTTTCTATTTTAAGAGTACATATCACTAGTATTCATCTGCAGGATTTAAAAATCATAATTAAATGAGGAACCAGTGAAGCAAAGAAAATAATTAAATGAGGCAACCAGTGAAGTAAAGTAATATGTGGAAATGTTTGCTGGCAGGTTTATGCCTGGGGTGACAATGACCATGGACAACAAGGCAATGGAACTACTACAGTCAATAGAAAGCCCACTCTTGTCCAGGGCTTGGAAGGCCAGAAAATCACCCGGGTTGCTTGTGGGTCTTCCCACAGTGTAGCATGGACAACAGTGGATGTAGCTACACCATCTGTTCATGAACCAGTACTTTTCCAGACAGCAAGGGACCCTTTAGGTGCTTCTTATCTTGGTTGGTATTTCGTGTCTTTCATTGAGTTTTTTATGCCTTAGGAGAGTTAGTTGTGTGTGTGATTTATTAGGTGATAGAAGAGTGCAAAAAGAAAGCTGTCTTAAAACCCAAAACAACCAACAACCTACAACAAAACCATCACAAAACAAGAACAAAAATCATATACAGCTCTAAAACCCCCATCAAGACCTCTTCCTCAAAGTGGAAGTTGTAAAGGACTTGTTCAGAAGTAGCATTAGCTTGAACTTTTGTTGTTCTTCAGGAAATTAAAATGCAACATGCTTTATCAAAGTGCTTCAAAGTGGGCAAATATCCCAAATAACACACAGAGCTTTATCAAGGTAATGGTAGATGTAATATTGGTCTACTTACATGTTACCTCTTTTACCTCTTGCTATAATTCTTGATGCTGTTGTTACCTTTTGTTTTGAAGGCAGGTGACTTAAGAATTCGGGACACAAAACAGCAATGTTGTGTCGAATGTAAAAGCAGCAAACATTTTGCTTATTAAGCTTTTTCATGAACCATGCATTTACAAAAAAGCAAGAACTACTTACATTAAATATTCATCAGTATTTTTAAAAGCAGCTAATAAATATTCTTGCTATTTTAGAAATTGAAGTAGGTTTTGGTTTAGAAGCTCATCACCAGAGTACTTAAATCTGTATTACCTTAATCTTCATGAGTAACAAGTAGAATGCTATTTTATGAATGCCCTTGCTGCAAAGCTTCAGTATTGACTTTAATGTTGTAACCGCCGGCATTGGAGATGAAGAATCTAATGTGGAGTTAGTTTTACAGCCATCCTTCTGACTTAATAATAAATCAGATAAATCAGTTCCAGTTATGTAATACCCCATTAAAAAACACTCACTTTTTTTTTCTTTCTTCTTCCCTCCCTCACTCCAGGTGTTCCTTCAGATGCAGATTCTTCTGCTGCCAGTAACAAAATTAATGGGGCAAACAGTTCCAAGCCAAATCGTCCTTCCCTCGCTAAGATTCTCCTGTCGCTTGATGGGAATGTTGCTAAACAGCAGGCATTATCTCATATACTGATGGCATTACAAATCATGTATGCCAGGTAGGCTTGCAGACATTCTTGTCTTTTGCAGACCAAAAGATGACATAGCTGATTATCATCTTGGTCTCTTGAGTCAGGTATAAGTTGTTTCACAAGTTTGGACTCCTCAGGTTAGGCCTAATCTACATTTAAATTTTCTTTGGTGTTGATGCTATTATGTTTTCTTTCCCCAGGCACTGGGAGTTCCTGTAAAAATTGTTTACTCGAATGCTCAAGTAAATAATGTACAAGGAGTGTAAGAAAAATAATGATAGATGATGTGGAGGATACAGTGGGGTGCGGGGTGGAAAGGACAATGAAATTTTACTGTGCCATCCTTGTTACTGATTGGAGTATTTGTGCCAAAATTCCTGAAGTGGAACTCATGTAAAATTGTTGTCTTAAAACACAGTATTTAAGCATTAAGCCTAAAGGAGAATGGAGATAAACTACTCTAAATTCTAGAGTGTGGAAACATTTCTTGTTTTATTAACATAAGCTCATATATTTTTTTAAGTTCAACAAGGGAGTATAATTAGGCTTATGTTGATCTGTCTTAAATGATTTCAGGGATGCAGTTGTTGGAGCATTGATGCCAGCAAGTATGATTGCACCAGTAGAATGTCCTTCTTCATCACCAGCACCCCCATCAGATGTTACTTCTACAGGAAGCCCTGCAAATGGAGATGAATGTGTGGTTGTGGGAGATATAGAGGAGAGGCTGAGCCCAAACCCATGGCAGGACAGGAGAGGGGAGGTAAAGTGTCACATGATTTTTTCCAGCAGCATTTAACAGTTAAGATGAAAAATACTGTCCCATTTTGTTTGATAATAGCAGAGATTAAACAGTTCTTTCATGTTCTGATTTCAGGACTGGGTACTCTGCATATGTCAGATTTGGAAAAATTTTCATTATATTCATACATAATACTTCATTAGTATTATATAAGTTTTGACCTTTCAGAAAGCACCATGTCACTTAAATGCAGTTGTGATGATTCCTAGTCTTAATTTAGAGTTAGTGTGACAATATTCTATATTCTGTATTTTATAATTATGTAAAGAAATGTAATTGTAAACTTATATCAACTAATGCAGGCTGGAGGGCGTGAATGGAATTCTACTCTGATTCCCAAGTGCTAACAGAAGCAGTAAAAAGGCTTGCTACTGAAAAGTTATTTTCCTTTAACAAACTATTTGCCATTGACAAATGTCCCGTGTATTGTTAGGGCTTGTCTTCTACATTGGAGGCTTTTCTGCAGGCACTGATGTTTTATTGCATGTTTTTGTAGTAGCTGTTATTGTGGTGGTTGTTGGCTAGTTTGCTGGGTTTGGAACGTAAAACCTAAAAGTACAGGGACTGAATATGTTTGGTTTGATTTTATGGTGCTTTAAAAATTGCTGCTGTCTTTGAATGTAAGCCCTTCTAATAAATAACTAGACTCTTAAAAGGATTTGCACTCTTATAGCAGCCTTTGTTATCATTTGTTTTCACTAGGTTGTTTCTTCAGAAGATGCTGTGACACCATCTGCTGTAACTCCTTCAGCTGCTGCTGCCTCTTCCCGTCCTTTCATTCCAGTTACAGATGATCCTGGAGCTGCTAGTATCATTGCAGAAACCATGACAAAAACCAAAGAAGTAATGTCAATTTCTTCTTTAAAACTGAAATCCTTACCATGCTTTTATCAAACAGCTTTGCACTTCTTTTTTTTTTTTTTTTTTTTTTTTTTGTGGCGGGGGAGGGAGGGTGTACTTTTAAAGTTATTCTGTAAATCATTGCATTTTTTTAAAAAATCCATACAAAGATGGAGAGATTATTTGTGGTCCGAAGTTGAAGATGGTTATTGTTAAGAAAACTGCATTCATTTGAGTAACAAGTTTAACAGTATGTTAATGTAGGGGCCATATAGCACCAAATTTACCAATTGTGTTTCAAACTACTTCTAAACTTATTCAGACAAATCAACTTGTTCAGTAAAATGCTTATTTCATCTTCATTGTCTAAATATTTCTGCAATTTTTTTTGTAGGATGTGGAAAGTCAAAGTAAAGTATCTGGCCCAGAACCACAGTACCTGGATGAATTTACTAGTCTCTTAGTACCGGATGACACACGAGTCATGGTTGACCTGCTGAAGCTTGCTGTGTCCAGCCGAGCAGGTGAAAAGGGAAGAGATGTTCTTTCAGCAGTGCTGTCTGGTATGGGCACAGCTTACCCACAGGTCAGGTCTTGTTTTTGTTGCATTTTAACTATGTCCTATTTCTTAGTAGCTTACTGGAATATTTTGTTGTTTTTGAAGTGCAGTTCAGTGTACCGAGAAACTTAATTGATGTGAGAATTTGAGTTGAACTTAAATACATGAGAATATTAATGGTTTTAATGGAAATATTACATGAATATATGCATGTGCTACAAGTGCCAGTGGTAAGCTATTTCCTCGATTTTTCATGCTGCAATTAGACATTAAAATAGAAACTTAATGAACTGTATCTGTATATTGGACAAGTGGCTGTTACTAGTGAAATTAAGCTGTTTTAAACCAAGCTGTGGTTCCTGGATCAGTGGAATATCAATTAAAATAATCCCCCATGTTGTGGATTGGTTTGGGTCTTGGGGTTTGGGTTTGTTTTTTTTTTTTTCCATCTGTATTTCTCAAAAAGATGCAGTCAGTTTTGCTAGATAATAAAAATGTTCTGATAATAATGTTAATTGTATAGTCAATCTTAATTTTTAAGATTTACACTTGATGCACTCAGTTTCGTATTTCTGAAGTACTGGTGGTTGTGGGTTGGGGTTTTTTGGGGTTTGGTTTTTTTTTTTTGACAACTGTCAAACAGTATTAATAAATTCTGTAATACTGGATACCAACAGCTTTATAAATGAATGTTACAAATCATATACTATTTACAGAATATCTTCTTACAGGAATGAACTGAAATATGCTTAATGTTTCATATAACTTTTAAAATACTTTTTTCTAATGGGTATCAGTGAATTTCTTTTAACAAGTTTATACGATGTAGATTATTTATGGCTTTGCACTGCTTAAAGACTGGTTTGAAACATCAGCAGTGGTTACGCAACACTGATTTTTCTATTATTTTATTAAATTTTAAAGTTGTCTTCAGTAACTGAAAAGATGAATAATGACTTTGCTAAGGAGCATTCCTTGAATTGATTTTTTTTTTGTTTGTTTTTGTTTTTTTTTACCTCAAGGCAGAATTTTTATTTGAAACTGCTCTTTCAAAATTAGGGCTATTGGAATTTTCTCTCTAAACAGTGTTTTGCAGTATTACATACTGGATAAATATTTAGAATAGAATAGACCATTTCACTTGGAAGGGACCTCCAGTGATCATCTAGTCCAACTGCCTGACCACTTCAGGGCTGACCAAAAGTTGAAGTGTGCTATTAGGGGCACTGTCTAAATGCCTCTTAAATAGTCAGTTGTGGGGCATTGACCACCTCCCTAGGAAGCCTGTTCCAGGCTCTGAACCCACTCTCAGTGAAGAAATACTTCCTAATGCCCAGTCTGAACCTCCTCTGGTGCAGCTTTGAGCTATTCCCACCTGTCCTGTCACTGGGTACCAGGGAGAAGAGCTCAGCACCTCCCTCTGCACCTCCCCTCCTCAGGAAGCTGTGGAGAGCTATGAGACCACCCTCAGCCTCTTGCTCTCCAAACTAGACAAGCCTGAAGTCCTCAGATGGTCCTCATGGGACATTCCTTCCAGTCCTTTCAGCAGATTCATTGCACTCCTCTGAATGCATTTGAGTACCTTAACAACTTCCTGAAATGGTGGGCCCCAGAATTGCACACAGTACTCAAGATGAGGCTGCACCAATGCTGAACACAGCAGGAATTGTACACCTCTCATTAATCTCTTGGCCTATGCTTTACAGTTTTGAATTTACAGATTATTATCTTTTTCTGTAAGGAAAAACAATTGTTGTCATTTACTTACTGGAAACATGTTATTTGGCTTTTAGTTGTAGGAGGTTTTTTTCTAGCTCTAACAACACTAAAAAGAGTATTTTTTAATTTATGTTTATTGATTTTTTTGAATTAGAATTCAGAAAACAAGTGATTGCTATATTTAGAATTTGGAAAGAATGGTGGTTGACTAAGATTTCTTGGACTAATCAAACTTGCTTTTTGTAAAGAACATACTTTTATTTTTTTAGGTTGCTGATATGTTGTTGGAGCTGTGTGTTACTGAACTAGAAGATGTGGCAACTGATTCACAAAGTGGTCGCCTCTCTTCGCAACCAGTTGTGGTAGAAAGTAGCCATCCATATACTGATGATACTTCTTCTAGTGGCACAGTAAAAATACCAGGTATAGAATTTCCCAAGTTACATTACTAAAATTCTGTTGCTTTCAGTCCTGCATGTGTAAAACTTTTCCTTAGCTTCCAAAACTGTGTATTGAACTTGTAAAGCCATACTGTGTGTCCTGTTGCTATAGTAAAGTATTTCTTAAAACACTTAGCTAGTGCGTGAACACCTCAGCCCTGTGAAATGCACGCTTTGGGGGTTCACTGTGCAGCTGTATATCATTGCTGTTTTCTGTTTGGTTATGAAGCTGAGATTGACTGAGTCTTCTTCAGGGTCAGCCGTTAGATGCTTGATTTCTAGTCTTGAGCATAAGGGAAATAAATACTTTTCTGTTTTAATGCTGTCTTTTCACTTAGTGCTTCCTTCGTATGTTATATCTAATGCGTACCTAAAGGTACAGGCAACAAAGAGCTATTTGACTTAACTGTAAATAGGCATTTTTTGTCTGTTGCAAATTTAGTTTGGAATGTTCTGAATGTAGTCTTCTGTCTGCTAGCCCCTACCCACATGAGCTTGCTATGATGTAAGCCATTCAGAGAGTAGAAATTACAGACAAAGGAAGTTATTTTTATTGATGAGCACTATGGCTTCCAAACAACTGTGTGTGATTTCACGTGGATTTCGAAAATACTGCATTTGTTTGTGGTATTAATTGCTCTGTAGAAATGTGTAAACTCTTTGTTGCTGTTTAGGTGCTGAGGGACTGAGGGTAGAATTTGATCGCCAGTGTTCTACAGAGCGGCGTCATGATCCACTCACCATAATGGATGGTGTCAACAGAATTGTTTCCGTCCGATCAGGTTATGAGAACTAGTGCTTTTCAAAAACATCCTGTGTGATCTGCTGTTAAATGCTGAACAAAATGTACCGCTCACTGTGACTGACCTATTGTGAGGGATGTGCCAAGAGAGAAAGAGGAAGGACTATGTAAATTCATGTTCTGTTTTAAACTAAAAAAATATGTAGGATCTAGATACAGACATGAATTTTGAGAATCTCTCAAAAGGGCGTGTTGTTCATACTCTTCTGGAGAGTAGTCAGAGCTTAAAAGATCAGTGTTTAGCACCCCTGCCAGTGTGTGTGAATTCCTGTATAATCAAAGTCTATTTTAACAAATTGGAAAAAGATACTTCTTTTGGTAGCTTTTTTTTGTCTTTTTCAAGTAATACTTACAGAAATTTGAGCTTTCATACAGTCAAGACAAATGCTCTTCTGCTGTCAAATGCCCAAAATAATATCTAGGCTCTCTCTTTCTGTGTTCTACTCTGGCCTGCGTACATGACACTATATGAAATTTTCACATCTTTTAATCTATTATCTCTTATCTCATTTTTAAGCACTATTAACTTGCAGTAGATTTTAGAGGAATATTTTTAATCTCATCAGATTTAACGCTGAACCTATCCATATGTTACATCATGTGCAAAGGTCTCTGCCTTTGCTTAACATTTCTGAGCAGTCGTGATGTGGACTTGTACTGTTGACTCATTTTTCCCCAAACTGTTGCAGATGCGCATGTGTTTCATTACTGAGATATTTCTGATTGGATTCCTTGTTGGAAAAAGCTGTAAAGCTTAATTTATAATTAGTTATATATTTTAGTAATATGGAAAACTAATTTGAAAATAGGACAGTGGATTTTAGAAAGATCTCATAATTGTCTTTCGAATGTGGTATTAAAAGGACTGAGGGTGTCTGTTAGCAATGCTAATTGAACTGTTTAAGGTTTAAGTTTTCCCAGTGTAACATTGTTACAGTTACTTTTCATGTGCTTCACATAGCTTTTTTTTTTTCTTTTAATGCATTTTTGGTGATGTTTCTAATATATAACTCTGTAAGGAAAGTTGCTGTTGTTGAGTGGCTTGCGTTGGCTCAACATTATAGATGATTATGTTCGTATTACCCACTGTAACAGGTCGGGAGTGGTCAGACTGGTCTAGTGAATTGCGGATTCCAGGGGATGAACTGAAGTGGAAGTTCATCAGTGATGGCTCTGTGAATGGCTGGGGATGGCGATTCACCGTTTACCCCATCATGCCAGCTGCAGGTAAGATACCATCTATGATGTTTATACAGAGGGTGAGAGAGAAGATTTAGTTAGCTGTTTTCTTTATAGTTGCATTATTGAATGATATTTACATGCCTAGGTTCAACAGATCATTCACATTCATACTAAGAAAACATTTCCATTTATACTTTGGAAACATTTTTAACAAAGTCCTGAGCGCTGCACTTCAACATAGAGAAGAGGTATTATGCAATCACTCTGGTTGCCTCTTCATCAGCGAGGAGAGGATACATTTGAGGCACAATTCATCTGAAATTCTTTTGGTTTGGAATTAGGTGAATTCTGTCATGAAGGTGCCACTTTCTTCGAGTCCCTTCCAAGCGAGGTGAATTGGATCAATTCAGATGCAGACTGGCACTCAACAGCTGTTTGGTCAGCTAAATCCTGCCTGTGCTCTGCTCTTATTTCAGTCTCAGGGCAGATCTTCCCCTCCTCTTTTTTTTTTTGCTCTTTTGCTTTTTTGTTTCTTGCAGGCCCTAAAGACCTTCTCTCGGATCGCTGCATTCTTTCATGTCCCTCGATGGATTTGGTTACGTGTTTGTTGGACTTCCGCTTAAATTTTGCTTCCAACAGGAGTATAGTTCCTCGTCTAGCAGCTTCTCTTGCAGCTTGTGCTCAACTGAGTGCCTTAGGTAAGCGTGGTATTCAAATGGAGTCTGTTTGACATAAATTGTTTTTGACATTGATTGTTTTAAGTAATTAAACTTAATTGAGTACCTATGTTTCCTTAGCTGCTGGCCACAGAATGTGGGCCTTGCAGAGACTACGGAAACTGCTCACAACAGAGTTTGGCCAGTCCATTAACATCAACCGGATCCTAGGAGATAATGATGGAGAAACACGAGCTTTGGTAAGAAGACAGTGATGATGAGGCTCATCTCTTCACATTTTTCATATTAAGGTGTATGTGAAACATCAGAATGCTAGCCCTCATGCACAACATTAACAACAATATGCCAATATAGGAAGTGTGCAAATTAACACCCTTCTTACAGAGGGTAAGATACTGCATAGATATTCCGTTTTAGAAAGAAATGGATAATTCCAGTATTGTACACATGTGGGTTTGGAATTACCAAGAAGGGATACAAATGCTGTTGTGATAGGAAATAAATGGAAATGATTGTTCACATAACTAGTTCTCATAGGAATTAGACGCCTTATGGTCCCTTCCAGCTCAGCATATTCTTTGATTTTGTGATAACTAACTGTAGTTTGGGAAGTTATTGGTGTTTTGTCATGGTTACCTAAATGATTTACTTTTTGTACTACATGATTTCTCTAGAGTTTCACAGGGAGTGCTTTAGCTGCTTTGGTTAAAGGCCTTCCAGAAGCTTTGCAGCGACAGTTTGACTATGAAGACCCTATTGTGAGAGGTGGCAAACAATTGCTCCACAGCCCTTTTTTTAAGGTAATGGGGTAGAATCAGTAACAAATTCATTAATATAGTTCTGGATTTTCATTGTGAGTTGTGATGTGCTCTTAGTCCTATATCAGAAAAGTATTTTTACCAAGTCAGAATACTGTTTCTAAAAGGAGGAGGAGAATCAAATACATAAATAAAGAATAAGGAGAACCCTGCTATGCAGGGGTATGTAGGTCAGAAAAACTTCACAGAAGTACAATAGACTGTACTTCTTGTTAAGTGATTTCTGAGTTGTCCTAATAGGAGTGTTATATTTTTAGTTACTTACATACTCTGAATGTCTAATTGACATCTAGTTGGAAGAAATAAGAATGGCTTAAAAGGAAGGCTATTCAAAGTAAAAATCAAAGAAGCTGAGGAATTCTAGAGAAGGGCGAGAAGAACAAAGGGCTGAAAAAGCCTCCCATGTAGTGAAAGCTAAACTAAAAGGACTTGTCTTTCTTAAGGAACATAGCTCTTAAATATGTAAATCTTTATACAGGGAAGAAGTAACCCTTTGTTCACAATCTTCATCAGTTGTATTCATTTGAAGTTGAATCACATTGCAAATTAATTCAGAACTAATTTAATTGTAGGAAGGTGACAGTTTGGAAATGGAAAGTAAAAAGTTCAGCACATGGTATTTGATATAGAAAAGTTAAATCATCTAGGAGTGTTTTCACAGGAGGCTCGTGAAAATTTCTGGGTTGAATTAGAAAATTAGGTACATAACCATTGTGGCAGAGTGTGGGTACACTTGATGCTGCCCCATCAGTGAGGGTTACGAGGATAACTTTTAATGTCCCTTGCACTTTACGTGTCTTGGAGACTGTGTTCAGGCTCCACTGATGCATGAGCTGTTCAGCCCCATCAAATGCATGTTAGTCTTTATTACATGTATTTGAAACACTTCTAAAATGTTTTTTGATTGTCTGCAGGTGCTTGTGGCTCTTGCTTGTGATCTGGAGTTGGACACTCTCCCTTGCTGTGCAGAGACGCACAAGTGGGCCTGGTTCCGGAGATACTGTATGGCGTCCAGGGTGGCTGTGGCTCTTGATAAAAGGACACCCTTACCTCGCCTTTTCCTTGATGAGGTACTGCAAGGATATCTGAAATGGTTCACAGCACATAAGAAAGTGTTTAATTTAAAAAGATAAGCTGAGTTTGAAGTGTTTTACACAGATAGGCGTAACTTGACATTTTGAATAATGTTTTTTTAATCAAAAATATTTCTCAGGTGGCAAAGAAAATTCGAGAATTAATGGCAGATAATGAAAATATGGATGTTCTTCATGAGTGCCATGATGTCTTTAAGAGAGAACAAGACGAGCAGCTTGTCCAGTGGATGAACAGGTTATTTCTTTCAGCTGTCACTGGTTTCATCTTGTTGTATCATTATAAACTCCACTTGTTTTTTATGTTGAAAATTTTGCTTCTTTTGTTGTGTTTTCTGCAGACGACCCGATGATTGGACACTTTCAGCTGGAGGCAGTGGAACTATTTATGGTTGGGGACATAATCATAGAGGACAGCTTGGTGGGATTGAAGGGGCAAAAGTCAAAGTCCCAACTCCATGTGAATCTCTTGCTACCCTTAGACCTGTGCAGTTAATTGGTGGTGAACAAACTCTGTTTGCAGTGACTGCTGATGGGAAGGTAAGAATAAAACAAATGATTGTTGGAGTCCCTTGAAAAATTTAATCCTCAGTCAGATTGGGTTTGGCTGAATAAATAATAACATGCATACTGATTGATGATTTTTTTCTTTAAAGAAACCAAACTATACAAACTCTGCCAGTGTAGTGTAGGAGTTCAGTGTTGTGTAAATTGAGTACATGAAGACAAGTATCTTAATTTTCAATTCAAATCTGTGATCAGATTTTGGAAAACAAAGCTGAATACAAGTAATGTGCTCTGAGTCCCATAAAATAGAACAAACAGTAAAATACAATGGTGATTATGTCTTTCTGACGAGGAGAGGTGTAATTGAAATCTGAAGTTGTTCACAGTTGCCTAGGTCCCTGTAAGTTAGATATTGCAGGATCTAATTTGCTCATGCTTAAATCCTCAGAGCAGACCTTATTGAGCAGAGGTGTAGTGTAAAGTTTAATAGAAACAAAAAAGGTTTCACTAATTTGGAAGTATTTTGATACAGATGGCAGTTTTTTGTTAACTCTAGCTAGAGCTTTGTGTAACACTTCCACTCACCTAGTGAGATACTGCAGTGATTTTGTTCTCAGCAGCTAGTATCATCCTTGTTAATAGTTCACAGAATTACAAGGGACAGATTAATGACATTGCTTGACAACATTATGTTGAGCAAAGTTATTTTTGGATAGACAAAAATAGAGTTAAAAATAGACTGTATTTATGGGATGGGATGGGAAGAAGCAACTGCGTTTGTATATGTATGTACTACAGAGGAAAGGAAACTACAATAGTGTTGCTTGAAAGAGACATATAGGTGATAGATGATTTTGCAGTGTTAGCACACAAAGTTGTGGTTTTCTTTACAAAATCAGCCTTAGGATTAAAAACGTAAATCTATTGTCAGTGCCAGTTGATATTGACTTGAATGTAGCTATATTTTCACAATTTTTGTGTGAAGTATTTCAAAGTATTATTTTCTAGAAAAGGGTTTAGGTGCAGGTAAGAAGCTGTTTTTTCAGGCTTTCCTCAAGTAATTTATTATATGCATTCATTAAGAATTCTACATCACTAGTGAATGTTCTTCAAAAGATAAACAACATTAAATTTCCTTCTTCACTTTAAAGCTGTATGCCACTGGATATGGGGCAGGTGGTAGGCTTGGAATTGGAGGAACAGAGTCAGTGTCTACTCCAACTTTACTGGAGTCCATTCAACATGTGTTTATAAAGAAAGTTGCAGTGAACTCAGGAGGAAAGCACTGTTTGGCATTGTCTTCTGAGGGAGAAGTTTACTCTTGGGGTGAAGCAGAAGATGGTAAACTTGGTCATGGAAACCGGAGGTAAGTAACAGTGAAATCTAATTTTAAGAGCTATTAATGGCTACTTCTAGTTGTTGTCTATTTGAAATGCGGTGTGTGCACTGCCTATATGTAGAACTCAGTGTTAACTAGTGATGTGGAAATGCACATTTTTAAATTGGAGAATCACAAAATGTTAAACAATTACTCCTGTTTCTGTGGTTTTATATTGTGGTCTAACACATCTCTGTGTATGCTTAAGTCCAATGGCTCTCCTTTGGCAACTTTTCTGCCAGGTATGTGAACCTTCAAGGCACTTTAGGGAGCGTAACTGCTCTTCTGCTTCTGACCTCTTCTGCCTACATTAGAGGAGAAATTCTGTTGTGTTAGAAATAACAATGTTCTTATTCAAAAAGAAAAACTCAAGTCCATGGTGGGCAACAGTACATTTTACTCTAGAAATTTTGATAATATATCTTAAATAGGGTTGATTTTCCAGGGTGAATGCTTAGGCTTGACAAGATTTTAATGGAATCGGTTTAATAAAGTTTCAGCTTACCTGTAATGCTGTAATAAAACATATTGTAAAGTACATATAGCTTTCACAGGCGTCTCAAAGTATTTCTGAGTGTCTAATTAAGCATAAATCCTTAGTATATTAAACTGGAACAAAGCAAATACTCGGTTCTTTTAGGTTTCTCCATACAGATTTTAAAACCTCTTGCTGTACATTGGAGAATGTGGATGGTCTGTTTTCCTTTCAGCCCTTGTGATCGTCCTCGTGTAATCGAATCTCTGAGAGGTATAGAAGTGGTTGATATTGCTGCTGGGGGAGCACACAGCGCATGTATTACAGCTGCAGGAGACCTTTTCACATGGGGAAAGGGGAGATACGGACGCCTTGGGCATGGAGATAGTGAGGACCAACTAAAACCTAAACTGGTAAGAAACTTTTGGAGTTCTGTACAGCTTTAATCCGGTTCTTACCTTCTGATTTGTAACTTTTTGTATTTCTGCATATAAAGAGTGAAGGGCAAAAGAGTTCACCTGTATTTGTACGAAATGAACAGTTTCTTTAGAAAACAAGAATGGCCTGGAAGAATAAAGTGAAAGTGGAGATGCAAAGCTTTGAGATAGCTCACTAAATAGTTTAAAGGAATTTATTTTAGAAAGGATTTAAAGAAAATCCCAAATCAAACACCCCAGCTACCAGTAAGTAAATTTCACCCCTAGTAGATTGCACTGAAAGTAACAAGTGAG
Source organism: Heliornis fulica (assembly GCA_013399135.1). Classification (NCBI taxonomy): domain Eukaryota; kingdom Metazoa; phylum Chordata; class Aves; order Gruiformes; family Heliornithidae; genus Heliornis; species Heliornis fulica. Next base: position 283,975 of record VXBZ01000147.1, on the reverse strand, counting down.
TTCCTTGTCTGCTGGATCCCTTCATTGTTTAATTACTAGAAAATAGAGCAGTCATTACAGTGATAACCACTTGCTTGCAAACGAGATTTTTTTTTTCCTTTCATAATAACCTTAATTCTCACGTTTGAATACTGACATGTCACTGAAGTATATAGTAAGTTAATAGGAATTTAACATAAGTAATTATGAAGTTCTCAATTTTTATTTGCTAAAGAAATTTATGTTCGCCAATTCTTGATGAAGGTGATAGCTGTTTCCATTTGATTCTTAAGTGGTAAGCCTGAGAACTCGTCAGGTAATCAGTATATACAAAGTGCCCTGCCTTTGAAATAAGAGTCCATTTTTCTACCTCTGTTCTCGTCCTGAAAATACAACAAAGAATAAGTTTACATAAGATAAGGTTACATAACTTGAACGAAACTGAAGTTAGTTTGTAATTTCTATTCATAGGTCTGTGCATATGTTTCTGATTACACTAGCATTAACTTTTTTCAGTTAATGAGGTATCCTACATTCTTAGTCCACTTTGGGACCTTATCGCCTTTATCCAGATGTTCTTCCCTTGTCCTCCAAAACCCGAGTTCTACCCACCTTTCTTATGCATCTTGATACAACTGCTCCCACCCTGCCATGTTCGTTGTTAGTATGAAAATCTGTAGATGAGTTATGAAGTATGTGAAGTTCCGTGCTGCTTTGGATGTTGGGTTGTGCTACCTGTAAATGTAGTTCATGAAGGGGAGAGAGGATGGTGAGAATGTGATGGATGTGGGTCACCATCCTGTTTACTTTGTGAATCCAAATCCCGTATGTCATCACTAGATGGCAGCATTTCAAAAGATACTGTTGAAATTCAGATTATGATGCAAGTGCCCAAAAATTGTAAACTAATGTTTACAAATAAGATACTTTTTTTTTTCTTTATTGTATCCAGTGCTCACACAGAAATCCTGAAGTTATTTAAAGGGAATATTGTCTTTGATAACTTTATGTATTTTGTATGAATTGTTTTCCCTGCCTTTTTAGGTCAAAAAAATTTAACTAGTTCACCAACTGAAAATAAATCAGTATTTAAAATACACGGTTTGTTTTAATTTTGTGGGTTTGAAAAGACCATAACCCTTTGATGTGCCTTTGTGTGCTTGTTCGTGTGATGTTTCAGACTCACAGTTCCAGGGAAGCACCTCTCCAAGTAGACTTTGACATCTTTTCTGAAATTAAGTAACAGAATCTTTTATTGTGAGCCAATATGGGTGATGTTTTTATAGGTGGAAGCTCTCCAGGGCTACCGTGTGATTGACATAGCCTGTGGCAGTGGAGATGCACAGACACTCTGCCTGACTGATGATGATACAGTCTGGTCCTGGGGTGATGGAGATTATGGAAAACTTGGGAGAGGAGGCAGCGATGGCTGTAAAGTACCAATGAAGGTATTGGAATGTAATATTTTGAGATGGTTGATGGAGAACACTGAAGACAGATTTAGCAATGTCACAGTCTTGCATCAGTCTGCGACATCAGGATTATTCTGATTGTTAAGAACGAACTTTGTAAACTGCAATAGCAAGTGTTTACATTTTGTGCTGACTGTTATAGTTGCACTTGAAGATTTATTCTCTAGAAAATGTTGCTGGTTCTAGCTGTATTTCTTACTTTAATTTTGGTTCGTTTCAAAATTTTAGATTTTGCCAAGAAATTTTCATTATTTCCTTCTGTTATTGAGTTGTTGTTGAGTAACTTGGCAAAACATGCTAGAGACTGTCTTGAACGGTTTGCCAAATCTGAGCTTCTTTTCAGTGTTTAAGTAGTAGATAGTAGAAGGATGAAAGGAGTAGAATCCTGCTAAATTATTTACATACACATTTTAATTTATAAATGCACATGTATAGTCATACACTTGCACGTTATATTTTATTTAGGACAGTGCAATCTGTGAAACTATAGCTTCTTTAACTAACTTTGATTTCATTTGATGATATTTTCCTAGATTGATTCCCTCACAGGCCTTGGAGTGGTTAAAGTAGAATGTGGATCACAATTTTCTGTGGCACTTACCAAATCTGGAGCAGTATATACATGGTATGGATTTTGCATTAATTATTTTGACAGTGTCAGATGTCACCTTGTCTGCAGTAGGTATTAGTGTTCTACTGCTTTCACTGTTTTGATTGTCTTCCCCCACCGAAAAACTTTTTTGAGTTCCTCTGTCTGGACTGGCAATGAAGTCCTCCACTTTGGAGAACATTTTATAGTGATATTTGAATGAAAAATCAACATATTTTGCCTTGGACACCTAAGCATAAGTTGTCATTCCAGACATTGACTACTGCTAGATGCAGAAGTTCCAAGGAGATCAGTAGAAGTATGAGCCTGAAGTGTTATGCAGGGTGAAAGATGATAACATGAATAATTGTCAGTTACTGCCAAAATTGTGTCTAGCTTGTGGATTCTTGAGAATTTGATTTTGGTTTATTGTTTTATTTTTATTACACCATTCAAAATGTTGTAGTTTACCAGACTTAAGTGTTTAAAAAGAGTAAATAAAATACCTTGCCAACATCTTTCTGCCTTCTGTTTGTGTGACATTTGAGATATCCTTAAATTGTACAAAGTTCCAATATCTGAGGTTGGTAAATGACCGAGGTTTTGCAGATGAATGCTTGAATATTTGATCCTTTTAAAATGGAAAAAAAGAATAACTCCCTGCAAAAGTGGTATAAAGACCTACAGAGAAAAAGTAGGAAATAATGTTGGAGGTCTAAGAATCACATCCATGTTGTATGAGATGGGGATGATTAACGTTGAATATTTTGGTATTAGACTGTTTATAAATACATGTACAGGCCACATATCAGAGACAGTCTGTTGTTCTGGTTTGCTTTCCACAGTTAAAACGCAGGATTGAAATGTTTTACTTTCTCTGTGCAGGGGCAAAGGAGATTATCACCGGTTAGGTCATGGATCTGATGACCACGTTAGAAGACCACGACAAGTGCAGGGACTGCAAGGAAAGAAAGTCATTGCAATTGCTACTGGGTCTCTGCACTGTGTTTGCTGCACTGAAGATGGTATAAAATTCAAATAATGTACTTCATTCTAAGTACTGAAATAAAGAAAACCCAAACCACACCACCAACGGAATTTTATTTTTTAGTCAGCTGTTGGTAGATTGACCTTGCTAAAAATGCTGGTCCTCTGTGTGCACAAATTTTGTGTTTGCAGAAGTTGCACATGTTTTGAGAAGCAATTATATCCTGGGTTAAAATGGTCACATAAAACCAACTGAAGGTTTTTAATTAATAAAAAATAAAGAGTTAAAAGTGTCATAAATGCTAATGGTCAAAGAAAAATACAGACATCTAATGGTATTTACAGATAGGTCAAGGAATAGAATGAATGGATTTGGGTTCTTCTTCGGTTGGGTTTTTTTCAGGGTCTTCTGAGCCTGCTGAGGTGTTTACCTTGCTAAATGAAGCACTGTACAAACAATATTGCTTCTTACAGAGAAGGCTGAGGTACTAAATATTCTTTCTTGGAGACACACTCTCAAATTTAATTAACAAGTCTGCACAGTAACTTAGTGTTTTTATAGGTGCTAGTGAAATAGGATATAGCTGCAGAAAATGAATGCTCAGAAACAAGGTTGATTTGAAAAGTAGTTTTCAGTTATTGTGGAATAGTAAGCACACGTTTTAATGTCTTCTCTAGTAATACAACCTATTATAGGATCTTTTCTTTTGTCTCATAGAAAACGTTAAGCTTTCTCTAATTCTTTTTAATAATCAGCTTTTTATGCTATGCAACTGTAAAATACGGGCTGTTTCTGTTGTTCTTCTGCTCCACCATTTCCCTGTGTTCTGGAACAGAACTTTTAAATTACAGAAACTGTGAGGAAATAAATGCATCTTACACTAGCTGCATGTACCTTACATAGACCACGGATGGGCCTAGTAGTGTTGATCAAGATTTATCTGCATGAAGTAGTTGATTTCAGGGTGATGGCCATCAGTTCTACATATCTTGATTATAGTCCAAGGCCTCATTTAGTTAAATGATTTATAATTGCTAATTAAAAAGAGAAACAGGCAAAATACTTTGATTTTAGCTTCAGAATAATTATTTTTATTGGTTTAGGAGAAGTGTATACATGGGGAGATAATGATGAAGGGCAACTTGGAGATGGAACAACTAATGCCATCCAAAGACCACGCTTGGTTGCAGCACTTCAGGGTAAAAAGATCAACAGAGTAGCCTGTGGCTCAGCGCATACTTTAGCTTGGTCAACCAGTAAACCTGCTAATGCTGGCAAGCTCCCTACACAGGTAATAGTTTTGGCTTATTGCATTTAGGTTTAAAATTTACTTGGTAAGCTTATAGCTGATCTTTCAGTAGACTTCTTTCCCTTCTAAATCCTTGCATAAGCGCAGTGTGCTTTGTTTGATCTAGCTTGAGGTTTGAGCCAGTTACTTTGCATTACTTCCGTATTTGCGAAGAAGTGTTCCAGATTGCGGAGGTTAGAAAGCATCTTCGTTCAGCTGTTAATCCAGTGCAGAACAGTAACGCAGTTTGCGAATTGGCAGGAATTTTAATTCTGTGTTCCAGCTATGAGAAGCTTACACCTTCCAGGGGTGTTCTTTTGCTTGAAGGTTGTTCTTTGAATATTCACTCCTTCAGCTATAATGCCTGGGTGTAGTGATGACAGGATGTAAAGTGGGTCTGTTTGCGGAAAATTGTAAAACATAGAACAGCAAGAATAGCTTAAGTGTCACGTTTCTAGCACTTGTTTCAGTTAAATGATACTATTAGTAATTTTTATAAAGAACTGAACTCCATGTATTAAGTGTTGACAGTGTGAATAAGCAAATGTGTGAATTTTGAACACATATTTACCTACCAGTCATATTAAATTTTGTTCTGTTTAATATAGTATATACTAATTTTAATTGCATTTGGACATCGTTGCCTTATTGTAGGTTCCCATGGAGTACAATCACCTGCAAGAAATTCCCATCATGTCATTGAGAAACAGGCTTCTGCTGTTGCATCACATTTCTGAACTCTTCTGTCCTTGTATTCCAATGTTTGATCTTGAAGGAAGACTTGATGAAACTGGTCAAGGACCCTCAGTAGGCTTTGACACATTGCGGGGAATACTGATATCACAGGGAAAGGTAACTTACCAGAATGTTCTTAAGGGAGTGATTTGTAGCTCTAAGTGAAATGTACTGCTTAAATTGTTCCTGGAGAATGTAGAACTGTATATCCCAGTTTGTCTGTAAGTTGTGTATCAAACATTTGCATTCTGATTATGAAAATTTCTTTCTTTGTGAATTTATTGTTTTAATTATGTTTTCCTTAGTCCTTCATCATGGTGCTTTTGTGTATTTATCTTGATAATTGCTACAAACCAAAGATTTATGGTGTAAAGGTTAGACAGAATTTTTCTAGAGTATTCAGTAGATGCTATCCAGGGAAAAAAAAAAGTAAGATGGATATGAAATGGTCCTCACCTGCTCTTTGTGTTTCAGTGGTCATGATCAGTTGATACACTAGTTGATCCGAAGCTCTATGCAGGTTCAAACTTGTTTTAGACTGGGCCAAAAGTGAAGACATAATACCTAGAAGTTAAATCTCAAGTTGATAAAGAAAGTAGATTTTTACAGTTATAAGTAAAGTCAGTCATGAGAAAATGTAGATAATACTTCAAGGCTACAGCACTTACTCAAAACTGCAGATATAGAGAGCCTTTAAAAACATGACTTGCCCTCGGTATGATCATCAATTTTGGATCTGAATTTTCTCACTGTCATATAGCTTGTCTAACAGTGGTAATCTTGTATAAAAACAGATAAAATCTGCTGGGAGATATATTTGAAAAGAGAAGCATTTAAGTTTCCCTCCACAGTGCAGTTCTGTGACCTTAAATAAGAAGACATGATGCCTGTAACTAGACTCCTTAGCATGTACTAGTAAAATTGTGTAACAAATCGTCCAGCAGAATATGTGCTTCACAGATCAAGAGAAGAACACATGTTTTCATCAAAATCTAAATGGGGAAAAAGGAAAGGGAAATCCTGGCTCTTGTATTCATGACACACTTAGATTTTAGTGGTAGTAATAGTGCCTGTAGGTATGTGATGTTAAGTATAGGAAAGGAGGGTGTGCAAGGGGCACATTCGATACAATGTACTTTAGAAGTCTGCAGAGCAGTAACATAAATGCTTCGGATACACAAACTGAAACGTGATATCAGGCATGTTTTATGTCACAGGCATACTACAGACTCCAGAAGTCATGATGTCATATTCATATCTAGGCATTAAAGTCAAGCTTGCTTCCGGATATTCTAAAGACTTAAAAATCTTTTTAAAATTTGCTCGAAACTGACAGTGTAAAACTAGATTCAAATATTTAGTGAGAGAACCTCAGATACTTGAATTTGCATGAAAAGTTTGGTGTGGGTTTTTTGTTGGGTTTTTTTTTTGTCTGGGTTGCTGGTTTTGTTTTTGGGTTGGTGGTTTGTTGGGGTTTTTGGAGCGGGGGGGGTTGGGGGTGGGTTGTTTGTTTTGGGGTTTTTTGTTGATTTTTTTTATGGTGGTGGTGTTGTTTCTTTATTGCCTTCCATAGCAAGATGATCTCATCTGGCTTCTCTGATTGTTTTTCTCTTACATTAATTCTACTTATTATTTGTCCTTTTTTGGTTATTTAGTAACATCTGAATTTGGGTGCAATGCAGCCATTTAGGCCATGGTTTTGAGTAGTACAGGAGAGACTTTATTTACTTTTTTAGTATCCTGACTGTTTTAGACTTGAATTGTGTTAACACAAGTACCGTGATCCTTAACTCCAACATCTCACAGCTTTATCTTCTGTTGGTTTTGTTTATTTTAATTGTTGATGCTTGTTTCCATATCTTCTAAAGAAAGTTTCACAGCTCTTATGCCTTTTATACTGTTTTGTGACATACTTGGAAGGAAATTGCTGAAGAGTAAGTAGTATTGCAGGATCAGTTTCTCTATTCCGCTGAAGAGGCTTCCCCACCCCCGAGCTGAACTACTTACATGTTTACCTAAGAAATATGTGCAGCTTTCTTATGTGATTGTAGTTAGGCCTCTGTCTTCATTTTTTTGTTTGTTTGTTTGTTTGTTTTTCCTCTTTAGGAGGCAGCTTTCAGAAAAGTTGTACAAGCAACTATGGTGAGAGATCGTCAGCATGGGCCAGTCGTAGAGCTCAACAGAATACAGGTATCTTCAGCTGAAGATTTGATTTTAGTATCTGTATTTTTAACTCAAGTGTTGTATGTTTGTCAAGTTACTTGGTTTCAGCTGTTTGAATTTTTATCAAATAATCAAATAAGAAGACAAATGCAGCATGGGCTGCTTATTTTCAGTATGTTTTCATCCACACTATAGTTGTTTGGGAGGAGGGGTGGCATTTAATGGTATACTGACTAATTTAAATACTAATGAGAAAGATCTGTCCTGCTTGACAAAGAACCACTTTTCCAAAACTCACTATACTAGATAATTTAATAGAGTTGTGATTTTTTTATATCTTTCATACCTTTCCAAATGGTCAGATGAATAATTTAGCTGTTACTTTTGTAACTGAGAACATGAATGGGGGCAAAAAAAAAAAAAAAGCCCTTGATTGAATTAAAAATCCGGCAGATAAATGCTTGTCCTTTGCTGCTCATCACATGTGGTCATATTGATTGCAGAACTCTTTGATACAAAAGGGCTTTTTTTCCTTATCATTGACGTTAGAAAATGTAATGTTCTGCCTTAGGCCAGATATGTCTTTTCCATAGATATTTCTGTAATGTAGAATAGTAAAACATTGTTTTCATTTAAATGGACTGAGGCCTGGTTTGAGAGTCCTCATGCATTTATTTTCTCTACTGCTGGTTGGTGGTTTTCCTTTTTATTTTACTTTTCCTAATATGGTAAAAAATAAAACCTACTCTGTGTAAGGTTAGAGAAATTGTGAAAATTTTGACTACTTAACTTTCCCTTAGTGCTCAAGTTTACTTACTGGCCCTTACTGGTAAATTTCATTTACTTAGTATTTAAGTACCGGTGTAACACATGTGGTATCCAATGACAGTGTGGTATGAGCTATAGGCAGATGCATTCATAATGCTGTTAAATTATATCTTGCCTTTAGGGGAAAGAGATCATTGCAGCAGCTGAAAGGCATTTACTCCTTTTAAAAAGGAAATAAATTTCATTTATTAATGGGAATGTCTACTTTCAGGAAGGCTATTTTGCAAAGGATCTCCTGGTTCAGTGCTCTGCTGTTGTGGGAGGAATGTTACACTTCTGGATATATGAAATTCCCATTTAAGAATAGTTTCTTCCTCCTCACTAGGCCTTCTTAGTAAATGTAGGTTATGGAAATCTCACTGGCATGATGATAAAAAATGACCAAGTCTTAAAGTAGGCACAGGATATCGATGCATGAATTAGTTGTTCTTTTGTGAGTGTTGTACCTCAGTTTATGTAATATTCCCCCTTCCTGGTTTTTGTCTTTTTCTCTTATCAAATGTGCTTTTAAAGAACACTCCTTTCATGACAGCTTTCCTTTTCCTACAATGATCAGGCTAAGCGTCACCTTTTTGTCACCTTGCATAGAATAGTCTTTCTGTATTCTTCATCTTTCTGTACTGTAGTTTTTTCTATAGCATTTCAGTTTGAGCATAGGTGCCTGAAACCTCAAGGTACAGGTGAGACTGTGGCTGTGCTCTTCTAATTATCACAGATACTTCTCTACCTCTTCTGGAGATTGATTTCATGACATATCCTTGAATTGTATTTGTTTTCTTCATAGATCTGTGTTCACAGTACATATTTCTGTTTGAGCTGTTTCCAGCTAACAATCTCTCACCTTTTTAAAGCTTTTTTGTTAGTCTCTGAGTATGTGACTTTATAAACTACATTTCTCCCAAGTACTGGTAGGTTAGAGAGTATCCCATGTGATGGTCAGTATTTCAGTGGGTACTTTCAGACAGCTTGAGACAAATATAAAGCTTTCTTCTTCAGACTCAGGGAAAGAGCTTAAAATTTGATTTTCATCACTTCAAAATGCTTTAACCAGATTGCAGGTGGACTAGAGGGCCTCAGCCTTTGTTGCAATGGTTCTGGTCACAATAAATGATTATTTACGGAGGCAAGGTCTTGAACTTGATTCTTCCACACTTCACTATGCTGCTTTTGAGCTGCTGCATTTCTCTGGTCAAAGAAAAGCTGATTTTCCAAAAGCAGATATCTTCTGGTGGCAGACTGTTTTATGAAAATCCTTCTTGGGCTCTAATCATTGTATTAACAAGTTTCATGCTGGAAAGTCATCTCATCAGCAAGAAGGATGGAACTGTATTTTAAAAACTTGAGATGCTGCCTCATCTGTGTTTATTAAAGTGTGTACTCAATGAGGGTTATATCTGACCCTATTTGTTTTATTCTGTGAAACACATTTCATGGGATACTTATTGTGGCTTTAGAGGGGATGGTTTGGAAGGGTGCGCAAGATGCCGTGCTCCGGACCTCTGCAACAAAAAGCTAAAACACCCATGGTTGGTTGCTGCCTACACACATTTGTATGAATTTTGGGGCGTTTTTTCAGCGAAGTGTTTTACTTTTTTGCTAGTAACTAATATTTTTTTATATGGACATCTGTCAGCAAGCAATATATTAAAGTGCTGGCAGATATGCCAATAATACTTCATGGTGTTCTTACATTGCTTTGTTAAAAGCTAAATTGTAACCGTTCCTGCATTTAAATGATCAGATTAAATGATAATTCTGTGTTGCTGGTAGATGAATGCTAAATTAGATGTATAATAGCAAACGTGCATGCCATCCTGTTCAGTTCAGGCAGGATTGCTTGCCTTTTTATCGTCACTTGGTTTGTATCTTAGGTCTGATGCTTGAAAAAACAGTGAATTAACTACTGCTTTTACAGACCTCTACTCATACTTCCCTCTTTAAGAAGAGACTCGGTGATTTCTCAAAACTTCTTGGGCATCCAGATTTCTTAGAAATCCACCAAATTAAAACCATCTTGTGTTGGTACAGAACATCTTATACACGAGGAGGACTTGAGTCTGTTTCTGTAGAACTCAAAAGAAATCTGGCAGGTGTTTTATCCGAAGCATCAGAAGTACACAGCATCACAACAACTGGATTTTGAGATTCAGTGTAGCTTGGAGTGTGGGACCACATACAGATTAGTGGGATGACTGGGTTATTTCTGAATGAACAGTCTTGTGGGTTTGGTGAACTACGTGCAGTCGGGGCAGGTTGAGAATATAAATTGCAGAACACCATAGATGAAAAAGGTGTCTTGAGTTTCCTCAGACTTCTGTACTTTCCATTTCTTTCTTCTCTATACTGGTGAAATGTTTTTTGTGTTCTTACATGCCTTGTGTGCATCTTTTCATAGAATCATAGAATTGTTAAGGTTGGAAGAGACCCTTAAGATCATCCAGTCCAACCATGAACCCATCAAGTCTACCACTAGACCATGTCCTCAAGCACTGCATCTACCCGTTTTTTAAACACCTCCAGGGATGGGGACTCAACCACCTCCCTGGGTAGACTGTTCCAATGCTTGATGACTCTTTCAGTAAAGAAGTCCTTCCTAATATCTAACCTAAATTTTCCCTGGCGCAGCTTGAGGCCATTTCCTCTAGTTCTGTCACCTGTTACTGGGGAGAAGAGACCAACCCCCACCTCACTGCAACCTCCTTTCAGGTGGTTGTAGAGAGCAATAAGGTCTCCCCTCAGTCTCCTCTTTTCCAAACTAAACAACCCAGGTCCCTCAACCGCTCCTCATAGGGCCTGTTCTCCAGACCCTTCACCATCCTCGTTGCCCTTCTTTGGACACACTCCAGAACCTCAACGTCCTTCTTGAAGTGAGGGGCCCAAAACTGGACACAGTACTCGAGGTGAGGCCTCACCAGTGCCAAATACAGGGGGATAATCACCTCCATGGTCCTGCTGGCCACACTGTTCCTGATACAAGCCAGGATGCCATTGGCCCTCTTGGCCACCTGGGCACACTGCTGGCTCATGTTTAGGCGGCTGTCGACCAACACCCTCAGGTCCCTTTCCACCAGGCTGCTCTCCAGCCACTCCTGCCCAAGGAGTTTTGTGGCAAAACCTGTGGGATTTTCGTTCTCTGCCATTTCTGTGGATCTTGATCAAATCTTAAAATATTTTTTTTCCTATAGATGCCTAAGAAACACATTACTCTGTGTGTGTGCACGCGTGTAAGTGTGTGTATATATATATATAGAGTGTATTTTGGAAGTGCTTATGTATTTTTAGTGTCTCCTACTAAGTATCATAGAATCATATTTAAATTTTATCGTCAATCTATAAGAAAAATATGTATTCAGATTTCTGGCCAACAACACAGGCTCTGTTCTATCTTACTTACGAAAAACATAACCCATATTTGATGATCAAATGTATGAGTAGAGATGGCACTAACAGTGAGCTGGGTTGAAAAGTACTTGAACATCCGTCCACAGGGTCATGGTCAATGGCCTGAAGACTGTGGGAGGCTGGACACACCTGTGGTGTGTCCATGCGTCCAGTCCTGGTTAACATGTGCCCTTGCTCACAAAGATTAACAGACGTCCTGGGCTGTGTTAGGAGGAGCATTGCCAGCAGGTGAGACCACACCTGGAACATGGGCTCCAGTTCTGGGCTCCTCAGTACAAGGGAGACATGGACATACTGGATAGAATCCAGCGAAGGGCTGTGAAGTTGATTACGGGGCAGCAACATCCTCTTCTGTGAGTAAAGGCAGAGAAAGCTGTGAGTGTTTAACCTGGAGATGAGAAAGCTCAGAGAGAGCTCTCATTAATACATAGTTTTCTATTTCTGAAGTGGAGGGTGCAGAGAAGAGGGACATAGACTGTTTTCAGTGGTGCACAGTGACAGGACCAGAGACAACAGGCACAAACTGAAACACAGGAGGCTCCTTCTGAGCGTCATGAAACACTTTTTCACTGTGAGGATGAGTGAGCACTGACTGTCACAGGCTGCTCAGGGAGGCTGTGGAGTGGCTATCCTTGGGAAGTTAGCTCAAGATGGCCCTGCTTGAGTGGGAAAGTTGAACTAAATGACTTTCAGAGGTGCCATCTGACATCCTGTGATTCTGAAGTAATTTTGGGGTCCTAATAACCTGAGATCTTAAGTGCTTTGATCTGCCTGGGAAGTATCAGGATATGTTTATACATGTATCTAGGAATGGATATTACATGGTACTGAAAAATACTGCAGCGCTGTAATTTGAAATTTGGTTCTTATTCTGTGTATGTCATTCATTTATACACACACACACACGCACACACACACACAAGATATATTGTGGATCTCTGCAAATGTTTCACTGAACACATTAGTATTTTATAAACATTAATCTTATGGTCTGATCTGCACAGCGATGTTAGCTCTAATATATCTGTGCAGTGACTTTTATAATGTCCTTTCTCAATAGGTTAAACGTTCCAGGAGTAAAGGGGGACTGGCTGGGCCCGATGGTACGAAGTCGGTGTTTGGACAGATGTGTGCTAAAATGAGTTCCTTTAGCCCTGACAGCCTTCTGCTTCCTCATCGTGTTTGGAAAGTCAAGTTTGTTGGTAAGAGGATTCTCTGCTCACCCATCTATTTTGTACTTTACTGTTTTCCTCAGATTTACCTTTCTAGAGGACCTGAAGGAAAGAAGGCATATAGGAAAACAATGTATGTTTGTGAGCAGAGGAAGGTGCTTAAAGAGCAAGCCTCTTAAAATTATTTTATAAAACCCCTCAAGAATAGTGGAAATGTGTGTGTAATTATCCTCAAGTTCTGGGGCAACTATTCAGACATTCTGCAAAACCTAAACCTGTTTTTCAGCTGGCTGAATCCTGGTTTTACTGATAGGGCTGGTTTTACAGTTCACCTATCACTGTGCATTTTTTGATGAAAAATATTTGAGATCGAAGTGCCATTCTATCTACTGTATGTGAGATTTATAAAATATATCTATTCTAAATCACAATTCTTTGACTTTCTTTTTTCTGCCTGTATTTTATTTTGATTAGTGTGTAGCACAAAAATACGTTTGGCAAAATACTATTTTTGACACTATGATATGTTGTATAATCTTCTAAATAATACTATTTACAAAAGGAAAATGTGTTTTTCATATGAACATGTTTAACAGCCTAACTTTTAGTAAACTTTTGTTTACTTAACATCTCTATGGAAAGAATACAGTTTATTTCAATACTTCATTTATTTTTGAGAGAAAAGTTAATTTTGACCTTTTTTCTTCTCCAAGGTGAATCTGTGGATGACTGTGGTGGAGGTTACAGTGAATCAATAGCAGAAATGTGCGAGGAGCTTCAGAATGGACTGACCCCTCTGTTAATTGTGACACCGAATGGAAGAGATGAGTCGGGAGCAAACAGAGATTGTTTCCTGTTAAATCCCGCTGCCAAGTCACTTCTGCATATGAACATGTTTCGTTTTCTTGGTAATTTTGTAGCAAGACCTGTGCCATTCTGCTCGCTTACATGACCAGAGTATTGGGACTCTAACAAAAAAGAAAATTAAAATCACTATGTTTAAACTTACAGGTGTACTTTTGGGCATTGCTATCCGGACTGGCAGCCCTCTGAGCCTCAACCTGGCTGAGCCGGTATGGAAACAGCTTGCAGGAATGAACCTAACAATTGCTGATCTCAGTGAGGTGAGCATGACGTTTCTGAGTGGAATATAGCTTACAGAAGACAAGCAGACTGTGGTATAAATGTTTCTTCAGTGGTTGGCTTCCCTGGTTTCTATATGGTTGTATTCTGCCCACATACTTCCAATTTCTGATACTGAGCTCAGTAAATGCAGAGTAAGAGTTAGGTCTTTGTTACAAATAGGAGTTCCTTCTCAAATACTGCCCTGTAGAGATGCACTTGCTGTAAAAGCCTCGAGTTATTTATTTCTCAGTAAGGGAATTCCTTTTGTACCAAAACGAGCGTTGGACTTCATATAAATGATTTTTTTAACCTTTAAATCAATTTTCTTATATGATACACTTTCTTGGCAAATATTCCCCAAAAGGATTAGAATCTAGAACACATGCACCCTCCCACTTCTGAGCATAATGAAATTTTGTGTAAAATACAAGGCATTTTATGCCTTTGAAATTCAGATAGATGGGTTTGGGTCAGACATTTGGCATGCTTTTAGGTATACAGGAGATATTGTATGTAGCTGTTGTATAGCGCTAGTAACTCGCTAGCAGAGTTGTTATTTTCCACTAACCAATTAACTCAGATTTGTTACTTTCAAAAGGTTGATAAAGATTTTATTCCTGGGCTTATGTACATTCGAGACAATGAAGCTACTTCAGAAGAGTTTGAAGCGATGAGCCTCCCATTCACTGTGCCTAATGCAAGTGGTCAGGATATTCAGTTGAGCTCCAAGTACACCCATATTTCACTGGATAATAGAGCTGAATATGTGAGGCTGGCAATAAACTACAGGTTTGTTGAATAAACGTTTCAAATTATTGACATGAATAAAAATCTTCTTTTAGTAAATGTATAAGTTTTTAAACAACGTAACGCCTTGGGTTTTGTCCTGTACATGGTTATGAACCAGTATTTAAACCTATTTTTGAAAGAAGAGGGGAATTTCATTTGCAATGGATAAATTATATGAAATGCTACATTCCTTTGAAGAAGTGATTATGTTCTTCTGCCAGTCCAGGCTATCATCAAAAGATGATCGGTTCTAAGGAAAGCATTGTGCAGTTAGAAGTCCTTTGGGAGAAACATTTACATTTAGTTTAGACTAAATGTAAATTTAGACTACAGTTTAGACTTAAGTATCAATTTTTTTAATTAAATGAAGCTCTTGGAAGCAAAACTAGCACCTGAATGGAATCCATGTGGAAAAGTGGATGCCTAAGGCCAAGTTTGTCATGACATCTTTGTTTATTTTGGTGATTACAAGCCTGAGGACAGGAATTGTCAGTGATGGAAATCTCCACTCAAGAGATGTTTTACAGAGCTCTTAAGTTATTTACCAAGGGGTGGGGTGGAAGCAAAACACACAACTCCTCATCATGTTCTAGTTCAGATGCATTTTTCTTTTACCATAATGTCTGTCTAGTGCTTGGAATGTGTGAGGGGCACAGCTTCAAAGCACAGCTGTTCTTTTCCTGAGAGCACAATCTTTCCAAATGGGATGTTGGTTTGTTCTTGCCAGGCACAGCTAAGGACTGATACTGGAAATAAAATATCCTCACCATTGGGGTGTACCTCTCCATACTGAGCTTGCTGTGCACAGTGTATAAAGTGGTGTAAGTGTCTTATGTGATAAATGTTTAGTAATGTTGTTTGGCATGTAGCTTGAGGAGAATGGCTAAAGTTTCCTTGGTATTCCAGTAACTGCTAGGAATAATTGCTAGAAACAGCATTCACAGAAACTCTGTGTCTCTGCAGACTTCATGAATTTGATGAACAAGTTGCAGCCGTTCGTGAAGGGATGGCCCGTGTTGTTCCAGTTCCTCTACTTTCGCTCTTCACAGGATATGAACTGGAAACTATGGTATCAATTTCTGCTTTGCTATCTATGTCAGACTAACTCGGAGTGAGATTCTTCCCTTAGATCTTACTAACCCCAAACCCGTGTTAAATACTGTGTGTAGTGATTGCAAACAGTTTGACCAAGGAAGGACTAGAAAATGTTAGACCACTGGCTTGGTGGTAACGAAGTTGCTTTGATAACACCGACCAGTACTGTAATGAAATATTTCTGGAAGAAACAAACAAGCAAAATTCAAACCCTCTGCAATACAGGGGCCTAGAAGGTGTATTGGAGATGCTAGTCCCAAGTAAAACGTTTAATTCTTTATGTGATTCAAGAGTACAGAAGAAGGTTCGTTATTGTCACTAGGTGGGAAGATGTCTGTGTAATATCATAGAATCATAGAATGGTTCGGGCTGGAAGGGACCTTACAGGTCATCGAGTTCCAACCCCCAGTATTATTGTAATAGGAGACTGTGTGCAGCTCTTCAAATATTTGAGTGTTCATTTTGTCAGTGTAAAAGCTGGTTCAATATTGTAAAGGAGTGGAGGGAACAAATCGCCCATAACCAATTTGATCAGACTTTTGCAGCCTATTACTGTGTTTGATTTTTCAGGTATGTGGAAGCCCGGATATTCCGCTTCACCTTCTGAAATCTGTAGCAACTTACAAAGGCATTGAACCAACTGCTTCCTTGATACAGTGGTTCTGGGAGGTGATGGAGTCCTTCTCCAATACAGAGCGGTCTCTATTCCTGCGCTTTGTGTGGGGCAGAACAAGGCTGCCCAGGACTATCGCAGACTTCAGGGGGAGGGACTTCGTTATTCAGGTGATGTATATGGGGCAGGGGGTTTAGGGAGGTATTTTAAAAGCTGGTAGTGGAGAAGTAGTGGCATAACATAACAAGAGAATGGGCTGATTTCATGAAGCTGTTTTTGCAACATTGCATTGTAGATGTGACAGTGCAACAGAGACCTATAATGCATGTAAATATTTTTCTCTCTTGACTGGGGCAAGTGGATGTTCGCTTCATTTCCCAGCCATTTGCTTTTCTGATAGTTTTCCGCTGTCAGTCATCAACTCTTTTTGCTGGCAGTTATTTAGCATTTCATTCAGCTTGGTAATCATTTCAGCTAAATTAAAAAAAAAAAACCAACCCACAATCTTCAAATCATACATTGGTATTTTCTGGAGTAATATAGTCTTTCATAGATTGTTCCCAAACCCATATTCATAATCAAAGCAGCTCATGTAAGTGTGGGTTTATTTATTACCTTAGTGTAGGGAAAATGGGTTTGGACTGTTCATTGTCCTTTGAGAAACTTCAGGATCATAATCACAAATGTAACATGTGGTTAAAAAAGCCACCAAGTATTACTGTGATATTTATTTGTATTTCAGATAGTGAATCAGAAATCTTAATGCGTTTTTGTTTTCAACAGGTATTGGATAAATACAATCCCCCAGACCACTTCCTTCCTGAGTCATACACTTGCTTCTTTCTCCTGAAGCTGCCCAGGTATTCCTGTAAGCAGGTGCTAGAGGAAAAACTGAAGTATGCCATTCACTTCTGCAAGTCCATAGACACTGATGATTATGCCCGCATAGCACTGACAGGAGAGCCAGCGGCTGATGACAGTAGCGATGATTCTGATAATGAAGACGCAGATTCTTTTGCTTCAGATTCTACACAGGACTACTTAACAGGACACTAATTTTAAAAAAATAATAAAAAAAAGGGATAGTTGTTAAAGCACTGAGGCAAACCGCCAAAATGACAGTGAGGCCAAGGACACTTTAGGTGTCAGAGTATAGAGTATGTAGTCAGGGGGATGGTAATCTTCTGAACGTGGGGAAGGAGTGTTTGCCACTCACATAGGAATTAAGGGTTACAGCTTAAACCATCAGCTTAGAATAAATGGCACAGTATATGGGCATTTAACATTTATTTTAAGAGCTGAAAGTGGTCCCCCATAATGCTGCACTACATTTAGAACCTTTGTGTTTACTGAAGTGTTGTAAATGTTTATATAAATATGGTAGTGCAGCATCCAGAAGGCAGTGAAACCTTTAAATTGTGGGTGCAATAGGTTTTTTCATATTAAGTGTTGTGTTCTGTGCATCTTCTTGATTGTATATTGGAAATACTGTGCAACAACTGAATAGTATTATAAATATTTCAATTAACTTTACTAGAAGTTTGTTAAAAATTTTTGAACATTGAATTAACATTATTCCTTAAAATTCTTCTATAGATAATAAAAATGGCCAATAGTTTCACCTCCACCCCTGGTTTGTATATTTTAGCTTACGCATTATTTATCTCCAATTTTATACCTTTCTGTGAACAGCATCATAATTCTTGTCATGGAAAGTGTACTGTATATACTTTGTGCCATGTAAATGCAAAAGTTATAATTTCCCTCCAAATAAAAGTTCTGCCACAGAAAACGGTAGCGTGTGTGTGCGCGTGTGTGAGTGTGCTTTTAAATGGTAAAGCGGCGGTTACATGGGACGACCCTTGCAAGAGCTCCCCTGAGAAGTGGTTCTGCACTTTGCAGCTGTTGGCCAAGTGATGCCAGTAGGTAGGTGCCTTGCCACGGACAGAACATGAGCTCTAGTAAACTCTGAGCAAGACTACACAGCAGGGTGATGGTAGCAGGCTTGTTTATGCAGTTGTGCCTGGTGCTGATAGTGTCAGTAATGGCAAATTTGTTCTTGGGCACACAGGTAAAAAGTTGCTTTTGGGGAATTTTAAGGGCCAGGTGTCTTCCAAGTACCTGTGTGTGAGTAGAAGAGTGTGACAGCACTTGTGTGGCGTCTCATCGTTGAGAAGTGATACTTCCCATTTTACGAGGCTTTATGAAACACTGCAGCGAAGTTGGGTGATGTTACTACACAGTGTTTCCTCTAGTTCTACAAAGCAGGAAAATAAGACTTAGCTGTGGCAAAGCACTAATATTGTTGAGATGTCAAGAGTTTTGAAATTCATTAACTTTAGAAGCCTCTAGAGCTGAAGGTCTCTTGCAAGAAAGGCTCCTGTCCCAATCCTCTGTCTTGTTGGAGATTCTGGAAACCAGGCCTGCGCCCCATATTTCGTGTTTGAACCTAATACTTCGTATGAGGAATGCTGAGATTTTGGGTCTTCAAAAAAAAAAAAAGAAAAAAGAGGCGAAACCCAAATACCTTAAGCAACCTCTTTTATCTTCCCTGCTGAATTGAATTTCTCCTGAGGTGCAGTGGTGGAGAATCTAGTCCAGAAGTGCTCATGTGGTCGTCTGCTGCCCTTTGCCATGGTAACGCTGCAGCCCTGTGGGCATCCAGCTTGATCAAAGAGATTCTGTAGTAGCTTTTCTAGAGATATGAGGGGTGAGTCATACCCAAATGCCACAAGCCCAAGGACTGAGACAGAGCTTCCTTGCCATTCTTGAATTTCGGGACCCATTTCAGGAGCTCTGCGAGTATTGTAACATGGAGAAGATTTTCAACTTGCTTAGGAAAGAGAGAAGCCCGAAGGAAGAACGCTTGGTGTAAGGAAATGGTTTACGTAGTTGATTAGTGAACAGTGTAGAACTTTTTAAGCTGCCTCCTCTGCTTTTCCAGCCTAACAGAAGAGTCTCAAGTGCTCTTTTATGGTGCAAGATACTTGTCATCTGTGGCCTGACTTAACAGCACTTCCGAGAATCAGACTTGTCCAGCAGGAGTAGGGGAGTGAATGTCCCCCTGTACTCGGCTCTGGTGAGGCCACAGCTCAAGGTGCTGTGCTTGCTTTTAGGCCCCCACTACAAGAAGGATGTTGCGGTGCTGGAGCGTGTCCAGAGAAGGGCAATGTAGCTGGTGAAGGGGCTGGAGCACAAGTCATGTGAGGAGACAGGTGTGGGTGTCTTCTCACAAGTAACAAGTGATAGGACAAGCTGAGATGGCTTCAAGCTGTGCCAGGGGAGATTTTTTTTGTGCCCCTCCCCCCCCAGCCCTGACATACCCTATTCGNTCACAGTGAAAAAGTTCCTCCTGATGTTAAGATGAAACTTTCTATATTCCAGTTTGGAACCATTTCCCCTTGTCCCATCACTGGCCAACACCAAGTAGAGCCTGACTCCATCCTCCTAACACTCACCCTTTATATATTTATAAACATTAAAAGTCTTCAGGCCAGCACGCACGGGTACTTGCCCGCCCTGCAAGCGTCCTCATCAGCAGACTGTGTGCGTGAGTAAACCATGCGTTGCTCTTGCAGACAAAAGGGAAGCAGCTGCTTCCACAGGTCTCGTTAACCAAGTATTCCCGCTTGTGGAGTTGTACGGGCATGTAGTTTCCTCTAGGTGGTACCTTTCAAGGTTCATCTCCTGATGTTACAAACTAAAGCATGACAGCACTCTTTTCTTACCAGAGTGGGGCTTAGGAGTGTGAGATTGGTGAAAAGCTATTCCGCCACGGAGTCGTGTCATCGGGGAATACTGCCACAGAGCAGCGCCGCTGGGCAAGTGGCACACAACCTTTGTGAGTTGGTGCTCCCGCTACTTGGCAAAGATGCCGGTTGGCATGTCTGTCTCGCATGTGGATGTTGATGGGGTATCTGCAAGGCTCCGCACTGGAGCTTTTCATCTAGTCATCTGATGGCCAGTGAGTAAGACTGTGTGAGGCTCTCACAGAAACACAGAGCAGACTTGTCTCAGTTGTTTCCTGACTGTGATCATCCTTGATCAGCTCTCACCAGCAGGTTTGCCTGTGGTGTGCTGGCACCACGACCTACAAAAGGTTTCAGTGGGAGTATTCTGAGAAGGTTGTTTGGAGGATGTGGAGTCACGCACACGATAATACTCAGTCCTCCAGTATCCTCCGGGGTGGGCTAACGATCTCCTTTGCAAATGGGTCAGCGCTACGTGAGCGTGCGATTCCACACACTCACTGCTGATGAGAAGCGCTAACAGGGCTGGTGTACGGGTCTTCTAGAAAAAGAAAGAAGGCTGAGATAGGACTGCACCATCTTATTTCACTGTGACAACTTCATCAGCATGTGCGGGCAAAAGGTTCCAGCGTGGTTCACTCTTGGCGGTCAACTGAACTTTGTTATCCCACCTGGCAGCAACCGAAATCAAACTGCAGAAATTCAGGACGATTGCAGCCCGAGGAGGCCGCTCACCTTCCTCGTTCTGTGTGGGAGATTGACCTGTGGCCAGGATGTGACAATTAATGCTTCTTCCCAAACCAGTGTGCCATCTCAGAGGTACCAAAGGGGAGACATTAAAGAATGTCTAAGCAGACGGAGCTGTGACTAGTTTTCCTAGAAGACAGACCTCTGTGACAAGTACTGAACTTTGTTCTCGACGGTGAGGTAGGGCTGGTGGGGAATGTGAAGCTCAAGGGCAGCCTTGGCTGCAACAACCATGAAATGGGGGATTTTGAGATCCTTAACAGCAGCAAGGAGGGTTTCCTGGACTTCAGGAAAGCAGACATTGTCCTCTTCAGGGATCTGCTTGGCAGATCATGGGACAAATCCCTAGAGGGAAGAGGGACGCAAGAAAACTGGCTGGTATCCAGGACCACCTCCTGCTTAGGAGCGATGCATCCCACCAAAGATGAAGCCAGGCAAACAAAAATACCTGGGGGCCTGCATGGCTGAACAAGGATCTCCTGGACAAACTCAAGCACAGAAAGGAAGCTCATGGAGGCTGGAGGCAAGGGCAGGCAGCCTGTGAGGAATACAGACAGCCTGTCCGAGCAGCCAGGGATCAGGTCAGGAAAGCTAAAGGCCCAACAGGATTCAACCTGGTCTAGTGGAGGGTGTCCCTGCCCATGGCAAGGGTGGTTGGAACTAGGTGCTCTTTGAGGTACCTTCCAACCAGTCTGTCATTGGACGATTCTATGAATTATTTTACCACTATTTTGAAGAGACTCTTTAGCTTCAGAAACTGATCTGTTTTGAGGAAGCTATTTGGACTTCTGTGCTGTGCACATGGGACTCTTAAATGGTGAGCAATTTCTGCTGATCACTCCCCAACTCTCCAGTTGATAAATCAGGTTCTGGATGGGCATCAGGGAGTCTCAGTTGGAGAGATATTGCTGCTGGTGCACCATGGTGGTAGCATGTGGCACCTCCTGTTCTTTGACCTTCAGCAACCCCACAACGGAAGGGTCCTCCAGGAGTCCAGGGAAAGTAGACAATTATTTCATTTCCTCTGTATCCAGGGTAGCTATTCTAAAAACCCACTGTTATGCTTTGGGGGTCTTTAAAATACCCTCTACAAAGACAGTCTATGCCCTTTTTGATGATTGCTTCTCAAGAATGAGGTCACAAATATGCAGGAGCAAGTGATCCCACTGTGCTGAAAGTCTGGCCGGTGGGGAAGACAACCTGCTTGGCTGAACAGAGAGCTTTGGCTGGAACTCCAGAAGGAAAGGAGGGTTTATGATTGCTGGAAGAAGGGTCAGTCAACCCAGGAGGACACAGGGCTGAGGTGAGGCTGTGCAGGAAGGAAATAAGGAAGGCCAAAGCCCAAACAGAACTCAATCTGGCCACTGCTGTAGAAGACAACAGGAAAACATTCTATAAATTCATTAATAACAAATGGAGAGCCAGGGATTATTGGATGTGGGGGGTACCATTATGACAGAGGATGAAGAAAAGGCTGAGATACTTAATGCCTTTTTTGCCTCAGTCTTTAGTAAAAGGACCAGTTGGTCTCCTGATACCCAGACCAGATGGGGATAGGAAGAAGACCTAAGCCCCTGTAATCCTGGGGGGATGTGTTGGTGACCTGCTCAACCACTTATATCTGCACAAGTTGACAGGTCTGTAAGGGATCCACCTGAGAGTACTGGGGGAGCTGGAGCAAGTGCTTGCCAAGCCACTTTCCCTTATTTACCAGCAGCCCTGGCTGACTGGGGTGGTTCCTCTTGACTGGAAGCTGGTGTATGTGACACCCATCTACAAGAAGGGCTGCAAGGAGGACCTGGGCAACTACAGGCATGACCTTGGTGCTGAGGAAGGTGATGGAACAAATCATCGTGAGTACCATCTCGCAACACATGCAGGACAGTCTGCATGTTTAAAACCATGCGTGGTTTTACTAAAGGCAGATTGTGCTTTACCAACCTGATCTCCTTCAATGACAAGGTGACCTGCTCAGTGGATGAGGGGAAGGCTGTGGATGTTGTCTACCTGGAGTTCAGTCAAGCCTTCGACACTGCTCCTCACAGCATCCTCCTAGAGAAACAAGCTGCTCATGGATTAGATGGGTACACTCTTTGCTGGGTTAAAACTTGGCTGGACGGCCAGGCCCAGAGAGTTGTGGTGAATGGAGTTAAAGCCAGCTGGTGGCAGGTCACAAGTGGTGTTCCCCAGGGCTCGGTGCTGGAGCTGGTCTTATCTGGATGAGGGGAATGAGTGCACCTTCAGTAAGTTTGAAAACAACACCAAATTTGGAGTGTCAATCTGCTGGAAGGCGGGAAGACCTTGCAGAGGCACCTGGCCAGGCTGGATTATTGGGCAGAGGACAACATTAAGGGGTTGGACCAGGCCAAGTGCTAGGTCCTACATTTTGGTCACAATAACCCCAGGCAGCACTACAGGCTTGGGGCAGAGTGGAGAGCTCCCTGCAGGAGAAGGACCTGGGGGTGTTCGTTGACAGCCAGCTGAACATGAGCTGGCAAGGTGCCCAGGTGGCCAAGAAGGCCAAGGGCATCCTGGCTTGTATCAGGAATAGTGTGACCAGCAGGAGTAGGGAAGTGATTCTTCCATTATACTCAGCTCTGGTGAGGTCGCACCTCAAGTGCTGGGTGCAGGTTTGGGCCCAGCTTTGTTCCCTCACTACAAGAAGGATGTTGAGGTGCTGGAGCATGTCCAGAGGAGAGTGATGAAGCTAGTGAAGGGTCTGGAGCACAAGTCCTATGAGGAATAGCTGAGGGATCTGGGGCTTTTTAGTCTGGAGAAAAGTAGGCTGAAGGGAGACCTTATTGCTCTCTGCAAGTACCTGCAAGGAGGGTGCAGAAAGGTTGGGGTTGGTCTCTTCTTGGAGGTAACAAGTGATAGGAAGAGAGGAAATGGTTATAAACTGCACCAAGGGAGATTTAGGTTAGACACTGGGAAAAATGTATTTACTGAAAGCGTGGTCAAGTGTTAGAACAGGTTGCCCAGGGAAGTGGTGGAGTCACCATCCCTGGATGTGTTTAAAAGGTGTGTAGATGTTGTTCTGAAGGACATGATATAGGGGTGGACTAGGCAGGGTTAGGCTGGGGTTGAACGCAATGATCTTAAAGGTCTCTTCCAGCCCAAGTGATTCTATGATTCTATAGGATGGTCTTGCTTGGTTCCAGGCAGTTTGCAGTGGGTTAGGATACCCATGTATAGGCATGGCTGGGGGAGGAGAAGTCTGTGGGAGATTTTCAAACTTCCTGTGGTTAAGGCACAGGACTGGAAGTCAGGAGATCAAAGTTCCTGTGCTATACAGAAAAGCTAATTCATTGCATAGGATGCATTGATCTTGGGAGTACTACACACATTTCTTTGATGAAGCCAAGGCTTTGTTCTCACCAGGTGGTGCACGAGAATTGGCTCATCCCACCTAGAGAGGGCTGCTGTCCTGAGAAGGGAATAAGGACAAAGAGCACCAATGCTTGCTGGCCTGGGAAAATGCACTGTCTGTGTACGTCCATGAAAGTAACTTCAAAGTGGTGAGCACTGAATGGGAAGAGGACAGAGTAGGCAAAAAGTGACTGTGCTTACTTGTGTCACACCATGTCATTAGAGTTGGGAACGATGTGGTCAGCATAACATAACAATGGTCATGAATAATAGAATCTTAGAATCATAGAATGCGTTAGGTTGGAAGGGACCTCTAAAGGTCCTCTAGTCCAACCCCCTGCAGTAAGCAGGGACATCTTTACTAGATCAAGTAGCTCAGAGCCCCATCAAGCCTGACCTTGAATGTCTCCAGGGATGAAGCCTCCACCACTTCCCTGGGCAACCTAGAATCATAGAATCATAGAATGATTAGAGTTGGAAGGGACTCCCAGAGGTCATCTAGTCCAACCCCCCCTGCAAGAAGCAGGGACACTCCCAACTAGATCAGGTTGCTCAGGGCCTCATCCAAACTGGCCTTGAACGTCTCCAGGGATGGGGCATCCACCACCTCCCTGGACAACCTGTTCCAGTGCTCCACAACTCTTACAGTAAAGAACTTTTTCTAATATCCAATCTAAATCTCCCTCCCTTTATTTTAAAATCATTACCCCTTGTCCTGTCACAACAGGCCCTACTGAACAGCCTCTCCCCATCTTTCTTGTAGGCCCCCTTGAGGTACTGGAAGAACGCTATAAGGTCTCCCCAGAGCCTCCTCTTCTTCAGGCTGGACAGCCCCAACTCTCTCAGCCTGTCCTCGTAGGAAAGGTGCTCCAGCCCCTTTATCATCTTTGTGGCCCTCCTCTGGACCCTCTCCAACTGGTCCATGTCCTTCTTATGTTGGGGGTTCCAGAACTGGATACAGTACTCCAGGTGAGGTCTCCCAAGGGCAGAGTAGAGGGGGAGAATCACCTCCCTCGACCTGCTGGCCACACTTCTTTTGATGCAGCCCAGGATGCGGTTGGCCTTCTGGGCTGCAAGAGCGCATTGTTGGCTCATGTTGAGTCTCTCATCCACCAGCACTCCCAAGTCCTTCTCCTCAGGGCTGCTCTGGAGCCACTCTCCACCCCATCTGTAGTTGTGCCTGGGATTGCCCCGACCCAGATGCAGGACCTTGCACTTGGCCTGGTTGAACTTCATGAGGTTGGCACGGGCCCACCTCTCCAGCCTGTCAAGGTCCCTCTGGATGGCATCCCTCCCCTCCAGCGTTTCGACAGCACCACACAGTTTGGTGTCGTCAGGGAACTTGCTGAGGGTGCACTCCATCCCACTGGCCATGGCACCCACAAAGATGTTGAATAGGGCCGGGCCCAACACGGACCCCTGAGGGACGCCCCTCGTGACCGGTCTCCACTTGGACATTGAGCCGTTGACCACCACTCTCTGAGTGCGGCCATTCAGCCAGTTCCTTATCCACCAAGTGGTCCATCCGTCAAACCCACGCCTCTCTAGTTTAGAGAGAAGAATGTCGTGCGGGACAGTGTCAAAGGCTCCTCTATCGCCTGCAGGAGGAAGTTGTCATCCATGCATTCTAGGAACCTCCTGGACTGCCTGTGCCCTGTCATGTTGTCTCTCCAACAGATGCAGGGTGGTTGAAGTCCCCCATGAGGACCAGGGCTTGTGACTGTGAGACTGCTCCTATCTGGCTATAGAGCACCTCGTCTGCTCTGTCCTTCTGGCCAGGCAGCCTGTAACAGACCCCTACTGTAACATCCCCTATCCGTCCCTGTCCCCTAATCTTGACTCATAAGCTCTCTGTCAGCTCCTCCTCCAATCCCAAGCGGAGCTCCACGCACTCCAGCCGGTTACTGACATAGAGAGCGACACCCCCTCCTCGTCTCGCTTTCCTGTCCTTTCTAAAAAGCCTGCACCCCTCCACGTTGACACTCCAGTCATACGAATCGTCCCACCATGTCTCCATGATGCCAACAATGTCGTAGCCCTGCTCATGTGCAACCTGTTCCAGTGATCCACCACCCTCATAGTGAAGAGCTTTTTTCCCAATATCCAACCTAAATCTCCCCTTTTCTAGATTAAAACCATCATCCCTCATCCTATTACAACGTGCCCTCATGAACAGTTCATCCCCAGCTTTCTTATAGGCTCCTCTCAGGTACTGGCAGGCCACTATAAAGGTCCCTTTCAATACCTGAAAGGTGCCTATAAGAAACCACGGCAAGAAGAATTGTCCTTATATGTTTATAAACAAATTAATGTTGATCTGGGTATTATTTGCAGAAGATGTAGGAATTAGGGAACGTAGACCTGGCTAATGGAAAACAGTTTGAGCAAATATCTGTTTACAGTAGCTGGCCACAGAAGTGGCTCACATACTCAAAGCATACTTTTGGGATCTCCATTTATGTGAGGCTGTGAAGAGGGAAGTGGGGAAGACAAAATCCCTAGCTAGAAATTGCTTCCAGGCTGTTTAATTTGAAAGATAGCTGTACAAGCTGTTTCTCCTCATTTGGGGGCGGTGCAAACTCTCTCATCAACTTCTCATCTCTTATGGGCTGGTGACAATTGCTGCTGCTAAGGCCTTAAGGAGATGGTAAAACAACTGCTCAGTGGCACCTCTGGGAGACTGAGGTTCCTTTATGGCCTCCAAACTGCTCTGAGGCACTAGTGTTTGCAGGAGCAGTCAGTGGCTTCCCTACCTGCCAGAGCCTAGATCCACCTCTCCTGCTGCTTGTAGGGAAGAACTGAAGACTCAGTTTCTGATGTGGCTGGACTTGGGGTCATTTTGTGAGTCTTCAGTAACTTGCCTGTTGCCTGAAGAAGACAGCAGCTCCTAATAACATCATAATCATGTTACTGTTGGGAGGTTTCTGCTCTTGGTTAAACAACCACTAGACTGAAAAACCCACCTTGTGGATGACAGACTGCTCTGAGAAGGGGTTAAGCTATCCAGGGGTGGGATTTTGGCATGATGGAGGTCTTTCATACAGTGAGTTATGAATTTTCATGAAGTGAAACGATGCTTTCCTCCTACTGAGATGGACTTTGAGCTGCCAGGATTGGGTAGTCCTCAGCACCCTGTGTGACAAGATCCACCCCTCAGAGATGAGCATTTCCACGTGACTTAGAAAAACAATGTCACAATGGTGCCTGGAGGATGCCCCTGATGATGGTGTAGAGCTGGTTTCTGTATACGTGGAAAAAAAAAGGGGGGGGGAGGGAGAGGAATATGTAAGTTTAATGAGGAGAAAAAACCTTGTTAACCACTGTTAAACTGCTGAAAAAATACAGCAGTCACATTCAAGACCAATCTGGATGTGTTCCTGCGTGATTTAATCTAGGTGATCCTGTTCAGGCAGGGGGGTTGGACTAGGTGATCTTTCGGGGTCCCTTCCAACTCCCAGTGTCCTGTGATTCTGTGAATCTGTGATTCTTCTATGAAAAATTCAGACAGTTTCCCAGTTTAAGCAAATCAGTTTCACATCTGCTAGAGAACTGTTCTCCGCTCTGCCTCACACAGAAATGATGGCTCCATAACCCCATTTAAGATTGAGGTTTGTCTGTGCATCCACATCCACGTAACTGTCCTGGAGTGATTATTTCTCACAGACAAGTTCCTCTTGTGTAATGAGTACCATCCCATGCTTGTTTTGATGTACGCGCTCGTGCATAAAAGGGTGTTTGCTCTTAATTGTGTCTTCTTATACAGAGAGTTGTGTCATGGTCCTAGCAGCCCTCTCTGTACCACCTGGATGCTTCTCCCCTGTCCTTCCACCCCTGGAGCAAGGCACAGATGTCCAGCAGCTCCCTGGCCAGCAAAGACAGGCAGGTTTTGGTGTGTGGGGCAACTGTGACTGCCAGGGGCTACAGCTGGACCTGGGAGCCATGTAGGGCGAGCAGTGAATGGCACCGTTCAGGGCCCAGAGCTGAAAGGATACCATATCTGCATCCTTCCCAGACCGCATCCCATGACCTGGTGCTTGGAGACATTCACAGTGGATCCAAGGCAAAGACAACAGGACTTGGATGGACACATATCTCCTTGCCAGCGGCATGCTGTAAGCAAGGATAGAAAGTTCATAGGTGTTCTGCTTTTTCCTGTGGACCCTCCTGCTCCTGGTGAGGCCCACTTGGTGCTGGGCTGACTGGTGTGATGGAAACTGTAGCTTCATGTAGAACACTCAGAGACCTCCAATAGAAGCCATGTAGAATGTGTGCCAGGCTTGTTTAATATCACTAAGGGATGAATGACAGGACCACTGGTACTGTCTTAGCTTCACCCTGAAATAAAAAGATCTCTGTCTGGCTGCCAGAGCTGGATTTCCTCTGGTTTTCCGTGCTGCGGCCCTGCCGGGAGAGGCTGATTGTTCCCATGTGCTCCAAGAGGGGAATCTTTCATTTATGTTTGCTGGTTAATTGAAGGTTCATTCAGGTCTGGCATGCATCAGCACAGGCTTCTCAGATGGTCAGTTGGAGATGGCAAAGTAACCCCCAACTATTAACTTGCCACTGACCCGGCCGTGTTGCTGGCTACCTATGCTGTTCTGGTTCAGTAACTGCAGAGGAAGCCAGACAGTTGTCCCACTCACCACAGCTAAGGTGGTTTGCAGGTGTAGACTAGATTGCCACCCTTCCCTCTGCCCCGCCCCGTGTCTTTTGCCTTTTGACTTTCCTTTCTGAAAAATAAGTTACCCTATTTCAGGTTGGTGTTCAGCAAAGGACTTTACTGTCCCTGTGTTTTCACTGGTTCTGCTCACTCCCACTCCTCTCACCATCTCTCTTCCCTCCAGATCTCCTCTCTGTCAGAGCCAGGCATGCACAGGGGTAGGAAACAAGAGGAAGAACCAGGAACATACAAGTAGAAAAACAGTGACTAGAGGAGACAGGACCAGAAGAGACAGAGGAGGGAAGAGACCAGCCACAGCTGTACTTGGGCTTGTCTGAGCCTGGTGGTCATCTGCTCACAGCCTCATAACTGCTCACAGTTGCTCACCTCAACTCACAGAACAGCTATAGGGTGAGGGTGTGTGTGTGGACACTTGCTTTGGGGGATCAGAAAGTTCCTGGTTAGAAAGATCCCTTGCAAAGTCATCTCCCTCTTCCTGGTCATTGGGCAGGAGATGTAGGCTGTGGAAGACTGCTAAAGTGTGTCACCACAGGCATCATCCCTCCTAGATCTTGGTCTCTAAGGCAAAGGTGCCCATGTGTGAACTCAGTGTCTGTTCTCCCCATTTTGGGGTGCAGAGGCACTGATTAAGTACAGTTGTTACAGTCTGGAGAGTTGGTTAATCTCATCTGCAGTGGGCAGCTGGCTGTGCTCAGGGTGACCCTCAAACTCTGCTGAGTGCATTGACCATCTCCAGGAATTACAAGTGGGAGTTTAGGCCTTCAGCTTTCATTTAGTCCCCTAAAATCTGCCAGCACAAATCCCTCCCTACTTTAGACTGGAAAGATTTAGGCATTAGTGTTGTCTCTCTCTGAACTTGAAGTGTAGGAGAGCACTTACACTAGACACCCAGCTTTCACACAGCAAGGGCAGTGCAGTGGGAGGGGATGAGATGGGTGGAGGACTCACCCCTTCCACTGGTGAAGGGCACCATCAATGTGCTTCCCTTCTGACCCCCTCCACTCCCAGACCCTGAGGCTGGGTGGGTAGCGCTCTCCTGCCTGGGAAGTCCATCAGGAATGGGAAAGCCCCTCTCTGTTGGTCTAAGCTATACGAGTTTCACACAATGTCCAGCCTGTTGGCAGGCATCTTGTTTCCTAATGAGAAAGAAGTCTTTCCTCTACAGCGGGACTTGCTTAGCATACACAGGTTATGACTTTATTTATCTGTTTATTTATTAGTGTTGCCTTCAAACCAGAATTTTCTCCACCAAAACTCTTACAGGGGATGATGATAGACCTGTTTCTGCTCTGAAAGACAGATAATGAAACCAGCCTGGTTCGCTACCCAGGTCTGGTCAGCTCTGTCGAACCTGAGAAGTTTCAAAACTCAGTATTGAAAAAATGATCCAGTATGTGTCCAGACTCCTGCTTTGCTGTACAGGCTTTTGGACATGAAATCCTGAATCAGCCTGAGCAACATCACAGAGTTGCTATCTCTGGATATGATTTCACAGTGCTTTTTGCATGTTTTTGTTCCCATTGCACATTCTTCTGCAAGCACAAGGTATGATGTTCCGTATGGTACATCATCATTTTCAGAGACTTGAAGCATATGCTAAGCACCACTTTCTCTAGCACAGATATATGATAGGACTTTGCTAATTTTTCTTAAATTTGCTATTAGAATTTGGGAAGCAAAACAATTTTTGCTAGCAGCATAAGCAAATCCAGCAGCCTTGCATCCCCAGCTTTCACTCTTCCCATGCCCATCGCATTCCTGGAATGAATGAAAATGTCACAAACCCACACACAAGCATAACAAAGGCCACAGCAGTTCATGCACCAATAACCTGCCATTATTATGGAAGGTTTCTAACAACTCCGTCATCCATGTGTGGTCTTCAGTGTGCTGACAGCCTGAGCTTTCTCCAGTCTTTCAGTATCCACCTGGATCTTTTTGCTGACACCTCACTTTCTGCTTTCCAGTGTTAACCTGTCTGCCTCTTCTGCTGCTGCAGACCGATGAGAATCACTTCAGATAAACATTTCTGTCGCTCTTCTGACTCTTCCAGGCTTTCTATAACCTGGAATGGAAATGCTGCATCTTCTTCCAACCTGCTGTGTGAACACAGCTTTAAAAGACTGGAAGAGCACAGTGAGTCCACAGCTGTCTTAGTGATGTAGCATAAATCTTGGTGGAAGTGCAGGTTAAGTGAGGTGATGGCTGGTGGATGTTTGGTGAATTCTTATGGCAAACACCCCTTTGATGCGCGCCCTCTTGAAATACAGCATTTACTACACAGAGCAGCGACACCTTAGTTGCTCCTCACCCTGTTTACTGCCTTCTGTGTTTTACATCATCAGTGTAGGGGAAAACTTCCTTCTTATCTATGTTTTTATAGCATCTCCTGCTTTGGAGTCCTCAGCCATGGCTGAAGAGTATAAGCAATAGAAACACAAATAAATTATTATAAAATTGGAAGTCAGCAATTCATCTTAATAAAGGATTTATTGCTTTTCCTAAATAAATAAGGGTAATCTTTGAGAGGAGAACTGGATTCACATGTCAGCATAAAACTAGATGGGAGGACACCAATACATTTATAATCTGTCTGTAAATGGATATTTTTATGGAAGTTGTTTTCTTTGATTAAAAAGGCCTGTCTCTTGCTGGCAGGTCCATTGCCACACTGGAGTAGTCTGGGAGTAGCTGCCCTGTGCTAGTGAGGATACATATAAATAGATTTACATTTGCAAGACATGACCAGGCACTTCCCGAATTACAGAAGTGCAAATAACTTCCCAGAGCCTTCATGCTTGTAGACAATCAGATTAAACAGGAAGCTATTTTGCAATAAAAAAGCACCCATTACATTAGTCCTACAAAATTAAAAGACCCTACAAATCAACACTGAAATTTCCCTTTTGGACAATTAAGTATCTCCAACAACAGCCTGCATAGAACATTTTAATATAAGCTACATGATGGTCCACCTTATCACATTTCCCCACCAGACTTGTATGGAAAATGCTTCTTCCCAGCAGCAAGAGAGAAGATACAGGCCATGGATGTCCACCCCATGATTCACATCCAATGAGAACGTTGGAGATAGGTAACTATAGATGACCTTATGGATAATCCTGGGGGATCTGGAAGTGTTCAGCTATGCCTTGAGTCTTAGAAGGTCAGAAACAGTTACTTATCTTTCAAGAACAATTGCTTCTTTAGGAAGCCTCAGCTAACAGAAACCATCACCACTACTTAATAACATGCAGTTCTTCAAGGCAAAATGTCAATAGCACCATTCTCTTTGTGGAGAGTGAATTTTGTATTACTTTCCCTTGTGTTATTCCGCTTGTAGCTATGATATTAATGTAACATCTGTTTCTCCAGTTGGCATATAGTCTATAGGGAGTGTAGATTATATTATCTTTTATCAGTTTTTGTCTGATACAGGCAGAAAGAGTTTGGCTGGCATGGTGCTTAATTAACATTGTATTGAGTATTGCAGTGTAATTTGTAAATCTTTGAAATTCCAGTATAAAGAACGAGAATGATTGTTGGTCAGGATATCTTTTCAGTACTTTCCAATGGAAGAAAAAGTGGGATTTTTTTTCCCTGCTTTCAAGCACAACCAGTTTTTCATGGCAATGACTGTTAAATCTGCTCTTTTATAACTTCTGTGGCACTTTAACAATGATACTTTCGCTGTGTTCTCATCCTGTTTC
The DNA here is from genome assembly GCA_013399135.1 of Heliornis fulica. Lineage (NCBI taxonomy): Eukaryota > Metazoa > Chordata > Aves > Gruiformes > Heliornithidae > Heliornis > Heliornis fulica. The sequence goes on along the minus strand of VXBZ01000147.1, from coordinate 251,481 downwards.
CTGCCCAAACTCAGGGAAGCACGTGAAGTGCCTGCTCAGTGAAGCTCACTGCCGTCTGTGTACCCTTTCCCTCTCCGCCACTTGTTACAGCTATCTCAGGCTTTGGAAGAGCCATGTTTGGGCAGGGAGTAACGGGTGCTGGGAGTAAGTTGAGTGCTAGTTCCTCACTGAAATCACATGATGGCAAATCAGGGAATTCCTGCTTCATTTATGAGTGTGCACAGGATGCAATGTCAGTCTCTCCTCATCCAGAGATGCTTACTACAAAGAACTGAGCTGAATTCCACAGCAACAAAGTCATTTACCCAAATAAACTCTCTATTCAGAAAGCACCAGGCATCTTGCAGCTCCCTCAGCTCAACCAAGTCTTTTATTTTCAACATCGGTGCACCTTTTTTTTTTTTCCATTCATTTCAAAGGCTTTTATTTTCAAACAAAAGAACGAACCTCTTCAAGAACTCTTCAAAAAAAGCAGGTAAACCACAATTTTTCTACAAGAAATATTTTTCAGAATAGTTTCGTGCCGTTTTGTTATATTGAGAGGATTAATTTTATTATGTGCAATAGAATAATGCGTATTAAGATAGTCAAACTTTGCAATTAGTTCAGGGTCTGTGGAAAACATTTATGTGTATCTGAGCATTCAGCATTTTATAACATCAGCGAGGCACGTGGGGTATATGTAATAAAATTCATTGGTTCATGTTGTTACATTTTCCTTTGTATTGTCTCAAACATTAACCTTTCCTGGAATATTAAATATTTAAAAGGTGATTGTTTTAATTTACTTTAGATTGTAAATTCTCTAGGGGCTCAAACTTAACAGCGACTTCTAATGTATATTTTTTTTTTGCCCCTCCTGTTCTATTTGTGTGCAAGGAAAGTAGTTCTGGCTTAATTATTTGGGCTAGGTGGTCTGCAAAACGCGTACCTTTATGTTTCAAAATTATGTTTAGGTCTGCAAGTTGAGATAACACACTGGTGTTGCTTGAGTGAATACATCTCTGAGGTAAAATGTTTTAATAAAAAATTAACGAAGCAGGTATACACTCCTCTGATTTTCTGAAGTACTCATGGATTTTACTCGGGCTGGCTGTATTTGTAACAAGCTGTTGTGATTTTTCTGATCATCTTGCTGGAGTAGTCTGGGAGTGGTCTGCAGACCAACAATGGGCTGGTCTGTTCTGCTCAGCTCTGCTTTTGCTGCAGGAGGAAGAGAGTGAAGCTGTCTCATTCCCCCAAAGCTTGAGACCTTACAAATTAGTTGTGAACGTTTGGCTTTCAGATGGAACTTAATGCAAGAGGTCAGGGGATCAGCAACTTAAATGTAGCTACATAATTTAATGGGGAATAACCACATAAGTGTTTTGAATAAAATCTGTTACACATAGAAAGCTGATGTGGAAGATCTGCAACTGATTCAGCTTGTTCAGCTGATGTGTAGGCATCTTGTATTAATACAGTCATAGATGGAAATCAGACTCTTATTTGCTACCTAAACTCTCACTAAGAAGTTGGTCTTCTCACAGGCTGCTGTCAGAATTCCTGGTAGCTTCATGAGGGCAGCCCTTAGATCATTGTGGAAAGCTTAGCTTTCAATGCAGGCTTTGAGCTGGTGGTAGGAGGCTTATTTGGACCTCAGCAGCAATCCTGAAGCGTCCATATGCTTTCCTTGGAGTTAAGCAGGTCAGTGTGACTTAGTTTTAAGCATCACTAGAACAAAGAAGGGAAACTACAGAAGACTGAACTGCTGAAATTAAGGGCTGATCAAATCCTGGTGAGTTAATGAGAAGATTTGTCTGGGTTAGGCTTTTCCTTTTTTCGTTGGGTTTGTGTTTGATTTTTTTTTTCATCTGTTGGCTTTTCCTACAGCCAAATCTAGGAGACTAGGAGAAAAATGGTTCCTCACCACAAAGCTTTGGGGATGATGTTTGAGTAAAAACAGAAGAAATATTTGGGCTTATAGGCATGTGAAACTGCCATCAAGGGACAAAAAGGAAAGAGCAGAGTATTATTAGTCTTAGGGATTTGCCTATGATTTTTCCTTCAGAAGGCATGTTAAAGCTAAAGCCTACTAGGAGTGTTGAGAAATTTAAACTTTTGACCTCTTTTTCATCAATAGAGAAATAGAATAGTATTGGGTAAAAAGACCCTTGTTAGTCTGTGACAATGCAACAATTATCTCTGTTTCCCGACAACAATAGCTGCAGAAAGACTGACAAAAAACTCCACAGACTAATGAATTTCTTCTTTTCCTTTTTTTTGTTTCAAATTTTCCTTTCTGTGACCGGGTGCTTTTGCCAGACCACATTTTCCCCGGAGGATTAACTTTGAACTGCCAATTAAAAGTTATTGCTAAATCCTGTTACAACAGAAAGCCTTCAGGTTCTTACTGTTAAGATTTGGCCATTGTGTCTCTCAGAGTAGATTAAACTTCTGGGGTTTTGGAAAATTATTTTTGCAGAGTACCCACACAGCCAATATATATTTTTAGGGGAAGGGTAGTAACTGTATTCAGTTGAGGGTATTTCATTAGATTAAAAACAAAGGGAAAAAAATAAAAGGAGAAATTGAGACACGAGCAAATATTACCAAATTTTGTGGTAATAATGCAATAATGTTTGTCTGTCGGTAGAGTTTCTCAAAACTCAGTTTCTTCTTCAAGGGCTTTATAAAACCCCATCAATTGATCCACTTACAAAAGAAAATTACTGAAAATCTATGTATCAAAGGTTGGATGACCTTTCCTACAATTTTGGGGCAAAGGAGCAAGAACACTGCAATAACCCTACTCTTTTCCAACAGACACACGCTCTGAGTTGCTGCCTTCAGCGAGCACAAACAGGGCATTATCTCAGAAACCACTGTGTGGTAATGGTTGGCAGCTGTTTGCTTTTTTAATGTGGTCACTGTAGGATCATCATCTGCTCTAAAATCTGTGTGTCCAGCTAGGTCAAACAGGAAAGAGGAATGAACCCACTGATATTTTAATTTGCTTGAGAGAAGAAAGAAAACATTCTCCATCCATCAGAAGAGCTGCATAACGCTGCCCCAATCATCCATTCACTCCAAGATGTGTGGAACATAAATGGTGTATTCAGCCATAAGTCAACATTTGGACTTTCATGTTTCTCACATTACTGTGTTTTACACCTGATCCTAGACCTTTAACCTTGCTGAAAATGTTGAATTTTTTGATCTCTCTACAAATAAAACTGCACCCAGCATTTTCCTATCAAGAAGGGCAAAAAAAGGGGTGGCTTTTTTGAGGAAAGACAATAACCTAGAATGAAATAAAAGTTGCATTCCTGTTCAGCAAATGAATGGATGAACCTGCTTCTCTGCAGGTTGCAGTACCTTCTGGTTACTTGCTGACATTTTCTTATAGGTATTACCTTGTTCTCAAGCCATCTTCATGACACGTGTTGAGAGGAGACTTAGGCTGGCAGAAACCCTTCTGAAGTATTCAGTGGGTTTTTGCACCAGGTCTGAGGTATTTCAGGAGCCTACAAAAATAAAAAAAAAAAAAAAGAGTAAAACAAATACCAAGAGGGGACTTTGACAGCTGGTAGCATCAGACACAGTGGGGATTTCTGGAGCTCTATACTTCTTTCCCAGAGAATCCAACTTATAAATTGGAGCCTCGATAAGTGCAAAAGATACCTAATCCAGGGGCTACTGAAGTCTCATAAAAGATTCACTAGTTCCATGGCATGGGACAAGGGTATGAAGCGTCTGTCCACCACAGGTTTTTCAGTCCCGTTGCCATTTGCCAGCCTCTGCTTCCTAACAACAGTGGATACCCTTATCTTCTTCCATGGTCATATGTCACTTCAGAGGCTTGCAGTGTCAGCTGGCTCAACACTGTAGAGATCTCATTTGATGTTCCTTGCCTTTTACTAGCTTGCATGAACACATGACTTTCTTGAGAGGGTTAATTGGTGTTGCATTGATATGATGTATCAGCACACCCTGTGGATGCTGTGCTTGATGTCTCCCCCAACCATTTCTGTTCTCTGACATGAAGCGCTCATGGCAGAGAACTTCACCTCTTTTACATGTATTGCTACAATTTTAAGTTTAATTTAACATAGATAGTTGATCTGCTATGTTTCTGTTTTAAATAAAACACCTTGTCATGATGAGCCTTGTAACTTGTAATTTCAAAATTGACAACAGCATTGAGTATTGTTTTTCAGTAGACTGGGCTATGATCTCTCTGGTTGCTTCAAACAAAGGGACAGCATGGAGTCTTTGTTTCATTGGTTTTGGTGTTTGTTTTTTTTTTTTGTTTTCATTAGTTCTGAGGTATTGAATTCAGGTTAGCCCCAACAAAACTCCCTTCTGCTAATAATGCTGTGCTGCTGCACCTCAGCCACCAGAGGTTTGGATCCAGGGAACTGCGTAGTGCCTCGTTCAGCTACTGGGCTGCAGTTCTCAACAGCCTCCCAGACACTGCCCACAGAGATCTCTTCTCCAGTGGGATTAGAGTTGGTAACATCACTTTTCCCTGACTGAAATAACGAACCTTGAGAAATTTCATCAGACCAGCAGGACCTGAAGCATCCATTTTCCTCCCAGCCCAGCAGCAGAAAGCCAATACAGTTACATGACTTCTTTGGATTTGTGATTAGCGTGGATTTGTTAATCACTGTGCAGGGAAGCGGCTGTGCCACAAGGCACAAGGCACAGCTGGGATGTATTTTGTGCTCTGCGAGGAGCAGGAGCAGCAGCAGGGCGAGCACAGCAAAGTGCCTCTTCCAGCTGCCGGGTGCGGGAGCTGCTCCAGCAGGGACGCCGTGAAGTTTGCTGGAAGGGAGTTTGTTTGAACCTAAATCAAAACCGAAACATAAGTGTGACATTTGGCACCAGTCCCTGTTCCTTGAACACCCCTGAAGGGTGTTTATGGGTGATTTTCCCTCTGAAAGAGGTTTTATTTCAGAGAAATAATGATACTCGGTGCTTTGTTATTGCTTGTCCTAGAAATACATTTTTGTTATGGAAGTGTAGGTTTGAAAGTTTGTAATTTGCTTTTTGAGCAGAAGAGATGGATTGGTTGAAAAGCTTTGTGAAAGCTATATTTAAGTTATAACACAAACACCACAAATATTTAAGATTTTTTTCTGTTTTCTTGGCAAAAGGGCAGTGTTCAAGGCAAAAAGATACACTAAGTACAAGTTGGAGAAACATTGCAACTGTTTAGGATCCAGCACTGCAAACTACTCTCAATCTACTACTGCTCTTAAACTGCAGCCTTTCCTATGTCAGGCATTGCTCATGACCTATAGGCATCTGCGTAGTTGAGGCAACATCTCTTTGTCTGTAGAGGCATCATTCAATAATCATATGATTATGAAGGAGCCATTTCAGCATTTGCACATCTATCCCTAACGATTGATCTTCACAAACAGTCTCTGTTAGTTTTGGTCATTGTGGCTCTTTACAAGGACACTTAATTTGAATTTCTAGGAGAATTCCTGTTACAGACGCAGCTGAAACACTATGGAGATCTCATGATAGAAGAGTAACTTCAAATATTTTTTTCTTAACTGAGCTAACCAGAGTTCTGTAGGCAGAAATATTTGGCAGGGTGGTGTCTTTTATAATCAGCAATATTCATACCATAAAGCACTTTTGAATAACTGCCATTTGTACTTAGGAATGTGTGCAGGAAGGTTTCTGGTTAAGGGGGACTGTTTAAAGCAGAAATAGTTTCTGCTTGCTTGGTAGCTCTGGCAAAATGTTTTATTTTACCTTTTCAAAGAGACAAAACATTTTCTTAACTATCTGTTGTTTATGGTCTAATATCCTGATTAGGTAAGTAAACTTTCTTGCTCCGCCTCATCAGTAGCAGGGAGAATTTTACCTGGCAGTTGTGAAGGGCAAATTACAGGCCTCGGATACCAGTGTCATTGGAAAAAAATGGGAAAAAAATCCCAAAGTAAGCCTTGGGATGTATGTGGATGAGAGAGACACCTGTGTGACTCAAAGCTAAAGCTACTAAAAACTGGGGAGGGAGAAGCAGAGCCACTGGCAGAAGTTCTGTAGGAAATAAGGCAGCTGAGCACTCGCTCCCAAATAAGCACAAGAAAACTTATTTGGAGGGTCTTAAATAAGCTCAAACATGGCTCAAGCTTCAATCACGGACCTGACTTTTTCAACAATGAAATCACTTTGTTACAATCCGTTGAAAGCATGACTCCCTTATTTTTTTTGTGCTGGTGTTTCAGACTTGCTTTTCTAATGGATAATACATTTTTCAAATTTGAGTCTTGTGCTTGTATGCCCTTGCTTGATTTACTTTTAAATTTCATAGTGTACCGAAGGGGGATAATTTAATTTATAAACTGGTGTTTCACCCTGAAGATGGAATTTCTCGTTGAAATTATTTTACCTGATATGTTGTTATACTGAGAAAGTTAGAAGCATAGGAGAAAAAGTGCCTTATAGCCACTAGTGGTCAATTATCTTTTATTTGTGCTGGAACTTGTGGTGAAGTCATTGCCCACAGATGACTCTTCATGCGACAACTCAAGGAAGGCCCTGGTAGAGTAGGGAGTCAGGGCGGGTTGGTGTAGGAAATGGGGAGTGTGTTTTTATTTGTGAATCCTCCTGCAGCTGGAGTCTTGGATCCAGCTGCTCCTCAGACTGCCTGTGTCTAACCGGGAATGCCGGTCTGAGGTCATTGCTGTCTGAGGAATTTTACATAACGGTTAGGCCAGTCAGCTGAGAGGTAAGCGCCAGCCAAAGGCTCTCGATGCTGTCATGTGTGCCAGGGCCTGGCCCTCGCCTGGTACGGTTTGCTTGCAGGCATCACCGACTTCTTTTAAGCAAACTTCCTTCTGGGTGGGCTGGGCCCAGCCTACAGTGGAGTTTCAGGTGGTGGCTTGTGGGGATGGGGTGATGGATAACATTTTCAGAAGTGTCTTGATAGCAGAAAGACCTGTATTGGTTTTGAAAACTAATTGATAGGGAGATATCCAGTTCTGTGTCGGCCCTTCCAGACAGAGAAGTTGGGACCTGGTCCTCAGAAACTGTGACTCCTTAAAACATTTGCCATCAATACTGAGATTTAATAAAGGGTTCAGGAGTAAGAGGAAGATGAAGATTCCCTCAAGGACAGTCTGCTAGTTTTGCTGATGATCTTGGCTGTGGGAGACACAAACTCCATTTGTATTTCCCAGGAGCCATAACCCACGGTCTACTGGGAACCCACTCCCCACTTGCAGGGGTTTATGTATTCAGGGAATGCTTGGCCCAAATGGGCTATTTTGGGTGCAGCAACTCATATTACCTTGGTCTCTTATCTGCCTCACCTAGCTTTGAAGACAGAGTCTTCAAAAATTTTGGTTTGAGCAGGAGTCGGATTAGGTCATCCCAAAGGTCCTTCTCAATCTGGATTCTTGATTCTGTGTCCTCCTTCAATGGAGCTTCTGGTGGCTGCAGATCTTTCAGTGAGGAAAGAAACTTCAAACCCCATCTTACCCACAGGAAATTAATGCCCTGACCACTGGCTGCCGAGTTTCTTTTTCCCTGGCCCAAGAAATATGCAGAAATTAGTATAGTTGGCCAGTTAGGAGAAAGTGGTACAGGTCCAACAGTTTGCTGTTGGTAGATACCATCAGCAGAATACCAATATATCAGCAGCAGAATATCCAAAGTCAGTTGAAATGCTGGGCTGGTGGGACACCCAGATGCAAATCTAGTTTTGGACCAGAGGTTTCAATCCAGTTCCTCTTTATTCCCAACAAGCCCTTGGTCTTTTTGATGATTTAGGTTACCTCTTTTGCTTTGGTTTTAACCAGAATGTCTGCAGTTGTCCAGGAAAAACCCAATGAAATAAAACTTGCAATGAAGTATCATAGGCTAGGAGTTATTTGCATTAGGAATTTGTGAATATCTGATATTTTTATACCTTCAAAAGGTGGCTGGACAAGTTCATGCTATGGAAATCCAACAAGGTCTGTGGAGACAAAATTACCCTCACCTGCTCAGGAGCTCAGGACACAGAACTCAGGGAGAGGGAAAAGTAGCTCTGAGCTACCCTGGGATGGTCAGGCTGTAAGTGTGGCCTTAGCTGTCTACGAACAGATTCTATGAGCTGTGCCTTAGCCTGCACCTTGCTGTGTTTCAGCAGCACTGCCGTGGTTCTTTCTCTGCAGGCCACATCCTAACATGATTACGTATCCTCATTACAGTCTGAAAACCTAACGCACATGTGTTGCAGAGGAAATGTTTTTGCAAACACTTTTATATGCCAGACTTCAACTGAAGAAGGGGATGAAAGGAGTTTCTCGAGTCATTGTGTGTTTACTGTTTTGTGAGACTGCAGATTTCCCATTGCGTATGTAAGTTTGGGCAGCAGGTAGCATGTCGTGCTTGTGTCTGCCTCTGAGCAATTTTCCTAGCTGAGTAAAAATGAAAAACAGGAAACAGAAGGAGTTTAGAGTGAGTAAATGTGAATTTAGACTGAAAGAATATCTTTGAAAAAGGAAATGTAACAGGCACACACACACATAACCGCGTACAATTAGAACTTTTATTTATTTAAAGAATGTAAAGGCTGTTGCTCTGTGTTTGTATCCTTGGTGACCCCTGATGCATTAGCATTTCACAGAGAGGGTCTGTCAGGCTATTGGGGAGCTCTTCTTCCCTCCCAAGCATTGTACAATGCTCTAACATTTTTCTCTTGAAGAGAGAAGTTGAGTAATTTCAGTGAACAATATGGCCTTTGATATCAATGAATAATCCAATGGGTTTATTTAAACACCGTGTGACAATGGAAGTTCTTCTTTTTCTCCTTGACATTTTCAGTGCATCATGCTGGTTAGTTCCCAAGACCCACTAAGCAGTGAACTTTTTCATGCCATCCATGACAGTTTTATCTGGGTCTGCCCTGGTGAAGCAGATGCATCTCCTTCATCCATCCTTGGAGATGATTGTTCAGGTTGTTCTTTAAAAATGGTGGTTACAGCTGTAAGTTTGTCTTGGTAATTTTTCTCTTTGGGATGTGGGATGCTAATTTTTGTACACATTTTCCCTTCCTCCATTTTATGTGACTAACTGCAGATGCACTGGAACAGGTTGCCCAAGGAAGTGGTGGCTGCCCCCTCCTTGGGGTTGTTCAAGGCCAGGTTGGATGAGGCCTTGAGCAGCCTGGTTTAGTGAGAAGTGTCCCTGCCCATGGCAGGGATGTTGGAACTTTAAGGTCCCTTCCAGCCCAAAAGGTTCTATGATTCTATGCTGGTTCCAGTCTCACTGGGAGTATTTTCATGTGGCCCAGAAGTGCATGTTTAAACCAAATCTCCTCTGTGTGCTTTGGTTTGTGTGGTGGAGCAGTCACAGAGGGCACAAACAGGCTGAAACTAAACCAAGAGGTGTGCTTTCATTGATGGTGGGCATTCAGTCCACAGGACCAGACCATGGCTAGTCCACACTAAAAATTTCTGGGATGTGTAACAGTGTGGACTTCAGGTCCTCAGTGCCAATCCTTTGCCCTACAGATTCATTCTTATTGTGCCACACTAACACAGCTCTATCCACAGACAGCTTGTTGAGTGCTGCTGCCTTCTTTTATTACTATCTGAGGTAACAGTCAGGGCAGGTAACATATGAGATACCATAATGTGCTGCTTCTGTTCCCAACTTAGGGCATATTTTTTCCAACCCAGGACAAACATTGTGCTTCTGTATTAGGTCATTTCTCTAATCTCTCTCTTTGGTCATGTTGACAGCTGCTTTCACTTTCCTTTTAGGCTGGCTGTGTGTGGTACACTCAAATGTGGTTGATGTTTTGACTCCTAGTAGAAAAATAAAGTCCCTGAAAGTGCCCATCAGGCTTTGCAGGAGCACTGCATGCTTTAGCCAGGAAATGTCTTTTCTAGTGAACTCAGTGCTGACTGGTCACCACAAAACTACAGTAATTTTACACCTAACCACACCTGACTTGTTCTGCAGTTGAGCTGGGACCTGATGTATTAGGGGTCATTCCCCATGGATTCCTTTTTCTGGTTTGAAGGAATTTCGCGGCAGTAAGTACTGATGCAGCATGTCACTTGATAGCTTCTCTTCGGCTGGTGTGGGAGATCTTTGGTGGTGTGTACACACACTCAAGCACCCATACACGCCATATATGTGGTTATAACTTCAGAGTATGTATTTTTACAAAGGTTGGATGATTATAATGCCCCAAGAATACCACTTTCTGCTAGTGCTTTCTGTGCATCAGATTTCAGGACGCTTTTCTTAGACAAACAGGCTGTTTGAGCACTAGACCCCAATGGATCTCTGTAAGGAAATCATTCTAGGTGACATGCCCAAGAGCTCGATGAAACTCCTGCATGTACAGACGGTTTTTAGGACTGAGGATGACAGCAGCGACCCTGTTGTGTATATTTCCAGTCACTCCATTCATTGCCCTTTATTTGCATCTCTTTATTCTCTTATTGTTTACTGCTTAAGTCCCAGTGCTGCCACAACATATGTGCTTCAGCTTCACTGACTTAAATGTGGCAAACCAAATAATAGTAAACCAGTTCATTTGCATGCATGGAGGAACCGCAGTGAAGATGGTTCCACTGCAGCGGAACCAGCTGAAACGATGAAGCCACAGACACCTTTGTTTTGATTCCTAAAGTGTATATTTTTCTGTTTTGCCAAAGGTACAAAGAAGAGAATATTCCCCTTTGACTCCAATAGGGATTAATTTCTTCTTATTTCAAGGAAACTGTGGTTTCATCTGAAATAGTTTTCCAAAGCAGCTTTGGGATATGAATGCCCAAGAAGTTATGGGAGGAAAAGCTACTGTGCAGCACTGAATGTGCCTGGGTTTTGCGGTAGGTGCCCCTGCGGTCACCCATCTCCTGGTCTGACTTGGATGCCCCAGTGAAGATGGCTGTAGGGGCAACTCTGGGGGGACAGCCCACTGTGCCTGCAGTCCCAGGTTCACAGTGATAACTTGCTTGCATGTTCCCATCTGAAGACTTCCATCACACAGCTCACAATTTCTCTTTTGCTAGCTCGAGGTGCTAGCTGGAAAGAGACAGACCTTACCAATCGTTGTGATGGTGGTGAGTTTGTGACCCGATTCTTTTGTGTGATTTAGCCAGTGGTTTCTGGAGATGTTTCATTTCTTGTGGATAACAGCATGGGGAGCCTGGTATTGCCTCCAGTAAGCCATTTTCCTGTAGGTTTCTTTCTTTGACCAGCTGGAAAAAAAAATCAGTTAAAAAGATCCGAGTCTTACAAAACCTTCTGACAGCACAAAGCCATTTATACAAAGTCCCTTGAGCTTTGAGGAGGCAGGAATGGGGCTATTGCTGCACTGGCAGGCCAGTCTCTCTGCACTTCATGCTCTATGTGAACAAGAGCATGTGTGCTTGGGGTGCATTTTCAGTTTCAAGCACAACATTTTACTCATTGCTTGGCTGACCACAGGCAATGCTGCTGCTGCTGGACTTGCCATACTGTTGCAGCCCAAGACCATTTTAGTCTCATATCACTACAAAATTCAGATGTCAAATGAGATTAAGTTTATTGATGAAATGTTTAGTTGTAGGAGACATGAGATAGAGGTTTTAAAATGTTATCTTGTGGCTGCTCAAGATGTCAGTGGCACTGTCCACAGGTGACGTGTTCTGGCTGGTAGGGCTCCCTTTTAACTATGTGCCAGTGCTTCCTGCCAGTCAATGCTCATGGAGGGTATCAGGGATATGATATGTGATGTGCAGGATTTTGAGTTTATGCTCTTTCTCTCACTCTCACCTGGTAAAGTTGTGGCTTTAGAATCAAAGAATCACAGAATGTCAGGAGTTGGAAGGGACCTCAAAAGATCATATAATCCACCCCTTTTGCCTGAGGAGCATCACCTAGATTAAATCACACAGGAACATGTCCAGACTGGTCTTGAATGTCTCCAGAGAAGGAGACTCCACAACCTCTCTGGGCAGTCTGTCCCAGTGCTCCGTCACCCTCACTGTGAAAATGTTTTTCCTTACATTCACATGGAACTTTCTATGTTCCAGCTTGGACCCGTTGCCCCTTATCCTATCACCGGCCAACACTGAGAAGAGCCTGGCTCTGTCCTCCTGACACTCACCCTTTACACAGGGGATCTTATTGTTGTTTTCAACAATAAAGCAGCGCCACATTATGTGCATTTTCCAGAATACCTTGTTATAGGATGCAGTGATTGAAGCAAAGGCACGAGTCAGTGACATGCTCTGCAAGGCTGTTGGACAGCCCCTGCTCATGCTGTGGGAGAGCAGAAGTTCACCCGTGGGCAGTGGGGAGCAGGAGGAGCCTGATGGAGAAGCGAGGCAGCCTTCCCAGCAGTGCAGCTGCCCAAGGATAGTGCCCGTGAATCCCTCCGACCTGATGAGTTCCCCTGGAGTGTAAGGCTCCATTTTAGCAGCTTAGAAGAAGTAAGCGATGAGGTATTCCAGGTTTGGAACAAGAGTTGGGTTGATGAGAGGAGCAAATAACAAAGCCTCTCTCAAGTATTGGAAGGCATTTTGGCAGGTTCAGCAGCTTGGGGCTGTGAAGGCATCCATGTTCATTGTCTGGCAGCTTCCTCCTCTGCAGGGTGGGTGAGAGACCTGCTCCACTGGGGCTGGAGGAGCAAAGGTCTGGAGATGTCCCATTAGTTCAGGGATACAAAGGGAAAGAGCAAAGTCATTCCCTTGGAGGGTTGGTTTATAGACTCCTCTGCTCTTACTGCTGGAAAATCCAATTAAAATACAATATCTGGTTAAACTTGGCGTCTTCATCACAAAAGCATAATGAGCTCATTGCATTTTGTGTGTCTCTCAGCTAATGAGTTCTCCCCTTTCATACAGAAGCTCTGAAGACAGATTTTTATTATCTTTTTTATTATTACTAAGAAAGGAAATAAATAAGATAGTCTGAATACAGTATCTCTCAGATACATCCTGCCCATGTCAAGGGCTGCCAAAGCATGTAAAAGTGTGATTACAGCTTCCTATTTCATTGCTGAAGTGGTTCTATAAATAACAAGGTTCAGTGAAAATTGCTGGCAGAAGCATTGCTTTTTAAGCATGAAAATGTACCCAAAAAATCTCAATAACTAGATGAACTAGATGTCTTTTTTTCTTTTTTTCCTTTTTTTTTTCTTTTTTTTTCCCTCTAGGCCTCCTAACAGTTTTATAGGTCCAAAAGGAAGAGATTACTGTAAGGATTTTTGAAACAACTTTTTCTACTGTGATAACTATTTCTGTTTGCCTTGGTTGTTATCAAGTATCTGTAAAGCTAAAGTCTAAAAATGAAATTCCAGTTGATACTGACACTGATTTATTTCCTGAGCTAGAAAATTGACCCTGAATGATTTTGAGCTCATGGACTGAAAGGAAATTTGTGCAGACGGACTTTCATAGCATTTGGGGACCCAGGGAGACTCTTGACTCCAACTCTCACATTTTTATCACACATTTGCACATTTCAGCTCTTTTTCCAAGCATTGCACTGAGTGGTGTGCCTTGTCTAAGCAGATGTCCCAGTGATAAATCAAGTTGGGACGACATTCCCAGGCTGCTGTCTTTAGTAGTTTGTTTCACCAGTTAATCAATGTGATGACTTAATAATAATAATAATAATAATAATAATAATAATAATAATAATAATAATGTAATAAAAATTGATCAGTGTTTCCTGTTTGAAATTATCTGGCTTCAGCTTCCAGCCTTCAGTTTATGTCATGCCTTGTCCACTAAGTTCAGGAGCATTTTAGCACCAGATATTTTCCCTCTCTGAAAGTGGCCTAGTAACAGAGTCATTGGTCTATCTTCTTTTGTCATTTTAAAAAAATGGAACAGATTGAATCTCTTTGGTCTCTCTTGCAGCAAGTCATTTCTCCAGCCCTTAAATTACTTTGATTGTGGGGCACTTTTTCTGCACTTCTTCCATGTTTCCATATTATTTTCCAAAAGAGGTACCCTATCACTGTATCCAGCACTTGGTGAGTATCAGATTACAAAATCACAGAATCACAAGGCTGGAAAAGACCGTTAAGATCATTGAGTCCACCTGTATCTGTCATCTCCTAAACCTTATCTCTGAGCACCTCATGTATCTGTCAGTTAAACACATCCAGGGATGGTGAATCAGCCACCTCCCTGGACAGCCTGTTCCACATGCCAACAACTCTTTCAGTCAAGAACTCTTTCCTAACACCTCATCTGAACCTGCCCTGGTGCAGCTTGAGGCCATTTCCCCTTTTCCTATCACCTGTCACTTGGCAGAAGAGACCATCAACCTCCTTTCAGGTAACTGTAGGCAGTGATAAGGTCCGCTCAGTCTCCTCTTCTCCAGACTAATCACTCCCAGTTCCCTCAGCTGCTCCTCATAAATTTGCCCTCCAGACCCTTCCCATCAATTCTTGCATGGAGGGAAAGAAAAGGGCAATTTCAATTCTCACCCACTATACGCCTCCAAGAATTACAATTGTCTGGGTTTTTTTGGGTTCTTTTGCTACATGGTGCAGGAGATGGTAGGCTCTTTGCCTCTGAAATGCTGAAGTGTTTTGTAGGGTCACTGTTCCTTGCTATGTCGCTTCATTTTCTCTAAACAGACTGCATTCCTTGTTCTTATTTGAATAGGTCGTATGCAGAGATGCTTGCACTGAATGGGCCCAGGTGACTGCTTAAAACCAGTTTATAATCATAAAAACATCAACTGGTAATGGTGTCCATTCAACAAGGGTTATCTCATCAATTTGAAGGGCTATAACCCTAAGCTGAAGGTGTCTGCATTTTCAAAGGAAAACTTCTCACATCAGGCAATTCACCTCTTGCTGGTTCTCCTTATGTTTTGAAAGGAATGAATTTATGCATTTGTTTACACTTTACTTTTGTTTATCTCTCATCCACAAATTACAGACACCTTTTCCCCTCTTCATGTGAATCTGGTTTCTTTAGACACTTACTCTGTGCTCTAGAAATCAAACCACAGGTTCAACTTTTTTGTGGTTTGTTTTGTTTTGTTTTGTTTTGTTTTTGTTTTTGGTTTTTTTTTTTTTCAGAGATTCTTCTGCATACAACCCCAAACTGCTTCTAAGACCCGTAAATTAGAAAAAAGAAAATCAACATATTGAACACAACAGATTCCATGGACACTTCCAAAATTTCAGTGGAATAAATGACTCTTTTGGGAGTTTACTGAGCAATTAGTTAGTTGAGCTACAACTCTGAACACCTGAGACACAATTTAATTTCAAACAACAGATATTTAGCTTTGAAATACAAACCACATGGATGTCAGAGAAAGTTAATACTGTAGAATTTTTTGTTGCTCTGTTAACTCAGAACTATCTCTGCTGGGAGGTAACTTTTGTGAACTTTGATAAATGAGAAGACTATTTTATCTACTAATTATCCATAATCTAGCAATTATCTCGTATGAAGCAAAAGAAACAAATGTCTGCAGTTTGATGTGAAAGTCACACATAACTTTGAATAATATGTCTCCTGAACTGTGATCTATGATTAAATTAAAGACTTTGGGATGCAAGAAATTATCTAGTCATTGTCTTCTACTTTCTTACAACTGCTGGGGTGAGATTTCCAGATTGTCTTGGGGTATAGAAAATTCTGTGTTCCAGTGAAACTTCCTGAGAAGTTTAGATAGATCAAATTATCTCTTTGAAGATAACAGTCCTTATTCCCACCAGCCCTAGCATCCATTTACACTGCTTTGATGGTGAAAGGGGGATTTAGAGTAAGTGTAAATATATCTTTCTCTGGCTTTATGGTGGGGACAAGAGTCATTACTGTGAGTGCCAGGCCCCACAGTGATGCCTCCTTTACACATTATTTAACCCCCCCACGGTGGGGTTAGGGCATCATCTCCTGAGTATAATGATACAGACCAAGAACAGAGTGGAGCCAATTGTCACACAACAAGGTGATAGTTCCCTCCAGCCCACTGCTGAGCTCTGTGACCTGCAAATTATACCGTTCAGGAGCTATTTTTCACTTGGGATTTTTAAAGGGATAGGACGGTGATGGAGGGCTAGAGCTAGAGACGGGCCATGCCCGTGGGTCTTCCCTGACACAAGGTGATCGTGATGCTCATGCATGCTCAGGGCAGCACACTTGCTCTCTGTGTGGGATGCCATATCCTGCCGGGGAAGGCAGCCTGTCCTTCCCCAGCCAGCACGTTTCCCTGCGCAACAACCAGGGTCACTGTGGGATGTTTCCACTTCCATCTGAGCTGCTAGAGGCTAAAAAACTTCAAATGAGAGTAAAGAAAGAAAGGAAAAGGTGAGTGCAAATCTCCCTCCCTCTGTTTAACTGTCATGATGTCGCATTGCTCCGCAGTTCAATGGTGAATTTTTGGTTGTATAAGGCTGTCATATCACGTTGGACTTAGCATTTGAAAGCCAAAAATACTTGAGGGACTGGAGGATCATGTGGCTATTCTTCCAGCCAAGTTTCCCTCAGATCTTTAAGCAGCTGCTTCAGAAACGCATTCTTGCTGCAGACCTGAGGGATTCACAGAAGGACTCACTAACGACTCTTCTGTGCAGTGAACTTTTTGCCCAGGAATTCACTGTCTTCCTTGAGAGCCAACAAAGGGAATCGCTCATCAGGGGAAGTGTGTTTAAAATAATCTGAACGGAGGGGCCACCCTCAGCTCCTCACACTCAGGTAGAGTCCAAACATTTTGTGGAACAATGGTGGTTACTATTGCTACTGTAATGAACTTCCTCAGAATTTCAAAATAAATTACAGCTTTGCTGAACGAAGCCTAATGGACAAATGTTATTTAGCAGACAAGGCACATTTTAACCCTGAGACAAGCTTAAACACATAGAAAAGCAGGAACAGAAAATCCTGTCTCTTGCCTCCACTTTTGTGGCAACTACTAGATGGGGGCTAAATGCTCCTCTTAAATGCTTAAAGCAATCCCTGGTTCCTGGAACATTTAAATTGCTTGATTACTTTGGAGATTTTCTTGCTCTTCCTTTTTTATTTGTATATCTGAATTACCTTCTTCCCAGGGTTACCTAAATAAAATAATTCATAATGACATTCCCACCAACATGGAAAGTGTGTCTACCACTGATAAAGGAGGAGGAAACACTGTCATTTCCAAGGAGTTGTGCCAGAAAATGCGAATGCACCAGCCACAGCATTTCTATTCACAGGCCTTCTCTTCTGCTGCTGAGGGTTGGGGCTGCCTGGTGCCCTTCCCTTCCCTTCCCTTCCCTTCCCTTCCCTTCCTTCCCTTCCCTTCCCTTCCCTTCCCTTCCTTTCCCTTCCCTTCCCACTTTTCCTCTGCCCATGCCCATGGAACCGTCTTGCCAGCAAGATGGTTGCAGTGACTCTGTGTCATCTTGACCTTCTGTCCCTGAGGTTGCATAGTTCAGCCTTCCCCTCCGAGTCAGGGATTTGGGTAACTTGTATTTGTAACCAAATATATCTCACAAGCTAACCATTTCAAGCTCACATCTCTGAAGGGCTTGGTCCAAAGCCAAGTGAAGTCAGTGGCATAGCTCCCACTACCCTCGGTTCCTTTTGGATAAAGCCCTGAGGCAAGGCTCACATTCCATACATTTTAGCTTGGATTTAGATTTTCATAAGCTGAAAGCTGCCAGCCTCACAAATCTACATCCCATAGCATGTGCTTTCAGACTCTGGTTTTTTGAGAGTGCTTTAAAGCTGAGAGAGAAGTCAGTGAATTTGTTAGGACTATGACATGAACCTGAACCATCAACAGCACAGAAACACCAGCTTTCATTGAAGATTCTGTGTTTCCTTCTAGTACATGACTGATTGCATCTAAGAAATAGGGAGGTATGTAAAAGCAGGCTCATTTGCAAGCAGGTAAAAAGCAGTGTGAAGCCGTAGAGGGCTAATGGAGTACCCAAATCCAGAAAAAGAAACATGTAAATAAGTCTGTTTTCATGTTCACCCTTGCTTACTTGGTGTAGGTTCCATCTGTTTTTAATTCACAGCAGAGCAGGTTACTGGAATAGCACTGAAATTTCTAATCCAAACTGAGGCTTATTAGCTCAATCAGGTCTGACCCTGTCCCAGCTAAAATCAAAGCAAAACTTTGATAGGAACAGAACCAAATCCCTTTGGCTGTCTGCAAAGGAGAAGTACTAATGATGCCTGAAATCAGTACAGCTTTGTCCATTTACAGGGTCACCGTCTGGCTCCTGGAATGCTTTGCTCTTTGCCACGACTACCTCAGAGGAGTATTATCTTTGCATTCATTGCTTTTTAAAACAGGAAACCGTCTTGTCCTGTGGTGATAATTAATTTCTGATTGCAGCCATGAAACTATTTAATACAGGAAGGAAACAAAAATAAATTTTTTAAAAGTAAAGAAAAACTCCAACATTTATGAGCATTGACAATGGGAATGGATCTGTACAAAATGCTTAACTAGCTCTCTTAATGTCCCATCTTTGGTTTAATTATCTTGGATGAATTATGGACAGTGCCAACAAATTGTGTAGCAGGTATCTTTACCTGCAGTGAAGTAAAAAAAAAATCCAGGCATATTAGCAGGCTGTGAAAAATTCACATTTATTTTGAGCAGTATAATCATGACAAAACTGTTAAGTCTGTCTCCCTGCTGTCTCCATTCACATTTGGGTCTTGGAGGGGAGAAAAAAAATAAATTATTCTGTTTTGCTTCATGTTTGGAATAAAGGAGAAACCAGCAATACTGTGAACTCTGATTTTCTGCACCTGTTGGTACTACCTTTTTCCATGGTACTGCTGCGAAGGCATAGGGAGGTTCTAGTTCCTTTGAGCAAAGAGGCTCCCTATCATCGTTTTCTATGAAGGAAATTTAGGCTAAGAGTGGACAGAGAGATGTGACATGAACACTTATGGTGTAACAGTATTTGAGCTGCTGCAGCAATTTCAAACACCTGCAGTTTATCATGTTTGACATAAGAACGACTGACACTTCAAGAATCCTGCTTGGGCAGGGGGATTGGACTAGGTGACCTTTAGAGATCCCTTCCAACTTCTAACATTCTGTGAATAACAATCATCTAGACACGTCATTCAGGGGGCAATAGCACATTTTTTTTCTGCATTTTGTTTTAGGGAGATTCCTGTTAAGTTTGAAAGTCTGTAGACTAATCTGATAAACTTGTAACACTTGTTAGTAGAATTTGGACATATTATAATAATTGTAATAAAAACTCCACCTCTGATATTGGTATTCCTTTTCTACTTGGCCATCTGAATTTTTCTTTTTCCTTTTTTTTTTTTTCCCTGAAGCAGAGCTGAAACTAGACAAGCTTATTTTAATGATTTCAAAATATATTGTCAAGTAATCAAGCTATTTCTGCTGCCTTGCTTGTTACTAAGAAAATTTAAAAAAGAGAGAAGATATAAAGACCCTCATAGTACACTGAGTAACAGAATAGAGCATCACCATATACTTAGCCTTATGTGTCTGAAGGATAAAGCACCCAAAGTAAAAATAACATCACCAGCAATCCATAATAATCAATGAAAACCATCAGAATACATTTAGTATTTCAAAATACTCTTTCCTAACAGCCCTTCCTGCCTGTGTCGCAGTCACCCTGTGCTGCCTTTGCTCGCAGCAGCTGGGGAAACCCAAAGCAAGGCCAGGTATTTCTTGCTAGTATCTACCTCGAGACCTCAGCAGTTACCCACAGCAGCTCTTCAATGTGATCTGAGAATGTGAAACTCCACTGCTTTCCTGTGACTACGTAATGGTGAGTTATGAAAGCACTACAGATAAGTACCATGCTCTCAAGATCCTCTTTCAAGGCTGCAGATCTGGAGTTTTACTCATCAGTGTGAATCATTTCATGTTCTTGCACAGGGGTTCAGTGGAAGGCCTTGGGCATCTCAGCAGGCTGTGTAGCTTTCGTGAGGTGTGGTATTTGCTGTTGATATCATTTTTAAGAAAATGCAGAAACATTATGGCATAAAAGCCACTCTTAGCTTAAGGAGAGAAGAAAACCTTCTCTGGGTTTACACTTGTGCCATGACAGGAAAGAGACTGTTTTTCCTTCCAAACCTGCCCAGTTTCTCAACACCTCTTAATCACAGCGAGCTCCATGTGCCGAGTCATCCAGCTAGATTTTGCAACTTTCTTTTGGAGTCTTCTTATTTTTTTCCCAAAGACCTAAATAAAAAAAGTCATATTGTCTTCCTTCAGATACAGCCTACTTCTAATACATCCTCCCGAGTCTCCAGGCTCATAAAGTTAGACAGCATTTAGCTGCTTAGTACTTAGCTGCTTTTCTCTACCATTCATCTAAGATGTGGGCACGTTTTTTGGTTCCAGTGAGGGTGTCTCACAAACCCTGTGCACAGACAAGGCAACTGTCATGTGTGAGTAGCCTTGGCTTGTGTTAATATTTGTGTTCACCTCCCACCCCCTCTGGGGGTGTATGCAGTGGTTCAGCAATGTGACATCATAAAGTCTTCAAGTGGCCAAGCCCAAGAGTTGGTACCAGTAACGTGTAGAGCATTACTGGGTGCTACATGTTTCATGTTCCCAGTGACCTCAGACCCCACAGAAAGCTAGTGATGTTTGCTGGAAATTATCTCGCCAAAGCTGAGATGTCTTTACAGTGCACCTCTGCCTTAGCCCCAGGTCCCTTGGTTGTCAAGGGGTGATACTGGCACTCCCAGAGCATGGTGCACTGACCCTGTCTCAGAGGTCCACTGTAGCAAGAGCTGGATGAGGGTCTGGCAGTGGGTGCCTGTGTCTCTCCATAGGCTCTATGGGGACCTAGGATGTAAATGTGGTGGTGCTGGAGGGGGTTGGGGAGGAGGTTAACCATACAATGTATCACAATTTAGTGATCTGTATCTGATAAGACACTTTAAAAGTCTGTCTATTCATTTGAATGAGCTTTGGATTGATCACTTTGATGGATGCAACATGAAAGGAAAAAGGAAACAACTGTTTCATATGACTTTTTTTTTCCTGGTATCTGGCCTGTTCAGTTATCATTATGCCTGCAGTGCTCCCTGCTCCTAATGACTAAGCTCTTTCTGTAAGGCTCCCCAAACCAACTCTAAGGCTAAGCACTGTGTGAGAGCAGGACATTGGCACACAGACATGCAGAGACAGTGTGTAGGGAAACTCCTACTTTATGGGATCTTTTGCCTAGGGCATGGTCACAGAGAGAAACTAATCTCTCCAACAGGATGACCGCTTCCTGACTGACATATGACACTCTATAAACTGGTTTTTGGGTTTGGTTAGGGGTTTTTTTGTTTGTTTGTTTGTGTTTTCTTTTCTTTTCTTTTTTTTTTTTCTGACAAATTCTTAAAATCCAGCTGAACCAGATGAGACTTGCACAAAGTGGGATGTCTCATCCCAAAAGATGATCTCTTGAGGTTCCTTCCAAGCCCTACAATTCTGTGATTCTGTGAAAAGTGTTTTTCTTCTGAATGGCTCTTGAGAGCCAGCTGGTCTGGCCACTGCAGCGGGTCCACGACCCCCTGCTGTTGATTCCCTTAAGATACCTACAAACCGCTCCCCGTCCCAGGGGCGCACGAAGCGCTGCTCCGTCCGCCCTCTCCCGCCTGCGCAAAAGCCCCGTCTGCTGACCCGCTAGTCGCTTTACCCGCGTACGGTTAGTTGAAGGCTGCCGCGGGGCACCGGGAGAAGGCCATGTCCCCCTCCCGCCAGTTAACTATCCCCACTTTACAGTTGCTCGGTGGGCGGCTGGGGCGGCCCGCGGCTGACGGGCCCTAACCGAAGGGGCCTTTTGCCTCGGGCCAGCAGGGGGCGAGCGGTGCCCGCGGACGGGCCGCGCTGAGGGGAGGCGCTGAGGGGAGGGGGGGGCTGCAGCCGGGGAGCGTCGCCTACTGCGGCCCTTTTTCCGCGGCACTGAAGCGTCGGTTTGGTGGTTTGGTTCCTCCCCTCCCCGTTTTTTGGCTGATGTTTTAGCGCTGCCCTGCAAAAGTACCCGGGAAAGGCAAAGAGCTGCTGCAATAGCTCTGCGTGCGCCCGAGGCCTCGTCTGCCGCAGGCAGGCACCGAGCTCTGCGGGCTGCTTTGGGCGCCGCGGTGCGGGAAGGACGTCGAGGTGCTGGCGAGGGGTCAGAGAAGGACAACTAGGCTGATTAAGGGTCTGGACAACAGGTCTTATGAAGAGAAGCTGAGGGAGCCGGGGCTGTTCAGAAGAGGAGTCTGAGGGGAGACCTTACTGCGCTACAGCTTCCTGAAAGGAGGTTGGAGTGAGGCGAGTGTTGGCCTCTTCTCCCTAGTGACTAGCAATAGGACAGGAGGAAATGGTCTCAAGGTGAGCATGGGAAGGTTCAGATTGGATATGAGTAAAATCTTCATCACCACAAGAGTGGTGAAGCACTGGCACAGGCTGACCAGGGAGGTGTCACCATCCTCTGGGGGTGTTTAAAAACTGGGTGCTTCAGGAGATGTTTTAGCGATTATGGTGGTATAGGGCTGACAGTTGGACTTGATGATCTTGAAGGTCTTTTCCAACTTCGATGATTCTATGATTCTATGACATGAGATCCAGGAAAGACACGTTCTTCTATGTTTTGCTGGTAGGATGGTTTTTAAAAATGTTCCCAAATCGTGCTAACACTGTTCTCTCTCTGTTACATCTGCTCCAGCATGCTTACTTGCCATACTCATTTTAAAAGTGCTTTGCTTAGTGCAGCCTGATGGTTTTGTGCTTTGTTGAGATGCAGTTGGACAATACATTCTGCAAGGAGGTCCCTCCTGGGCTGCTTGCTTTTGCTCCTGTGCTGTGGTTTACTGGCCAGAGAGTTGCATTGATGGGGCTTTGAGCAACCCGGTCTAGTGAAAGGTGTTCCTGCTCATGGAACTAGGTGGTCTTCGAGGTCCCTTCCAATACAAACAGGTCTGTGATTCTGTGTCCCAAAACCTCAGTTTCCTTCACCACTATCCCCAGTGCAGAACTCTCACTTACTCATTCTGACTTTGCAGCCCAATTTGCCCCTTCCCACTGAGGACTTTCTAGACCAGCCACCACCTCACTGCAGACCTCCACCTTGCAGGGCCTCTGCTTCCATATCTCCCCTGAGCTCTGTGAGTATGTAGTGAATGCCAGTTCCAAGGGTCAAGACTGTGTCTCCAGGGACAGCAGCTGCTGTATTGCAGCAGCACCATCCTAGTTGCGGTGTTTTGACCCTGTCTGGAGGCCAGATTCCCACCAAAGTCACTCTATCATCCCTCTTAGCTGGACGGGGGCAGGGGAAATATCTATTTCTTTGGATATCAATAGATATTGGCTTTGGAGTTGAGATAAGGACAGGGAGAGATCATTCTGCAATTAGCGTCATGGGCAAAACAGACTCAGCACAGAAGAAGGGCAAGAAAACTCTAATTTATGACACTACACTACACTACACACACAGAGAAACCAGAGTTGGATAATGAGAAGTACAAACAGCTCTTAAAACACCCTCCCCCTCCTCCCTTCTTTGCAAACTTCACTTTAATCGTGATTTTTTTCCTCCCTGGGATGGCATGGGAGAAAGGGTGAAATAGGGAATGGAGGCTTCAGTCTTCCACCAGTTTCTCATGAGTTGTTCTCCTTTTTTTGGGGGCAGGGGAAGGGGAATTTCTCACATTCTTTCCCTGCACCAGCATGGGGTCCCACCCCCGGGAGACAGTACTTCATGACCTTCTCCACGTGAGTCCTCTCCCACAGGGCCTCAGCTCTTCACCAACTGCCCCAGCGTGGGTCACTTCTATAAATTCATAAAACATCTCTCAGTCTCTCATTCCCAGACTGCTGGCCCCAGCCTGGTCCCCCACAGAGTCACAAGCCCCACCAGCAAACCTGCTCCAGCATGGGCCTCTGTCTCTCTCTCTGCCCCTTATCTCTCTCTGCAGGCTGCAGGTGCTGCCAGGGGCTTGCTTCAAACACAGGTCACAGATTCTTCCATATTCCTCCCTCTGCTCAATGGTGGGCTCCTGCTTGGCCCAGGTGCCTCTCCATGGGCTACAAGTGGGGTCTCTTCATCCTCCATGGGCTGTGGGGGGACACCCACGTGGTATTCTCCATGTGCTGCAGGGAATCTTCTCTCAGCGCCTCTTCCTCCCGCCTTCACTGACTTTGGTGTCTGCAAAGCTTCTTACATCTTCTCACTCCCTTCTCTGATGGCAAAATGTGGCTGTTTGTGTTTTTCTCTCTCTAAAATGTGATTCCCAGAGGTGCTGTGATGGCGCTGATTGTCAGCAACAGGGTTTGGGAGTTTGGCCTTGGGAGCCCAGTTGGGATTTGCCTTGTTGGACCCTTAAGAAACTTCTAGCTGCTTCTTGAGGAAGCCACGTTACAAACCCACCACACCGGGGAAGACAAAACTGGGGGCTCCTCCATTAGCAGAGAGTGGGTTTTGACTCGGTGCAGAAGGGTTTTCCTGTGTCCTATTTAACTTGTGAGTCATCAGGTGAAGCTTGTGGTACTGGATCCCCGTCAACCCTGCTGAGCTCTGTGAGCAGAGGTGCAGAAAAGCAGCCCTCGCCCAAAGTCAAGGTCTTGGGTTCACACTAGGGACTGCTGCCATAACACAGCTCTAAGGTCCAGGCAGCTGAGTTTGAGAGCGAGGTGTCAGAGCTCTTGCTGAGCTGGGAAGTCAGTGCTGCAGCACAGGCTGCCTCCTGGCTGCATGAATCCACCAAGGGGTCATTGGAGACTGTCTTGTCCTGACGTTTAGGGGTTTCTGTTAAATTCCTTCAAGGTGCTACAGTTGGAGCCCTGCCTCACTTCCCTGGATGTGACTGTGTGCCCCAGATTGACATCTGTCACTCAGTAGTGACAGTCTACTGTGGCCTGCCTGGCAGTCCCACTCTGCACATCTTGCTCTGTTGTCTTCCCACTCATCTGTATAAGGGAGGGCTGCTCTGTGCCGTGTTATTCCATGTGATCCCTAACACTGCCCTAAGAGGGATCCTACACAAAGGATAAGCATGGGTTTTGTGGAAAACAAATGCACTGGAACATACTGTGAAATCCTGGATGTCAGAGAGATTTGTTACACCCCAAAACAGCGTTACCTCCTTCCTACAGCGAGAAACACTTTCTATTTATAGGAGAAAATGCACCAGTTAATGCTTGCTTGCGCGCACATCACATTACTCGAGCTAAATGAATTAAAAGAAGCGTGTTTTTGTGGTGGTAATGTGGGAACATGCGTGTCTTGTTTTTTGATTGTGGCTCTAGAGATAGGTTTTCAGCTGAATTTTCATCTACCAGTCCTGGGAACAGTTCTCCTCTGTCCCCAGGATGACAGTCAGGGACACCTGTGGCAATGGCCGTGCAAGGACAAGAATAGGATGGGAGGATTTCTGAGATGTAGAGCTGAAGCCCTGCTCTGTTTCTCCAGGCCACAGACTACGAATAAGGTCTCTGCGCCTTGCTGCTGAGACCATTTTAAGGTGTCTGCCACAGGAGGCCAGTACAACATCACCTGTCTGGCTAGTGGGGAAGCTGTCGGGAGATGCACAGCGGGAAAGAGATGCATGTGTAGGAAGATGCCTCGGTGGCACCTCTCTCTTGGTGTACTCTGTCAGTGGGAGGCTGCAGGAGCTGTGTGTCCTCTGCAGTGCTGTCCGCACAGGGACACAGAGGGAGCAGAGCGACAAGTTTGTTTTGTCTCAGATGAGAGACTTCCCAAGCGGGTGAGATGTGGCCTGAGAGTTCCTCGGGAGAGCAGATGCAAGGTCCCTGGCAGATGCAAGCTCTGGGGGATGAGTGCCAGTGTTGCCTCAAGAGCCGTGTTCTCCTTCCCCTGGGTAAGGCAGGTGTGCAGGCACACTTCCCTCAGCGCTGCTGCACCCTCCCTCTTTAGACTGTTATTTTTTAGAGTTGGGGTTTCTGCTTGATAATGGGAAGGTGACTTAGTTCAGGGGTAATGTTTTTTTTCCTGTCTTGGTGGAAGAAAGGCTTTGATAGGTAATAAGATGTGCAAGAAAGGAAAAATGCTATTTCAGGGCATTGCCTGGAACAGATGTGGTATTTCATGGCCTTAAAGACTAAATTCTGCTTCATTTTTATTGCAAAAATGCTAGTCTGTGCTTATTGATACCGAGGAAAAAAGAATGTTTTAAATGATTGTGTATTACCAGCTCCCTCATTTGCCTCCAGCACTTTGTTCTGCAAGCAAGAAGCAGGCTACACAAAGTCCCTGAAATAAAATAGAATACCTTGCTGATCTTATTAACACCTGTACTTTAAAAGTGGATGTTCAACTGCTCAGACTGGGATGAAGGGATTGAAAAGGGATAACAAACATGGCTTAAGTACTGTATTAGCCCCTTTATTGTCAGACTCCAGATGTGCAGTTGCTGGATCAATTTCTAGTTGTGGCTAAAAAAACCTTTGTTAGTGCCTGGCTTCAGAGAGATGAACCCAAACTGAACTTTCCTCAGCTAAAATCTCTTCTCACCTTCACATGACAAAATCTCACCTATGCCTCATTGCTGATGGAGGCATAGCAAGATAAGAAAAAGGGAGAAGAAACAACAGTGAAGAAAAGTTCTGTAACTACAGAGAAATGTGATCATTTGAGAATTTCTTGAATGGTTAACGCACCGATGTCTTAGAAGCTTAGATACCATGGTGACAGTTGCCTTAGCAATGTTTTAGCTACGTAGGTAATCACAATCAAACCTGTCTCTTGTGGCAAAGCTTTTGTGAATGTGCAATAATGTGGCTTATGATTTTATATCTAGGTATCAGATTTTCTCTCAAGCTTCTTTTCCTTGGCATTTTTTTATTTTTCCACTGATGTTAATTCTGAAAAGAAATGTCTTTCTTGCTAAGGCTTTGTACATATGGGAATCTGACTCACCTCAAGATAAAAAAAAATCCTACTTCTAGGGTGAGACAGGATCAATTTTAGAGGTTGTGTTCAGGTTATCATCTTTTAAAAACTGGTACAACCTGAGTTACTGTAGGTTTACTGCTCATGTTTCTGCAGCCTGACATCATTTAAAAATCTGCATATTTTCACAGCAGGCACTCAGACAAACCAAATGTTATGAAAAAATGGAATAAGTGGGAAGATATCTCAATTATCATTTACAGAGTGTCTTAACAAAACCACTATGCAAACATATAAAGTGAGATTAAAGACAAGAACAATTATCTTTTCCATTTGAGTTGGAAGTATTTGCATTTCAAAGTTATTTATTAGGAAAGGAAGCAGTTTGGGATTTTAGAACAGGCAAAACTGTCTTCCTGTTAGGGCAGCAGGCTACCAGAGGTGACAAGAAGGTGTTGGTGGCCACTGTGTGGTGTGTATTGGCTTTGACAACACCTCCAAGCTCATGGTGCAGGAACAGCCTGGCTTTTCCAGGGCTGTCTCTTGGATTACCAAAATTCAGTGCTTTCCAGGCTATGGAGAAGCCCTGAACCAGCTCAGTGACTGCATGCTTGGTATTACATCAGCCATGGTCATGCTCCTTACACCAGGTGACAGTGGGGTTTGTCCCTTTAGGAAAACAAACGAAGGAGGAGTTTTATGCACTGCAAGTTGAAGTATCTTTTGTGTTTCCTGATGTATACCAGCCATGTTAAAAAATGGGAGCCCTGTGAAGCCGATAGCTACCACCTTTTCTTCTTTCAATAATTCACTACACTCTCCCTACTTTCTTTTTCTTTTTTCTTCCTTTCAAGAACACCAAGAAAGAACAAATAGACATGGGCTTATTTATGCTGATGTTTCCCAGGCTGCTAATCGTAGACTCATAGAGCAACTCAAGTTGGAATGGACCATGAAAGGCAATCCGATCCTACCTTTCATGGGAAAGGAGATTATCTATTACCCTGTTTGGTCATGTCTTGAAAACCTCCAGCCATGAGGACTCTACCACTTTCCTGGAGATGTTGTTCTAGGGAATCATAGAATCACAGAATTGTAGGGGTTGGAAGGGACCTCAAGAGATCACTAAGTCCAACCCCCCAAATGATTGTTCTCACTGTAAAAAATTTCTTTCTAATATTGAAATGAAAACTCTCCCAGTGCAACGGCCCTTGTCTTCTCCATGTGTCTCCTTGTGGAGAGCCTGCACCCTCCTTGTAGGCCCTTTTTAAGCACTGGGATACTGTGATGACATCATCCCCAAGCCCTCATTTCTCCAGAGAGAAAAGACCTAACTCCTCAGTCTTTCCTCACCAGGCAGGTTCTCCAGCCCTTTGATCATCTTCATGGACTTCCTTTGTACTCCCTCCAGGTTATCCACATTTTTTTTTTGAATTGTGGGAGACCAGGAACAGACACAGTACTCCAGCTACTGTGTAATGGAGGGATAAATCAAGTTAGTCAGTTGTAAGGATGGGTGAAGAAGGCTAGGATATGAGAACTAAGGGCATTGGGAATAGAAAGAAAAATAAGTGCAGGACCGGAGAAGGAAACTCCACCTGGGGAAATTCCAATTTATATTTGTCTAGCAGGCCTGCCTTTGCTTGGAGCCAAGACCTGCATTTGTGGTGACTTGGATGTTCAGTCAATCCTTTGAGGAGCCTCTGTACCTTTGTAGTCTGCAAAGCCATGAGAGCTCAAAGGCTGCACATAATCATCCATTAGCTTTTTCTTGTTTCAGTTTCTAGTGATATCTCCTGCTGGGACTGAAGAAGACCCCATTTCCTATTACTGTGCTATTTTTGTCCCACAGCCCTGCGGGTCGACAGGTGTGTCCTGTGCTGAGGTCTCTGCAGGGAGGAGCAGGTATGTGCTCCAAAAAGGCTGCTCTCCCCTGTTGCGGGGATGTCGGGGGCTGGCAGCCCCATTTCCCCAGGTCATGCTGTCCTCTGCGGTGGCTTCGGCACTTTACCCCGAAACATTCCCGTGATTAGACTCCACAGCGTGCATTTAAGACAGGCTGATCTTTAACGCAGTCTTCGTGTCTGATTTGTGCACTTTGTGGGATTCTGAAGTGGTTTTTATAAATTTTCACGCTGAAATTTAATGATGAGAGTATAAAAGCTTTTTGACTCTTATGCATTAAGTTTTATTATAATCACCATTGATAATGATATAATAGAACCTAATTTTCATCAAGGTTTGATTCACATTTCATAAATGCAGCTGGCAACTGCTGAAATGGCATGTTTTCTTTATAAAGCTCGAGTACCTGCACTGCTTATCGTGGGGCCATCAGTTGTACCAGAGCTTCAGGAAAGCAGTGGCTTTCCAAGGGAGCCCAAGAGCTGGCAGGAGAATGGTGGCTTTGGCAGGGCCACTGCTACCACAGTCTCCAGAGAAAAGTCATGTCATGGTGGAGAAACAGTGCTGTAATCCCCTGGGAAGTTGTTCTGCACCAGTGACTCTCGTGCCTCTGATGAGGAGATGATTTTTGGCTTATTCTGTGGGAGAGGCCAGTGCAAGTTTCTGGGAGATTTCTGGGAAAAAGTCAAGATAGACATGGAAAAAATAGAAGACCCCTGTCTTTATGGATATCAGTGGTTTTTATAATAGCTAGTTATGAAGTTTCAGAGAGGTTTAAAACATTGGAATTATTCCTAGTGGGAATAAACCAAATGAGAGAAATATCCAAAGGTGCACAAAAAAAGTCTCCTCATTAGCATTTTTAATACGCTTGTGCAGAAGTGAACATTGAATCAATTAAATTTAGTCTTAATATTTTTTTTTCCCACTTTCCTTAGGAGAATCACCCCCAGGGACAGATGTACTTGGATAACAAAGATGATGGTACAATTTCTAGACAACAGGAGATGGAGCTGAATCAGACATCTTTACATCAGACCAGTTTATCTGCAAAGGTGGCAGCCAAATCAGTGACCAGAAGTTGCAATGAGCTGCGGCTACTAAAAGAGTACCATGGCATGGTAGCGAGTCTGGGAGAGCCACAGAACCGGTGTGAAAGCCCAGCAATAGGGGAGAATGGCTGTGTCACCCTGGGGAAGGATTTCACTTCTGTCCCCATTCAGGGAAGGTAAGAATAAGGATAAATAGAATCTTTTTTTCTCCTAATCAAAATTAAGTTTTATTTCCTTTCTGAGCAGATATGTATGTTCATTAATTGAGTTTTGTTTCTCCCACATAGAGAACAGGAAGCTTAATGGGACAACAGAGCAGTCTTAATTGCCATGGGGGGATCATGGATCACTGGATTTCTGAACTAATTTCAGCTTTTATAGCAGCCATGGGCCAATTTTGTGGGGTTGTCAAGACCAGACACATGGCTTTTCGCCCCTGCTTGGGAGTCACAAAATGTCATAAAACACTCAGAGATAAAACAGTTTTCATGTTCCACCCCTCATCTGCTTCAGAAAAATGCATCATGAGGCCACAAACCAAACCACTACAGCTAAGGCTAGGAAGACTAAAATGACACTAATAACACAAATGTGACATTTGACACCTCACATACCAAGTGTAAAAGGTGTGTGTGCTCCTTGAATATCTTCTCATGCATCATGAAAGTTTCAGGTTTGGGGAAAGGGGCCCCAGTTTTTCCTGTTGTATAGATACATAGAAAATACATAGAATTGCAGACCGGTTTGGGTTGGAAGGGACCGTAAAAATGGTCTAAGTAGCCAAACCCCTGGCTGTGGCACCAGTCCATTGGTTACAGTCCAAATGGCTGTAACCATTTGTTGACCTGCCACATTCAATGGCCCATTCAAACTCTTTCCCTTTAACTGGGAGGATTGATGAAAGCACTACCTGTGCTCCAGAGTCCCTTACCACCACTCCCAGGGCTCTGCAGTCCTTCTTGATGTCCTCAGACTGCTCCTGACTGTGTCACTGGAGCCATGTGAAACAGTTGCAGATAACAGTCAATGGAATGTACACTGGCAATTCTATTTGTAAGCATTTAGAAATGTTTTATAGACCACAAAATATCGCAGGTGGCTTTTAAAATCTTTGTTGTTCACATGTTGTTAAACCTCTTTGATGTCAGGATGGGGAAACCTGTGCACCAGCAGCAACCACAGCCTGTGAAAGGCAACCAGCATGGGCTGTCAACCTTTTAGGGTAGTTCTGAGAATTTCTAGAGGTGCCTTGACAGAGACTAAAGTGAGAGCAATACTCTGCCTAGCTTGAGCTCCTGCAGAGCACAGACCTTGAAATGCTGCCTAGGGAAACCTGCATTGACCAAGATTGCTTAAACTGCAGTGCTGAAATAGAGTTCCATGGCCATGAATCTCATTTAGCAGGAAATCTGCTTAAAGTGGTGTGTAAAGGAAGTTTGGGGCATTTTGGTAAGTACTCTGATCCGGGCAAGTGGGAAGCCAGGCAAGCTGGCTGAGCTTTGCTACATCCCTTACTTACCTACAGTATGTCCTGTAAGTCTACAGTAAATCAATTCAAGGTATTTTTGTGCATTCAAAAGTAGTTCAGTCAAAGTGAGAACTGGAAATCATTACAGCTATGCTTTTCTAAATATTAAAAAAAAAAATCAAATTGACAGCTTGACCACAAAAGCTGTATAAATCCTTTAGAAATGATTTTTGGAGTATCCGAGGATTTGTTGTGTTGACTGAGAGTTTTACTGGCAGAATCTAATCTTGTAAAAGTTCTTCAGTTCAGCAAGTGGCAGGGGTGAGTTAATGCCACCTTGTTCTGAAAGAACATGGTAAGTGCAATGTCTGTGAAGATGGGAGGCAGGCAGAGAAAGGGAAGGAAATGTATTTGGAGACAAGATTTTACTTTTGCCAATTCACATATATGTCTTACTACAGGTATGTTTACCAGTGCTACTTACTGTCCTGTTAACTATCCTGGTGTAGGAGCAATTGCCGTGATTGTGTCCTTATGACTGCTCCTGATACTCTCCTAGCTGGTAGGAGTTTGTGTACTGCCAACACACAACTTATAGTGAGCCTATGAACCATGTTTGGAAATCATGGTCACAGGTGCCAGAGATGAAAAATACTAAATCATGGGTGATTGCAGGCAGTAGCTCCAGATCTTTTGATAACATCATTTTCCTGTTGAGTAAACTGTTGTCACTGTGTGTGATTTAGGAATAGATGTACAATTAAAGAGCCATCCCCATGCTCTCTTACAGACAAATGTGTATCTCATCTTCTACAGTAATATAGCAGGGCTCCTGAAATTTCTCCTTGTTGATCTTGCTCTCCAATAATGATTTTTTTTTCATGTGGAGATGAATTATCTGGCTCTTCTTACAGTGTATTTTTAGCCAATTTACATTATGTTCACTTAAAATGCTGATGTGATCTGTGTGACCCCTCTAGTATGACAAATTACCCTTAAATCACAAGGACTACTCAACAGAATGCAGATAAAATATAGATAAACTTCTGCAGACTCACAACTTTTTTGATTAGTTTAATTTGAAAGAGAATTGGCTTTTAATGTAAATTGTTCTTTTGCTTGCAAAGAAAACTACTAATGATTAAAAAAACTAAAATAGATGAGACTGAATCCTTTTTTCTCTTTTTTTGAAGTTCACTAAATTGCCATGTCTGTGTGGTTAGTTTTAATGCATCTACTTAACATAAATTGCTGAATTGTCTTTCCAGGATAAGATTCCGAGATCCTCTAACTTGTTCAAATGTACACTGAGACAAGACTTTCCCAAGAATCTGTTTAACAGAACAGGGGATTTATCTCGGTTGCTAAAATTACCTTTAAGAAAATGTTCTTAAGAGGGGCCCTTTTCCCAGGAAAGCAGATGTCCACCCTATGTTGGACTGCACATTTTGATAGGACTCCAGTGCAGACTTGTGGGTATTTTGGTTGGTGTGTGTGTTTTGTCTTGCTGCCTGCCCAGCGAATGCCTTCTCATTTACCTCATGCGCTGAAGAACAGTACCTTCTGACTCCAGCTTTTACTGCATTGCCTTTGGCTCCCTGGGCTCCGAGTGGGGAGGTCTGGGCCACCCACAGTGGCCACTTTAACTTCGTCTTTCCAGAGCTTTCTTCCCTGTGTAATAAGCCTGTCTGTCCTCTTGTGAAGGACTTGCCTTCAGTCCTGATGGCTGCGGGACATCCAGGCATGTGTCTCTGAAATGGACTACAGATGAGTTCCAGTGGTGTTCAGTGGGAATGCACCTGCCCAGGGTGAATGTTTACACTGAACAGTGTCGTGGCTCAGTCTGTCAGAAATACAGGATTTGTAACATCAGTGAGGTCCAGTAAAATGGCAGTGAAGTCTGGATTTTGATTTTGCACTTCTCTCATTCCCCTCAGCCTTTAAGCAATGGATTGACAAGGTTCCTTTTCATTACAGTTACATGACAGTGGCTTTTGCAGTTGATAGGCATTGGTCCAAGCCATCTTCCTGTGTTCACTGCCTTGCAGAAAGATTTCACACTGCTCTGTGGTGCATGGTCAATGCTCCTTGGGTCGGCCCTGACATCTTCAAATGCACAAGCTGCGTTCTTTCTTCAGGTCTCTGCATTTGCAGGATGGGGCTGCAAAAAGGTCCCTTGGTTGTTTTGGTCTCATCATTGCCAGTGCTACTTCCATGGGAAAACCGTAATGGCATGGCTTTATATCAGTCAAATCTGAAATCCTCTTTTGTGATCTACAGGAAGGGGGTGAAGTCAGCCTTTTTCAGCTGAGGAGTGAGTGAACCTCAAAGGCCATCTGTAGAATGAGATGAAAGCAGTTCTTAATCTGATGTAACCAATTACTTTTTAAAGTAATTGCTATTTAAAACTGTGTTGTTGAAAAAAGAAGGGCGTTAATTGGACTATAAAAGTGATGGAAGGTGGTGGAAGAGGGTGGGGATAGAGTAAGTAGACCTATGATGTTCATTGCCTTTTGGACTAGATGATATTTCGAGGTCTCTTCCAGCTCCTAATATTCTGTGATTTTGTGATTCTGTGATTCATTCTTTGATGTAATTTCTGGCCGTACCTCCTTTAGGTGGTCAGATAATAACATCATTTTCTTAGAGAAAAAGGTTAACATTTGTGCATTCGTTATGTCATGAACTTTCCATTAGATATTAGGCTGTGAAAGGAAGGTGATGAAACCAAGGCCTAGCGTTACTCCACTGAAGTTATATTTGGATGAATTTGGCTCTGGATTTTACTGTTCATTTAATGTGATAGTCCTTGGAAGTATTTTTCTTTAATCTTTGTGCCTCATTAAGCAGATTAATTTCCAGGATAAGAAAAAATTATATATTTTTCTCTTTCTTTCTTTTTTTTTAACCTGCCTGGATTTTGTGTTCATCAGGAAAAACTATTTCTGTCAGGATTTCTCCCATCTCTCAGTTTCACCTATAGAATTCTCACTTATGTAAGAAAAAGTAAAAACAATCAACCAAATCCAACTTTTCCTTTGTCCCAAATTGGTGGTCCTCGGATCAGAAGGGAAATTGGCTTGTGATGAGAAGGTCAGTGAGTTTAAAAATGTCTATTGAATTCTCAGTTTGCAGCAATACAACAGAAAGATTGCAATTGTATTTCCTGTTTGTTGGAAAAGCTGGGAGGATAAGATATTGTATAGAGCAAAGTCAATATGAAACCAAAGTTATGCCTTTAGCAGCAGGGGATTATAAATCTCAATTTTGGTTTTTAATTATGTTGATATATTGCTACTTTTAAAGGACATTTATGAGGCTTAGAATTAGATGGCAAGAAGGCATGGTTACTGTCTAAATAAGTAAAATTTATGTGACAGTTTAAAAGCTTCTTCAGACAGGGGAAAAAGACTGAGGAAAAAAGAACTCAGAAGCATTCAAAACACATTGTTTTTTGTGTGTCCTAAGACTAATTTTGATCTTTGGCTATTAGAATAAAATGGGATCATCTTCTATTCAACAGTCAAACAGGGAAAGCAGTCATTTTCCCATCATAATTGCATGTTTGTGTAGAAACCCTTCTGATTTTTCATGTCAATCACACAGAGACATTAGAGAAGATTCCAGGACAGATAAATGACTTCACAGCAAACTGCCACATTCATCGTGTTCTTGTGGCTTCTGGTGATCTTGGTTGCTGCCTGAATAGTGACACTTCAGGCTTTCTTTCCATTTCTTATCTCTAGTGAATGTTTCTGAGTTTTGATTACCTGTGAGGATCCTTAAATGTTATAACACTGCAGTGAACAAATAATATTAAAGAATTTTTACAGTCATGACTTAATGAAATTATTTAATTCATTTCATATGGTTTTTAAATATACTCTCTCAAGCATTTGCATCTACCATGGAGACGTGTGGTCATAGTGCAGCTTGTCATGAGCAAAGTGTGTACAGGCACGGGACTGCTGAGACTCCCTTAGCTCAGATGAAAGCTGCCTGGTGTGGCCCCTACCACATCACAAAGTCCCATTCAAAACCTGAAAAAAAATCAGAAGAAGCACTAAGCAGCTCTAGGAAACCTTTCGTTTGAAGAGTAGGAAGTATAGCCAAGAGATGCTATGCACAATAGGCAAATAAGTAAGTTATTGGAAGGTGCTGCTGCCCCTTTTTAACTTGCTGTTCCCCATTTCCTGGAAGTGGTAACAGAAGTATGACATAAATGTTGTCATATGGCATGAATTAAGGAGAGTGCTTTGCTTTATTTGAGCAAAAGATGTGTGTCTAGAAAAAGTTGGATTTTTACCTTATTTTTTGCTGTTAAACAGACACGGACCTTACTCATAATAAATTCCACTGTGTTCAGAGTGATTTAATTTCTCTGTTGCTGTGTATTATTTATTCATCATCTCAGTGCTTGTTTCTTATAATGATTCACAGTACCTCAGATTGATCATGTACTGCAGTTTCTGTTCTGTCATTGGCAGACTGAAACCATTGCACTCCCATGTAACCACTCAAATGCTTTTTGATTCTGACAGGACATTTTGATAAACAGAAATCCCCCGCTCCTAATTTTTGGTTATAAGTGCTCTGCTGAAAGTATTTGGGTAAGCAATAATTAACTGCTTCAGATTTTCCACTGTTAGGCTGAAAACTGAGCTCAGTGCTCAGAGAAAAATTTGCAGTATACCAATCTCCAAAGATCAAATGTTTCAGCTGAGACCCTGTGACATTGCTCAAAATCATTTAATTTTGCAAGCAGCTGCTCTCTTCCTAATCAATAATAATATGGTTTTGTGGGGTTTGTCTTCATTAGATCTCTTAGGCCAGTTGTGGAAGGATGCCAGTAACATACAAGCTTCAATCCTCTTTGGGGTTGGACAGCTGTTTCTTCGTGTAAACCTGTTTAAACAGAGGGAGGCTTTTAATGTCAACGATGACTTCTTTACATTATAAGGTTGAAGGGTTAAGCCAACCAGACAGCCAGACTTTGAAAAGAAATGTGTTGCACAGAGCCAGTCACAGTTGAGCAGGGGGGCATGCATGGGTCTTAAATTCCTGCCATAAGGAGTACCTATCAGTGTAAGATGAAGTAAGTAGCTCCAAAGTCTCAGTATCCCTCAATTAAGGTTTTTCTTTAAAAACTGTTCTTTGTTCCCACCCAATTTTCCTATGTACTGGTGGCAGGTCTGACACATTAAACAATTTGGGGGAATTGGAGCTCTGCAGTGGCAGGTGCTCAAATGGTACTCATGAATAAGAAATCAGTTTTGTCCCCAATTTTCTGCCATGTAGGTGTGCAAAATCTTTATGTGGGGAAGAACAGTTGAGTCTTTGCTGATGATGACTGGGGAGAAGAAAAGCAAAGCATTGGAAATTGAGAACGCTTACATGTATTGCCTCCATCAGCTGGGGGTGCAATTAGGCAGCACTGTTGTTGAGTGGTAAATGGTCTGCATGATAATTTTTCCATGGGCACAGGCCCTGCTGTGGAAAGATTGAGCAAGACAAAACCCCAAAATGCAGACAAAAATAGTTGAGTAACGGCATAATGGAGAGGCAGCTGATGTTTGACAGTAAGTTTTGACTAGTCAGCTTTAAGGCTTGGATTTCAGTCAGCCTGATGTGAGGCCCATGAACTTAACAGGAGCACAGGACAAGAAAAGAAGAGAACCCGGTACAAGGATACTTTGGCTTCTTAGTCCAATCAAAAAATATGTGGTTCTTTTACTGTAAATGCCCTGTTTGATTACTTTACACAAGATGTAGGAGGTGGGGGTACAATTCTCACCCTGGTCTGAGGGATAGTCAACAATCACTTCCTACCTCTTAGGACAAGGGGCAGTGGGTCCAAGCTGGAGCATAGGAAGTTCCATGTGAATGTAAGGAAAAACTTTTTCACTGTGAGGGTGACGGAGCACTGGGACAGGCTGCCCAGAGAGGTTGTGGAGTCTCCTTCTCTGGAGACATTCAAGACCAATCTGGACAAATCCCTGTGTGATTTAATCTAGGTGATCCTGCTTGGACAGGTGGGTTGGACTAGATGATCTTTCAAGGTCCCTTCCAACTCCTAGCATTCTGTGATTCTGTGAAAACTAAAACAATGTCACCTGTAAGGAGTATAGAAAGAAACCTTTTCTTTTTTTTGTTTGTCTTTTTTTTTTCTTCCCTCTTGTTTTTGTTTGTTTCTTTGTTTTATTTGGGGGGGTGTGTGTTTTGGGATTTAATTTTTTTGCTGTTGTTTGTTTTGGTTTTTGTTTGTTTATTCTATATCTTGCCGCTAGGAGCAAACATTTCAGAGCATAGTTCTGTTTGGTGATAGAGATGTGTTTTGGTCTGCCCCACCCGTTAAATACCTCCCCCATGAGAATTAATTAGCATCAGAGTGGTTTGTCCTCTTGTGTTAGGAGCATTGGAAATCATTCCTCAGCCACAGCAAAAATTTCCAGGATAGTGATGGTCATACATTTAAGAACTGAAGTTCATGTTAAATTGAATGTAGTTGATGGAAAAATAGATTAATGCAGATGGAATAAATTAGCCAGTGAATTAAAAAAAAAATAGGGTCACAGTCTGTAGTCTGGCAAATCATATGGCCTTTTTTTGTTTGTTTTTAAACCTGCTATTAATAAGCAGCTCAAGTGATTTTACTCTCTGAAATACAGCAAAAGCTGATAAATGAGTCACCAAAATGCTTACAGACAGTGACCAAGCAAGCAATTCTCTGCTTGATAGGTACTAATGGGACCGCAGGGGCAACCTGCAATAACTGTGCTAATGGACCAGCAGAAGTTCAGCTCTGTCTGCAGCAGGTCGGAGCTAAGTCAAGGGCAGCACAGTAAGCTGGAGCCAGGTCTGTCATAACTGAGTAAGTTCAAAATAAATGCACTTAGGTTTGGGTTGTGGTGGTGGTTTTTTCCCTTGGCACATTTTTCTATGGTTTCCTTAGGACAGAGTGAAATAGAAAACAGATTGGCAGTTAGAAAGACTCAAGAGTTTCCAGAAAAGCAGCAGTATCCCCACTCAGTGCTGCCCGTGAGTTAGCGTCGTTCAGAGGCAGCTGTGAAAGGCTGAAGGTTTTGCTCACACTTTCTGAGCTACTCCCATTTCCGTGCTAGTCAGGAAGGACAGCAAACATCTGCCGTCTGCCATTCGCTCCCTGGTGCTGTTGAGCAGTTTGTGTAAGCACTCTCTTGACTAAAGCCATGGTGGAGCAGGAAAGTGTTTCTCTGGGGTGGCTGTGCTGATGGCTGCGTTGAACTGGTATGTCTGGCAGGGCGTTGTGCTTGCAGTTTGAGGAGAAAGCACTAGGCTACTGATGATTTTATTATAAGAAGTCTAATCCTGGATTAAGACAGTCCTTCCTTGAATAGGGTAGGCAAATATTTCATAGTGACTTCTCCACCCACTCTTGTGGTCTTATGTAATTTATTTTCTCTGCTGCTTAGAAAATACAAAAGTAAAAGCAGCTTCAAATATTCTTTTGTCTCTAATCTTTCTAGGAGTGATAAGAGCAACTCTACCTCCTCAGCTATGTCAATGACATGTGAACTGCAATCCTCTTTAGGAGGCTATTAGACAGCTGGTTCATCATGTAAACCTCTTAGAATGAAAAGCATGAACCTGAATTTAGTGAATCTGTCAAATAATAGAAATGGTAAACCCATAATGGACGATAACAAGGAATGCACTTCTGCTTTCTCTAATGTATCTTTAATTGTGTAGGCTAAACCAGCAGGGCTATGTTATAATATTGTATAAATGCATAGGTTTTTTGCATCCATTGGCACCATGTGGCTTTTTTTTGCCAAGGTGCTCTGTGTGCTGTACATTGTGCCTTCCGTTGCTTTCCAGTGCAGGGCAAGAGAAATGCTCTGTGCAGGATGAAATGTTCACTTCGGACAATGCTTTTGGCTCATATCTACTTGGTATATTGTAGTCCATACCCAAAAATGAACTAAGGCAGAACTGTAAGGCATAGTGATGTTTCAGAACTTCAGCATGTGAAAACTATTGGTTTTAACCACAAATAAAATGGCAACAAGCACCCATTATAAATCTGTTCATAGTTGTGTAACAGTATTGAAGAGGATTATATGGCCAGAAATATTCCTACTAGCCTATTTTGACAGGAGACAGACTATGCTTGGCAAAAAAGAATAGTTTGCCATAAGGATTTGCATGCATAGGTACTATACAAATCAAAGTTTTAACATATAGGTCTGTCAACAAAAGTTGAAAAAGCTCTACTAATGCCATTAGACCTGTCATGCTTTCCTTCAGCTGTAACTCTGATGTTTGTGAGGCAGAACACGCAAGAGCTCAGCATCAAAAGCAGGCAACAAATGTATGAATTTACTTACAATTTAGAGTAGGACGGATCATTTAATTTTCTTGATGTGCCAATCCAACAGATATTTTAAGCTCAAACAAACAGGATGGAGAAAAAAAAAATTCTGACTCTTTGTACTTGTGAAATTCTGTATGAGTCTGGGGAGATGTAGGTCACATATATAATGCTTTGAGATCATCAGATATGGGTATTGACACAAGCTTTCTTCTGTGCAACAGAATTTATGAAGAGTTAGTTATCAGGATCCTACGTGCAATACCTAAGTATCTCTTTAGGGATGAGGACTTCAGTGTATCATGGTCTACAACACATTTAGTCTTCATGATCAAGAAAGTAACAAGTAGAAGCATGCCTCGTCCTACTGAGGATACAGTGTTTGGTTATTGACCAAAAAATTAATATATAAACTGGAATAACACCACAGAGCTGAGACTCTTAACTAACCATGCCTTCTGAAATGAAGAACAAATATTGATGGAGTCCATCCTGCCTTTCTAAATCCGCAGCCTTTTAAAAAAATAATATATCTATATGCTTTTGTCTTAAGTTAAAATCTGTTCTTTTAGCTCTGCCATGTGTCATGATATTTTTTCTCTCTAGCCCATGCTTTTCCTAAAGCTTCTGGAGGAGATAATTCCTGTAGCTTTAGTTCTTCCACTATTCTGATTAACTTTCACATTACATAACCCTATAATTTTTTTTTCTCTGTGATAATGTACTATGGACTTCTGCTTGTCATAGACATTTTATTTATCTCTTTGTTTGAAAAACATTTCTTTGCAATTGTAACCTACTTTTAGGTGCCATGACTCGGACGTGGTTCCATTATTTGGTCTTAAATGTTGTGATTTTTGCCTAGAACAAGCGACCATTATGCTGTCTTTACTCTTGAGGGCAGAAGTTACCTCTACAATAATTTTTAAGAAAAAGTCTGGTTATGGTCATTTTAGTCTCTCTCTGTCTGTCTCTCTGGTCTTTCTTTTTTGTTACTTTGCTTCATTGCTTCACTACCTAAAGTATCCACTTACCTGTCTTTTTCCTATGCTTTTCCTTACTGTCAGAGTATCCTTCAGTTTTCCTCTGATGTCACACCCTACAGATTATTTCTTTTTGCAAACTGCCTGCGCAGGCTGTATTAGAAAGACATTTGTCAGTGCTGTGGCTGTTTATCTTGGCAACAGTTTCTGGAGTTGTTTTATTCAAAATATGTATGTGAGAAGCTGTGTTTTGTTAGTGCTATTCTTGTAGTATCCTACATTCACGTACCTGCTGTGTCTCAGGTTTCTTTTATTTGGAGGTGCTGTTGATTCAAGAGCACTAAACCTTTTTGATCCATTTTAGTTTGTAATCAAACAGTTGCATAACCAGTTGAACACAGCAAATGACCAGCTTCACTGCTTTTTTACCTTTATTTTTTAATGAAAAACCCATTTTCTTTCAGCTTTAAAAAAAGCTAACTGGTGTTTCTAATTGAAAATTAATAGATTATTCAGGTTCTATATCTGCCTGAAGAAACCAAACATTTGTAATCTTTCTTCTGCTTTCAACTGTCTAAATTATCTGTGTTTCACGACATCTCTGCCACGGTGGGACCAGTAACAGATCCTTCATCTTAAGTCTTCTGCTTCTGGAGACAGTCATATCTGTCTGGCTTCTTTAATGGGATTGATTTGTAAGAACCTGCTGGGTTTTTTTATTCATCTTTGTCTTTGTACAATATCTTGGGACCTTCCACCTTAATGAGGAGAAGAAGACAGAGAGATGCTGGTGACAGTGAACACCGATGTCAGCATCAGGTTTCATCTTTTCTGCAGATAATCTGCTGCTAGCAAATTTTTTTTTTTTAAGTTGGCACAACTGGCACTTTTCCTTTTCTATTTTATTTTTTCTTTGAGAGAATGAGGTTTTATTTATGTAACCTCATGTCTGGATGGCAAGAAATATTCATGAAGGCTTATTATCCATATGGTTACTAAGCACTATGCTACCTTTCTTTTGGTGATCAGTCTCCAGGATTTACCTTTGGGATGGTCTCATTTTTAAAACATGCATAACAAATGTTATGGCATTTTTCATCAAGAAGATGTTATGTCAGAAACAAAATGGAAGGAAATAACTGTGAGCTTATGGATTAACCAGAGTGCCACCAGACAGAGCCAAAGGGAAGGTAGCATCTGAAAGAAGAGAGTCTGGCATCCTCCCCCTAGGAGGGAAGATGCACATCATTGCTATCAAGAAATATGATGTATCATTAAACTGTGTTACTGGAACAAAGCCACCTGCCAGGTAGGAAAAGGAATTTCCTTCTGAGCACCGAGAAGTGTGGTTTTGTTAGCTGCTCAGTGCACCAGAGTCTGTTCTCACCTGGAGAAGGATTGCAGTTTAAATTAGGAGGGATGGAAGCTCAAATGGCATCATTATTCTTTGCTTTTCTCATCAGATTCCCCACTTTGGGGGAGGCTTGCTGAGTATAATTTGCATGCTACTCTGTGTGAGGCAAGGAAATTCTTAGAGTTTCTTTGGAATCCATTATTTACATTACTTGTGGGTTTTTGTTTTTTTTTTTTTTTATTCCTTTTTCTTCCTTTTCTTTGAGAATCTAACTAGAATGTGCTTATTTACTCAGATCTTGTGTTTCAAATTCATCTCCCCTTGGCACTGAATCACAAATCTGTGTTTTAAAGCTGCTTGTTAACATAAATTAGATAGCTCCTTCTCTGGCATTGCAGCCTTGAGGTACCTATGGATATATGAGGCTGTTCAAGGCAGAAAAAAGAAACTAACACTGAAGAATGAGTTTGGAAAACTCAGCTTGGAAACTTCCTATGTTAACATGTTACGGTGATCTTAGTGAAGGACCACTGCAGGGCAGAGCATCATCTTTGTGAAGTAAAACTGCGTATATTCTTGAATGGTTTAAAATAATATGGTAAATAGTGTATTATTATTATTATTATTATTATTAGCTACCTTTTTATTCTGTTTGATTTCTTTAATTTGTTCCTCTGGGATCTTCAGTGCTTTAATTTATATTTTTTTGCCTCTGATATATTCTGTGATTCTATGATATAACTCAAGGAGGAACACAATGGCCAGTGATGTGGATTTAATCTCTATTGGAGGTTACATATTAGAAAGTTATGAGGAAATCATGTTTGGAAGGATTTGTTCATAGTCCTTCGTATTCCTAATCAACAGCGAATATTATTTTTTTCGGTAAAAAGACTGTACCAGAAAGAGGTTTCTTTGAAGAGCAAATAAAATGTACATGAAAAAAGTACTTTTTGGTATACTGTAATATAGACACTGTTTGTTTGAGGCTTATATATTATTTAGTGAAGAAATCCTTCTGTTTTCTCAAAGACAACATGAGGGATGGGGAGAATGGAAATTATTTGAAGAGTTCTCTCCACTGCCACTGACAGTAGCTATCCTAGACCAGACTTTTAGTCAAGAGAAGGACATGAATAACCTCAGTGTCTTATACTCAGCCAGAAGCTGATAAGGAAATCTTATGGAAATGGATAGTACCTCCATTCCATTCCAGTTAAAATAATTGTGGGGGAATAGATAGATAGATAGATAGATAGATAGATAGATAGATAGAGAGATAGATAGATAGATATTTGAAGGACTTCCATTATAGTGAAAAAACACACACTATTTTTCAACATAAATGTCTTATTTCCTTATATGTTATGATTAAAACAAATTATGTTTTAATCTTAAATATTTACTACTGTTCTTTCTCTGCCTACTTTCTCGTGCCCTGTTTTTTGGAGTGAATTTTAGTATTTTTGTCCCATCCAGTACACTGAAATCAGGATCAACATAAAGGCAATATATGCTGTCCTAGTTATATTGTAATACCTTATGAAAACCTATTTAAAAGATATGAGGGTTCTTCAACCTGCTTCGTTTCATTTTATTGTGACAAAAATATAAGTCCCAGCAAGCTGACAGTAGATGGGGTACATCATATGTTTTTTTTAAACAAAGATTAATTTGATAGCAGCAACTTTTTAAACCATGTGGTGGCCTGCTGCTCACCTTCACCTCCTCTTTCTAGTACCTCTCCAGTCACAGAAGTCAGTCACATGTTTTCCTGTCATTAGTGAGTTTTTTAAACATCTACCAGGGTTTCCCCCACCCTCTGCCCCCAACTCTGGACAACAGAGACACTTTGATTTCATTGACAGTTACTTGTTTTACTCTAGAAGTAGCAGGTACAAATAATGCTATCTCCAGGTTCTTGGAATTAAACATATGGAACTACAATTTTAAAATAAATATTTTAAAAAAAGAAGAAGAAGAAAAAAACTTCTCCATTGCTTCATCTTTAGGTGCATTTATTTAAAAATGGTGTCATCCAAGTGCTCCATATTGTGCCTTTAAGAGTGTCTGGTCAGATATAAAGTTAAAACATTAAGTTGTGATCACTTCCTTCATTTTGTGATTCTGGAAATTACCACACAGGCTACAAAAAAAAGTGTGAACCCACCTTTATTTGTCATAAATTCAGTTAGCATCAGAGCTGGTTAAGCTAAAAGCCCATCCAGAATGCCAAGGAGAAATGCTGGCAATTAAAAGCCAAGCCTGGAGAATACACTGAAGTACTATGAGTGCAGTCATGCTTCAAGTGCTGCTGATAAATTGCTTCCTTATAGCAGATTCATTTTTTTAATATGCCCCACAGCATCTGAGAATAATGACCCTTA
This sequence comes from Heliornis fulica, assembly GCA_013399135.1. NCBI lineage: Eukaryota > Metazoa > Chordata > Aves > Gruiformes > Heliornithidae > Heliornis > Heliornis fulica. The sequence continues at coordinate 207,188 of VXBZ01000147.1, read as the reverse complement.
ACAGGTTATCTGTGTAATCCATAGAGAAACAGAGGGTTTGGGATTTGGACCACTACCAATACAGGGCTACTGCTGCCTATTTCAAAATTTGCAGCTTGCTGGCAGTCACCAGCAGCTAAACTGTTTTGGCAGCATCTACTCCTGAAATATATTTTCTCCTTCAGACTGTCTGCAGTTTTTGCATGCTCTCTCCTGTGGCTTTCCAATTTCCTTTGCTGAAGCAGAAAATGGAGTGAAGGAAACAGTAGCAATGCTTTCTCAGTGCAGCTTCTTAGGGCAAGCTTTTTGGACCTGCCCAGTCACTGTGGCCCTGCTGGCTAGTCATGAGTCTCTGGGCTGGCCATGGTCCCTGTCCTGTCCCGGCTCCCTCACTGGCTGCTGTGTGATGGGCCCTAGTCAAAGAGGGCATGGCCTTGCCAGACCCATGGCGACCCTCTGCTCTGCCAGACCCATGGCAACCCTCTGCTCCTGGCTCCGGCCTATTGGGCAGCCAGCCCTCATGGCACCCTGACACAGGAATGAAGAACTTGTGAGGAACAGCTTAGTCCTCTTAGTTAGAGTCAGAAACTTCAAGGAAACTTAAGTATTAATTATATACTTGTAGGTTCACTCACTTCACTGGGGCCCTGTTGTGCCTAAGTTGTTAATCATGTTCTGATGTTGTCTTGATGGAGACTTTCCCTGGTAGAGGCAAGCAAAGACTCTTGAGGAAAAAGAGATGCCATATCCTAGAGGTATGTGAAAAATTCTCCTTTTTTTCAGGGAATTACAGTAACTGTAAAAATCCTGATTTGATTTAAAAAAAAAAAAAAAGGAGTTACATGAAACACACTATTTTCCAAGCTATTTCTGAACTTCAAATTGCTCTACTTCTTAAAATAGCAGAATATTACACAAATGAATTAGGGGAGACTACCACATGCTCTTGCAGGACATGTTCGCACTCCAAATCCATCAGGCATGAATGTAGCAAGCTCACTGTGTGTGTCCTACACATGGAGCCATTTCTGCCTTGGAAAGACTTCACACCACCTCACTAGATCTTTCTTAAGCATGTTTGTTATTTGTCTAAGGTCTTGGCAAGGCAGGCACTTCTCAGTATGAGACCTGCCAGTTGGCTGTACCTCTTGCAGTGTTTTGCTGTCGGGTGGTGCCAGTGCTGCAGTCCTCTGGGGAATCCTGTACAGTCCTGTCTAACAGAAAATTAGGAAAGTCAAAGAGAAAATGAGTCTGTATTAAGTAATGCTTTCATTGCTAAATTTTTCTGACATCTTAATGGTGCATGCTTTTAAAGGGTCTAGAGGTTATTTGCTGATTTAGTTGAAGCTACATAAAGCAGTCATAAGAGAATGTCTGGAGCCTGTTTAGAGATGTAAGCTCTGGAGTCTTTGATCCTTCCCTTGACTCTTAGTGTATCAGTTGACCATACTTCATTTGTGATGGGTAGTTATTACAGTTCCCCCATGATGTGCTACCACTGAGGAGAAAACATGATAGAGGGTTGTGTCTCTGTGTGGGCAAATATATATCATCATAGTGTTGATTGATTGATGAATGTATACAGCTGCTTAGTACACAGTAAATATTTAAAAGATGGATGCTGTGATGTTGGTTGGCACAGTTTGTACCATGGATCTGTTGTTCAACAGTGGACTTTATCAGAACCTCGTCGGGGAATGTGTTTCAAGTGCAGTCAAAAGCTGGTGCGGGGTTTTCTTTGTGTATTCTTTTGTTCCTGTAAAAACTTCTCTGGTTTTCAATTTATTTCCACATTATGATGAGAAATTTACAATAAGAACAATTGTTTCAGTAGATATAATTTGTATAAATGTCTTCTATTTAGGAAAGCTCATGCTTCTGAAATTAGGCTATAGACTGTAAGAATTCAGAAATTATAAATTAAAGTCTTACAGTTGTTCATAGTCTCCTCCATGATTAATTGTCTCTCCTATTTTTACTGTGGCTTTTTTCCTCTCTAGAAAACTTTGCTTAAATTTTTATTGTATTTGCTAAAATCTCTTGTCTTGGTAGCATCCCTGTACTTTTGTTTAAGAGGAAACCTCACACAGATAGTGGTTTTAGTGATTACTAAACCAGGAAAGCATTTTTGGTTTAATATTTTTCCTGAGAGAGACTATGCTTTCAATTTTCTCTATATAGTGAAATTCCCAATAAGTTATATTCAGATATGTTGATTTTCTTGCATAATATGTATGCTTCCATATTCAACTCTTCTTTAATTCTGACCAAATCCTTTCTATAGAAGCTTTTTGTTGTCACAGAAATAGGTCTTTTACTGATGGTTGTGTGCATGGTTTAGCGTATGGCATATGAAGCTGATGTTAAAGTGTCTGCTTTTTGCTATAGGGGGCGAAAACTTAATGCGTTCTATGGCATGATTAATCTCTTCATTATAAGTCTAAATAATAGATTCTAGCCAAAACTTAGTGATTATTGAAGTGTTTGTCAGCTAACTAGGATGAGTGTCCTTTCTCAGGTTCTTGTAGGATGCTTACTTCTATTGGTGTCCTCCGCCACTGTGTATCTGGGATTGAAAGCTTGCTCATCGCTGAACAACAGTTCCTACCACAAAGTCTTCCTTTTCCTTTGGTTTGAAGTGACATGTGTAGACACATAGGAAATGCCTGAAAATGTGGTCAGGTACAGCTCCAGTGCTCAGCAGCAGGACTCATGATCTCTCTTTGGACTTGATCTGCAGTCTGAAGACTTTGGAAGGTATCGCCTGATGGTGATAGGAAACAGCCATATGTTGTAGGTAGAATCTGGAACACTCTTCAGCCACTGACTTTCAGTGATGTCCAAAGAGTCATCAGCCTGCCAGTGGGAGTAACTGGAGTCTCCCACATATCTTCCTTTGCTCTCCTCTGCTCCCCGAAGCTCCATCTGTCCAGGAGGGGAGAGGGGGCCCTGTTTCTCCTCAAATTGACCAAATAAGTGTAGGAGATAAAAGGTTGTATCTCTGCTGTACAGCTGTAGAGAAGTCCAAATTGCCACCAAGTAGTGTGAGCCTCGCTCATCCATGGGAGCAATGGCACAGCCTCAGGCTGTGGGGGTGTGTGTTTGCAAATCATGCCTGAGACTTGAGTTTAGATTCTGCTGGTTTTTATTGCTGTGGGTGAGATTCTTCTCCAGCTTCTGACAGGCAACCAGAGCTTCATCTGTGGATACCTCCATGACTTGGCAGAATCTTCTGTGTCATCTGGGGTGTGGACAGCCCTCCCATGAAGCTGGTGCCTTTTCTGGGTAACTATGGAGACAGTCAGAAATTTTAATTGCCTGTAAGATTAGTGTTGTGAAAGTGTGGGTTTGGCTGCAAGAACCAGCTCAGAACACACACATCTCCTCAGAACAAACTTATACTTCTGCAGAGAGTGCCAAAATCTGTATATATGACTGTCACAGCAGCAGCCAGGTGGTTAAGAACACAATCTTCTGTTTGAAAGGTTTCTCTTAATTAAAAACAACCCAACCCCAAACATGCCCAGCTGTAGCAAATGTGAGAATGAATGTGGCCACAGCTGTGGTTGTGCAGGAGGCAGGATAAGTTCTTACTCTGATGTCATCTTTGCATGGAGCTCTCTATATGCAGGGTGCCTTGTAAGTATTTAAGGAAGTCCTCAACAAGTTCTATAGCTTTTGGTTTTATTTTTCTCCCATCACTTCTGAATGAAAAAGACATGAGAAAGATCATCACAAAAAAATAACAATGTGCACATCTACATATACTTGTATGTAGATATATATTTATACATATGTATGCATTTGTAAAGGCAAATATTTCATGGCACTTCTTGTATTTGCGTAAATGCTAATGATTTTTTAGTCTGGACTGTGAGAGCAGAACAGTGGACAACACTTGCATCTCACTTACCAGCTCCTCACTTGCACATAGTATAAATCTGGATCAGTCTTCCCATCCTGTGAATAGGTCTATCTGCAACAGGCCAAGGACCTGACTTGGTGATTTGCTCCTCAGTAATCATCCTGGATTACTTGGTTGAGATAGATTAGAATGCAGATATAACTGAAGTTTCTAGCCCTTTGGATTGTGAAGAAACATTCAAAGTATAAACTGATCATCAGTTTTGAAATAGGTCTGATTTCTTTCCCTCATTTCTACACTGTCATAATTGCCAGCCACTTGCAGGACTGAGAAGCACTGAGACGGATGCTGTGAGAATTTCTGAGCACTGCAGATGTGCTTCTCTAAAAGCAGGGGGTCTTTGGGCATTCCTAGGTTTTGCTTGCAGTTATCTGTTATCCTTTGATGAAGTGGATGACCAAATTGCATTGATAGTGTCTCTGTAGAAATATGAGAGGCACACAGGGCCTTGGATTAAACTCTCTGTTCAAGGATGACTTTGATTTTTATACTCCATGCTATTTTTTTCATGATGTTTTTTCAACTTTTCTTTCTAGAGCTTTCAGCCTTCAAGAATCTTTTATGCCCTAATTAGCTTTATTGTTTATATTACTCTCATTCTCTAATTAGAGTAATCACATCACGAGGGATTTGAGCCTCTTCTGTTTTTTTCTCTCATTATTTCTGTTTTGTAAAGCCTGGCTGTTTCCTGCTGCATATTCTTGTCCACATGTTATTACTTGCTACAAATTGATGTTGTCATGTACTAATTGTTTTCACTTTTTCTAAAGATCTTTTCCACTTTTACTGTATTGGCCATTCTTGGCAGTCTGTGAAGCTCGACAGTTCCATTTCATTTAAATGTGTCACAACCTATGTACCAGGAAGTGTGTCCTGGTTTTCGTCTGGGATGTAGTCAGTTTTCGCAGGAAGCTGGGACGGGACACCTGCAGGACAGCCGACCAGAAACTAGCTGAAGATATAGTTGATAGCATATGACAATCAGTCTGTAAAGGGAGGAGCTGTTTGGGGAGGAGGGATCTCTGCTTGGAGATGGGCTGGGTATTGGGCTCTGGACAGACTGTATTGTGTGTCACGTGTTTTGCATATTATTCTACAAGTTCTGTTGTTGTTACTTTTCTCTTCTTTCACTGTCCTGGTAAACTATCCCATGAAATTTACCTTTTTTTTCCAGTTCTTCTTCTCACTCCCATGGGGTTGGGGAGGAATGAGTGAGTGGCCACATGGTACTTAGCTGTTTGATAGTGATAATCCACTACAAAGTGTGAATAACAAATACACAAAAAGAAAGCAAAGGTGATGTGTTTAACTAGCCTTCTAGATACTTCAACTCAGGTTCTGTCATTTAAACCACCTTCCAACAAACCTTTATCCTCTCTTTCTTGTTGCCATTGATGTGGTGGCTTTGCTTTTTATCACTCTTTGTGTAATGGTCACTCACCCACCATAGTGGGGGAGACCTGCTGAGGTGTGGGATTGTCAGTAAGTATCTGTATGCCTGTGTAACACAAAGCCAGTGTTGGTAGCAGCCTCTAAAAATTGGAAGAATATGGAAATTTTTGTAGAAATGTATCTGATTACTAGTGCCAATTTTTGCATATTTTCTAGGAGGAAAAGTAAGTGTGGGAAGGTTAATTGTATGCACAAGGAAAAGTTAGATAAAAACAGCACCTAGTATATATTATTTGGAGCCTTTTTTGTGGAACAAGTGACATCATTTTGTTTGACAACAGAAACTGCTAATCAGTTTTTGCAAGAGTTAAATATCTGTATGTACAAGTTTAAAGACTGCTATCAGAATTTATATTAAAATTGCCACCTTTGGATGAAAACTTTGAATCTAGCAGAATGGTAGGATTAGCCAGGACCATATCAGTGGTGTTCAGCGAGCACCCATTTAAATCCTGATAGAGCCTTTGCTATCATTATGGATTCTGTTTTGTCAAAGCTCTAGGTAATCTTTTACATCTAAGACTATGATAAGAGTAGAATTGCACTCTCTTCAAAATACCAGAGTTTCTCCACTTAAACTTTTTTTCTGAGTTATATTCTCCCATTTATTAAGGGAAGCACTTTGATATCTTCAGAGTGTGCAATCATCTCTTAACAGATAAAGTGTCAATGCAATGTAGCACCTGAATTGTAATCCACCCAGCATTTGTCCTGAGCTACAGGATAATTCAGTCTCTCTTATTCATTCTCTTCTGTTGAGATTGCAAATGCAGTGCTTACAGCAGAGTTTGAATGAGTGTTGCAGCCACTCAAGGCTGAAATAACAGTATCTCATTGCTCCACAGCTAGCATGGCTTCTGAATGATAACAGGACTAAACAAGCAAGCTGAAGCATTAACTGGATGTTTTAATTTTACAAAGTCTGAGTTCATGAATACCTCTACTAACTGCGAGCAATTCCACTATCCTGCCTTGTGTTATAAAGTTAAATACACAGATCATTCTTTTGTGAATTGGCTTTATATGTAGATGATTGAATTACCATCCAACTTTGGATATTTATTTGCTTGTCTATGATTTTATAATTTCTTTCCCCTCACAGTCTAGTGATAGCAGAAGACATTTTAGGTTCTCTCTAAGTGTCTTGTGGAGTAATGAGATCTGCGTATTGACTTTGGGACCTTCCGATGGTGGGTGGCTGGAAAATTGAATAGAATAAATCTGAACATGTTGGAATAATGATGGTTTTGATGGGCAACATCTCTGGAAGAGACAGGTCTTGGAGAGTGCTCTAAAATGGCTCAATTATTTGATTTCTCCCAGAAGCCTGTCCCAAAGCTAGACCCCTGTGATTGTGCTCAATCACTTCATCTGTTTCGCAAGTTTCAGGATTTATATTTTAGCAAAAGGCTTCTTAGCAACGCTAAGCTGCAATGTGGCAAGACGTAGCTTACTATCTCTTAATTACCTGCAGCACCAGGACCAACACTTGACAAAAAGTCTTTGGAAGGGATTGTGCTGCAGGGACAAAGTACTTCAGATAAAGTTTTCTTTCCTCATATGAATGGTGCAGAGGTTGTTTGTTGTAGAGATTAATAAATTTATGGTGACTCATGTCTGAATTTCTATTTATGGGACAGAAATGATTCTATTATTTTATGTTTTATGAAGTATGTTAATATAAACTTACATGAATGTATGTATTATTTACCTTTGATTCACTAATATTACAGTGGAGTTGTTCAACTGTAAATTTAGTTTTCTAAAATATAAGTGAGTTAGGTGTCTATTTCTCTTGTGACAGTAAGGGATTTTATTTGACTCTTTTAGATGCCACTTCTAAGATAAAATAAATTATTTTATGCACTAGAGTCCCCCATAACTAGGAGGAAGTAACTACCATGTCAACTTCAAACTTAATGAAAGCCTTAATTTAGGTGAACACCATCCTTAAAGAATATTTCACTAACAATATAAATCTGTAGAACTGTAGAGAATTATCGTACTGTAGATTTACTGGTTTTGGTTTTTTGTTTGTTTTTCTCTCTCTCCAAAGATACAGCTTCAACTTTTCCAAATTATTCAGCTCAAGGTCAAAACACACTGGCTTTACAGAGAAGACACCACTACTGAAGGTTTCCTCAGAGGAAAATGGGTGAGTTACTCTCATTTTACTTTGTGTTTGGTTTTTTGTTTTGGTGTTGGGTTTTTTTTTTTTTTTCCCAAGCTCTTTTCTATTTAATTGTACATGGTTCTTTCTTATATCCTGACACCAAACCTGATGGGAAATAAAGTGAATGGCAGGGATTGTGAACAGAGAATTACTCTGGAGGATCTTGAATGGAAAGAAAGTGCTGTAAAAGGGAAAAGAAGGACGTAAGGTTTGAGGTCAGAATGATTAAAGAGCCCTAAGGATAGGCAACTACGGGTTGTGTACTTCTATTTTCTCCATGTGGTGTTACATCAGGTGCACTGAAAGACACAGCAGAACTATAGAAAGGGTCTTTGTAGGGAGTTAACCCACCAAATCCTGAGGTGCATCTGCTTGGCACATCAGAGACCTGGTTCTCCCAGGTATACCAAAAAGCCATGGGGTCTTTGGTCTTGCTCCCGAGACTACTCAGCAGTGTCATGATGGGGAGCCTGCGCTGAATAAATGTCTTTTTATGATTTTTTTTTTCTCATTAAATCTTCTCACAGGGTATCTAAGGATATGTAATGTTAGTGCATCTACTACTTGTTGAAATAAACTGCTTTATTTTATTATATTTACCAAAAATGTGTGACAGGTTGCAGTTCATGGCTCTTCATAATCCAGATTTTACCACAGATGATGATTCATGGGACAACAGCTCTGCAGAATTTGAGCAAAAGTTTCAACTGGGAAGTGAAATGACAAGTTTGTCCAGATCTGCTTCTTCTGAGAAATATGAAATCTTGGATAACCTTCATGTCAAGTTCAACTTATCAAAGATGAGGTCTGAATTCAAACATTCATTTATTTATTTTTCTATTCTTTTATTTTTTTTAAAATTTCTGCAGGGATTAATTTTTAAAGTATATAAGTCTAGAAAATTATTTGTTTTCTGTAAATAAATAAAATATCATTGGCAAGGTACAGCATAAATGTGGGGTGTTAACTTATAAATATACCCTGGTGAAATTGATTATAGCCTCTACCTAATGATCAGTAACCCCTTGCTCTTGAAAGCTTTGGGCATAGCACCTACTCTAAATTCCTAATTATAAAATTTCTAAATGGCTTTTAAGATGTCTTTGAAATCATTTTTAAAAGCCCTTTAACTGTCCAGAGCTTTATTCTTCAGTGTTTCGTGTTTTTTATGAAATGCTTTGCTTTAATTAAAATATCTATCTAACACAGTCTTCCTCTAGTCATTATGTTAGTTTTTCACATATATACAATGCAAAATCTAGAAGAGAGTTTTTCTGTCTTTAAGTACATCATTTAGTTCAAAGTGCTTTTTTCCCTCATTTAGGCACGGAGGAAATTGAATCTATTAATGTATTAACAGATACCAATCTGATAAGGGCTTAAATTAAAACTTTCTCAGGATAATTTTGCCTGGGATTTAACGAACAAACCCTTTAGTCTTGGATACTAACTCTCTCTGGCCCTGCCAGAGTTTTAACACTTTTTGGCCTCTGCAAACAGCCCCAAAGCCTGTGTGGAGCCCAGCATTGCCTGTCTGCACCTCTGTGTTGACCCGCGGAGCCTTTCAAATGAGACGTCTGTGTATCTCTTCCCAATCTGTGTGTTGTCTTAGCTCATCCCTTCACAATTGTTTTCTCCTTTCACTGTGCACACCATATTGTGCAGTGTCTCTCTCCTGCACCGCTGCTGAACAAATGGAACAGGAGAATTTCAATGGCTGCAATTAGTGCAATATGAGCAGATGTGGAGAAGTTTGGCAGGTGTCTTACTTCACTCTCGCAGTAGATTTCCCTGGTATTTGATGAAACAAAGGCATCAAGCAGGAGCATAGAATCTATTGTTTCCAGTACAGCATAGTTTTGTAATTGGGAGAGTAGCGCATTTCTCTGGCAAACCTTCCCATGAAATATTTTCATAGCTATAGTGTGGGTTGTACATATGGGGCCAGTTCCTTGGCTGCTGTAAATCAGCATTACTCCACTGAGATAATAAATGGAGCTAAACTGCTCGACACCACATGCAGATCAGACTAAAAATCATTTGGTTTATAACAGGGGGTGAAATTCTTCATAGATTTATAATTCATACGCTTCCAACTGAAGTCAAATAGGATTGNATATCAGCAAAGGATTTGGCACAGGGTTTGTACTTGCATTGCTGTGCCAGATTAGTGCTGTAGGAATGGACAGATTGCAAACCACAGGCGAGTCAAAGGCTGATCACTTCTCAACTGTAAACCGCTAAAAGCGCTGCTTCCCTAATACAAAACGCCATGAAAACAAACAGGAGGGAGGAAAAGAGCCTTCTGAATTCTATATTTAATGAAATAACCATTTCCGAAAGCTTTTGTATTACATTTTGCCAGCTCCTTTAGATGAGTTTGTTATTTACAGACAAGTGGTTAAGAATTTATAAAGACTTAATTAATTTTTTGATTTCTTTTATGTCTTAAAAAGAAGTTATTGCTGTTTCTTTTTTCAATAATAACTTGAATTACCGCTGTTATTAGAAATGATAACTTGGAAGCACAAGCAGAAAATATCAAGTGCATTAAAAGTAAACCAATCTGGACTGGGCTTTAATAATTCATTACAAATTCCCAAAAATACTGAAATAGAACTGTAGTGTGGAGATGGGGAGAACAGATGAGCAGGACAGAGGATGCATGACTGAGCTGGCACTAAGTACTCTCCACAAATGGTTTTGTTTTTTCTGTAGAGCAGGGCTACCTGGAATTTATGGAAAAAGTTGCTTAACTGGCTTCCCTTTTCCTCTGCCTCCTTGAGATTTTTATGCTGTACAAAATTTGTGTAAAGTTGCTACCACTTCTATTTCATAGGATATTGTAGCCCCTTTATTCCTGTTTGTCTGTGGGCAATATATTTTTATTAGCTGCTGGGTTTTTGTCTGCATGTTTGGAGAATTCTAAAGAGGAAGTGATCTTTAGAAAACAGTGTTTTTTTGAAAATGGGTTTCCAGACACTCATGTTGCTTTCAGTCAATGAACTTGATTTAGGAACTTATTTCTACTGTGATTGAAAATTATGTCTGACTCTTCAGACTACTTTGCTTTAATATTTTTTTCTATAGCAGTTACCAATACAGCTATTTATTGCACTGTTCCTTTCTCAACTAATTATCCTAGTAACTTGAAATGTTTTTCTTGCTTGTCATCAGTTTTAAATGAAACCTTACATTTGTCATTCTGTCAGAAAAACAATGTTTGAATGTTTACTTTTGAAAAATGGAATAAGAGCATCAATGCCTTCAATTAATGAAAAGACAAAATAAGGACTTCAAATCACTAAAAAAAGATGTGTAAATTAAGATATCTGTGTAACATACTGATGGGCAACCAGAAAATAATTAGTTGAGTTGCCTTTTACAGTAAGATTTAAAAAAAAAAAAAAAGGAAATTTAAAATGTCAAATCTGAAGAGCTCTTACTTAAAAGCATGTATTTTCAAAATCCACTTATTCATTCAGAATTAGTCTTGCTTAACCCACTCAGCAGTAAGCTCTGACACTTCAGAAGATTTGATGGCATCAAGTACCCAGAACTGGAGCACAGGGCACAGTTGTGCTATGGAAAAAAAAAAAAAAATTCTAGTTTTCCTAGCTGTTTTATCTAGATACTCATGAAGTATATTTGGTTTTAAAGAGACGCTGTTAAAACCTGGTAGTTCTGAAACTTGTTCTTGCCTTCAAACTGTCTTTTCCCAATACCTTTCAGGAAATATATTGGAAGTCCAGCTTTGAAAAGCCATTCATGGCACCAATCCCTCTATGCAACAATCTCTGCTTTCTGCTTGACCATGCCACCTCTGTGCACAGGCAATGCTCCTTTGCTTCCCTGGGAGAAACCAGGGTGAGCGGATGTGGCTCTGGGTCTAGATGTTAGATGTTAGGAAAAAGTTCTTCACTGAAAGAGTTGTTGGGATGTGGAACAGGCTGCCCAGTGAGGTGATTGTGTCACCATCCCTGGACATACTTAACAGATGGATAGATGAGGTGCTTGGGGATACAGTTTAGGACAGGACAGGCACAGTTGGACTCGATGATCTTAAAAGTCTTTTCCAACCTTGTCATTCTGTGATTCTGGGTCTGTTGGGGCCAGCAATAACAGAAGTGGCTCTGGGTCCCAGCACCAGCTCATGCTGTGTCCCAAGGGGTAAAACCACCTTCCCATGCAATGAGAACTGGCTGACAGCAGACCAAGACTTCCACAGCACTAGCTGACCCTGGCTAGTCGGTGTCCATGCTCTGGTATATTAACACCCTAAGTGCTCACTCACTGTGATGCTTCTAAAATGTCAGAGCTATTAAGAGAACACAAAAGATTTGATTTAAACTAGCCATCTAGTAAATATGGGGTTTTCTTTTATGTTTCAGGTGCTGTCTAAAATTCCTAAAAGTTTTGGGCCTTTTTATCTTTGTAGTTGTCTGCTCTGTAAGTATTGAATTTGCCACCCTCCCAATTCCTAAAAATTAGTTCAAACTGTGGTGTGATATTCAGTCTTAGCTAATAAAATCATGTCTCATTGTTGGGAGATGATACAGAAAAAAGTGAAAATCCTGTGCAGGGCCTTATGCTTAAACAGACCACTGTTTGGTGCACTAGCCATCACCCTGGACCATGTGGTATCACTTCACACGCGGTAGGGTTGAGTTGAGTTTGAGGAGGCCCCTTAAACTCAATTTGTATACACCTAATTGTTGCTTGTTGAATTTAGGATGAATCCTTAGATAGTGGCTCACACCTTGGTGATGTTCATAGTGCTATGCCAGGGAGGATGCACCAGCAATGTGCTTCACAGAGTGAAAGGCAGAAGGCCATGGGGAGGTAGGCAGCTCCCTACCAGGGCTGCTTGAGGCTGCCCTCCCCTACTAAAATCTTAAAAATCAGAAAAATCTTAGACTGCAACACTTGAGAAACATTTCAAAAACTTGGAGTTTATCCTTTCAGCTGCTGTGAGGAGTAATTTTTGGTTGGCAGAGCTTCTGTATCAGAGACATGAGGGATGTCTGTACTGCCTCAAAAGTGGGTGCTGCTTTCCAGAAAGATCCTTAAGATTACATCTTTGTCCTAAGAGATACTTTGATAAAATACAGCAAATGTTTGACAGTAAATTTATGAAAGGAGTATTACTAGTTCTTGTAAGTATCCCAGGGCTATGGTCAAAATATATCTGAATATACTGAAAACAATCTTACAATTAAAGGTACAGTTTGAAAGAGTCTTATACAAGTATTTGAGATAAGGTTAGCAGGCATGTTTTAGTTTTTGAATTATTAATGAATGCTTGTTTTTTATTCTTGCCCTAGATTTTATTTTGCATTTATCCAGATCAAGGTGTGTCCTGGCAGATGTTGGCTGTATCACCTCTGGAAAGCTTCTGTATCCTTCCATTGAAAAAAAAAAAACCCACAACAACCCACAGAACTGAAGTTTCATTGATAAACTGTTTGAATGGGTGAGTGTTTTCTGTCTTATGCCCTGAGAGGACTGGTTGTCCTGAGAGCTGAGGCTGCACTTAGACTTGTCCATTGATGCAGGCCGCAGTTATGCTCCCTGGCCTAGTCATACTGAATGGCACCTGCTTGGGGTGCCTTGTGATGCCTACTCAGTGTCTAGCTTCTGCATGAAGCCAAAAGTGTGGAAGTGGGTTGAGTGGGTTGTGGAGCAAGTGGGATCAAGGCCCAGAAAATAGCTGGGACCATGGCTAAGACATGCCACTGGCTTCAGCAACTGCACCCCAGGCCAGCTGTATACTGTCATCTGTAACATCTGTAGGGTATACTTGGACCATGATGCTAGCCAGTGAATTTCAAAAACATGAAACTATATGATTCATGGATATGTTTCCAGAACAGCTTAGCCCAGTCATATGTATGGATTTATAGATCTGTATAGTGAAAAGATCTATAGATCTTTTTCTAGTGGAGGTGCAGAATCTTTTTACAAAATTTCCATGCAAAAGGGCTCTGTAGTGAATTTAAGTCCACAGATTGCCAAGAAACTGTT
>VXBZ01000147.1:179553-193493 GCA_013399135.1 Heliornis fulica | reverse complement strand
AAAAAAAAAAAAAAGATTAATAAGAGACCCGAATGTGAAAACTCATTGAGGGATGAACATTTGGTTAGTAAACAAACAAAAAATTTTGCAAATACATTACATTTCTTGTTCTCACTATATTTCTAGTTTAGTCAGTCTGCTCTTCAATCTGCTTGGCTCCTATTTCACCAATGTTAGAAGATGATTCACATACAGATACATTTTGCAAGCTCCTGGGAAGTGTTGTTTTGAAAAGGAATGGTAGGATTTAGTTTTTGAAATGCTGATTTTTATGTTTATTTTCTTTTTTCTATTTTACTGGCCAGTTCTATGGCTCTGAAGAGGGAGTCTATTGTACCTAGATTTCATTATTAGCATTCTGATTGTCACCAATAATGACACAATATAACAGAATAATTAGTAGGGTAAATGAAGAGGAAAAGGTTAGTGCTTGAGGGCCATTTATAATTAAAAGTTGAGATTGCTTTTTTTGGAAGAAAGCAAGTGAGCATTTAGTAGGGCTAGTGACAACTAAAATTGTAAACTCCCATCAATATCCTGTTCACATAGATATTTTCTCCTCCTTGAAACTGTTGGTGAAGACTCCCGTATATGTGTTGAACAGCACCAGGGCTGTCGTGCCCCAAACAAGAGTGCATTGGCAGCAAGTCTTTGAGTTCAAATTCTAGTCAAGTGTCATTGCATATCTTGTGGATTTCCTTTCTTTCCACAGATTCTGGGCTGGAACTGTAGCTGCTGCATTGTACATGTTGATTCTGCAATCAGTTATTCCTTTGGTGTGTTTCAGGGAAGTACTGGTGGGACTGGGATTTGAGTACAAACAGGTGTTCCTCCTTTATTTCACATTTTACCTATCATGTTGTGATGTTTTGAGCCAAAAAGCTGTCAGTCAGAATATAGCATTCCCCTTTCTTACTTGACAAACCTGGAGCTGAAGCTTCTTAGTTTGTGTCGTGTGTTAAAGACTGGATGTTCTGACCCCTATCTGAGATCACTGAGCTGTGAAAAAAATACATGAGTGGCAAGCAATCCAGCAAAGCCATGCTTCATTTTCAAAGTGGCGTTCTAGTTCCAGTGGAAGGGTCAAGGAGAAAGATTGTATTTCTAAATGACTGCAGTATTCCCAGGAGGTGTTAGGTGCTACTCTGAATTCTACAGGAACTTCATGGCTGGCAGGTGTGCTGCAGTAGTCCTTGTCACAAAACCCTTAGAGGTTAATATATGAGACTCCTTTGGTTGGAAAATAAGACTCTTAAGTCATATGATGCCAAATTATGCAAATGAACACTCATTACCTCTTGCTCATGCCTCAGAAGATGTTAAGAAGTGTTGAATGGGTACTAAACAGTGTACACTATTTTTAAAAAAATCCTGCCTCTTATTTCTATTTCTTTCCAGAAAAGTCCCTACGTGTTGATGTGTGTGTTATGGATGGATGCTCATGCATACAGTGTGTCTGCATACACTAGAAAATTTAAAAAAAAAACAACAAATTTTGAAATACTTTAAAAAACCCGAGTTATCCCCTTTGGACTTCGTATCCTGTGTCATCCTGGTGTGGTTAGATATTTGTGGGTTTTTTTTCTGTCATGCCCATTACCCCTCAGGCTTGCTCAAAGGCAAGACTTTCTGTCTCTGGTGCTGAGAGAGACCTGGATTATTTGACATGGGGGTGACCTGCCTTTCATATGACATCCCTTTAGCACTTTTCCACTTACTCTTCCTGTTTGTTTATGTTTCTGTACCTTTATCTTGTTTGGATTTATTCTAGCTATCTTTCTTCCATTATCTTCTTTTCTTTTTTTTTTCTTTTTTTTTTTTTTAAGTTTTTTATCAGCTCACTTGTATCTCCTTTTGTTTTGCACCTCTCCACGTATACAAACCTGGCATGTAGCACTGAGGTTTGTTGGCTGCAGTTTCTGAAAACATCATCTTGCCTCCTGTGAATCAACAGAAGCTTTTTGAATCTGTAAGGTTTGGTTTTTTTAATATACTGATTTCCCTCTCGGCACCAGATTTACCCCAGCTTTTTAAAACAGTGGTAATTTTCTTCCTTTTTGACAATGTGGGGGATTTATTTGCTTATACATTCTAACAGACAGCTCTTTAATACCAGCAAGAAGTAAGTTTATGCTGAGCCCTGGCTTGAGGACGCTTTTCTGCAGGAAGCAAGATTCAGTATCCCTATTGATGTAAATGTGTGAAGTATTTTCAGATATTTTGCTCAAAGGCTGTATGTTAAGTGGGGAGCATCAATAATTAATACGATGATGTACCTTTGGAAAGTAGATTATAAAAACACAAAAAGAGATATAGAGCCTGAATAAACTTCAGTATTTCTCAGTTTAGTTACATGTACCTATTCTAAGACATGAACATTTTTATTTACTGTAGCTGTTTGGACATTCAAACCTTCAGGTAGCTTCTCTGCATTAACTTGTTGACCAAACAATGAATGAGAAATATTCTTTTACTCCACAATTAACATCAGTTTTCAGACTTGAAGAGTCTTCTAAAATGCTAGATGTACTCTGTGGTTTTTTCCTTCATTTCAAGCAACTTCTGCCCTGATCTAAGCAAAATTTTTAAATTTTTCTCCAATCATGGGGAGCAGACAGCTGGAGGAGAAGTATGCATTAACTTGTTGACTTGAACTAGGCTTTATGAAATTAAAAACTAATGAGGATTCATGGATACTATTAAGGAACTATACAATCAAACTGTATGCTACCTTACTGTCATTGAAAGAAGTGTCTGGCAGATGCAGTGCTTTCTTTTCTTTCACTCAACACAATTATTGCTATTTCTATGATTCTCAATAGTAGAAATATTTTCCTTTTAGAAGAAAAGGTCAATCTCCTTCCAGCACGTTTCTGTGCAATGAGTCTCACACCTAAGACATTGAGCTGTGAATTTCCATCTCTGCCCCTGACAAGTGTTTCAGTAACAATCTTTTTTGCTTCCCTCTCAACCCTCTCTGTACTTGTGTCAGTACCTGTTATAAGTGAGGGAAAGTTGGATTGGTGAAGGTGAAGCAATTTCATTTTCTTTTTTCAAACTGATTGTCAGAACTTTCTTCTTTTGGATCTGAAACCTGATGATAGCCGGGCAGTGAATTGTGAGTCTGGCCAAGGATCTTGCATATTTATAAATATATTTTAAAGTCTTTCAGTCTTGATCTGATTGTTTACTTTGGATGTTTGAGATCTCCCCAGCAATTTCGTTGGAGCAAGGTCTGACATTTTGCAAGATATATATTTGCACTGCACTCAGTGTGAAGGGTTCCTTACTCACTTGCTCTTTATGTACAAAACAAAACTTAATGAAAATACATCATCAGAAAGTCATGGCTGAACATGTCTCTGGTCTGTCCAAATCACAGAGTGTGCCCTTTCACTGACTTACCTGCCTCCTCAGTTGCTTTGAGAGATTTCATAGCATCTACTCCAGGATTAAGATCTCAAATTCAGAATATAGATGTACCTCAACAGCAAAATTATGTTGAAATTTACATCACATCATTTCATTCAAATTCAATGGAACTATCAAGAAGAATTCCACATATGGAAATTGATGGGGAGGCTCTAGACCAAGTAGACATAAGATGGGTAAATGTGTTGACCTTATTACCAAATTCCTTGCTGAAGTTGCATGAGTTTTAATGATTGGTGCAACTGTGTTAATCATGGAGCATGAAACAGTTGCTAGGAATAGCTGCTCCTCATAAGGTTTCCCTTTCAGACCCTTCACCAGCCTGGTTGCCCTTCTCTGAACACGTTCCAGGACTGTGATGTCCTTCTTGTAGTGAGGGGCCCACAACTGGACCCAGCACTCAAAGTGCTGCCTCTCCAGGGCCAAGCACAGAGTCAATCACCTCCCTAGACCTGCGGGCCAGGTTGTTTTGGATACAAGCCAGGATGCTGTTGGCCTTCTTGGCCACCTGGGCACCACTGCTGGCTCATACTCAGTCTGCAGTCAGCCAACCCCCCAGGTCTTTCTCTGCCTGTCATCTGTCCAGCCACTCTTCCCCCAGCCTGTAGAGCTGCACGGGGTTGTTATGTCCCACGTGTGGGACTGACTCTGCACTTGGCCTTATTGAACCTCATCCCAGGGTCCAGCCAGGTCCTCTTCCTCCCAGCTTAGTGTCATCTGTGATGTTACTGAGGGAACATTCAATCCCTTCATTGATAAATGATGTTGATCAGAACTGGACCCTGGGGCACACCACTTGTGACCTGACTTCCAGATAGATTTGGCTCCATTGACTATCACTCACCCATCCAGACAGTTTTTAACCCAGTGGTAGCCAGTTTCTCAAGCAGAATGCAGTGAGAAACAGTGTCAAAGGCCTTACTAAAGGTCCAAGTAGACTACATCCGCATACTTTCCCTCATCCACTAAGCGGGTCATCTTGTCATAGAAAGCAATTGGGTTAGTTTGACAAGATCTAAAACTGGTGGCACCGTCCCTGGGTGGGCTCGAACCACCAACCTTTCGGTTAACAGCCGAACGCGCTTACCGATTGCGCCACAGAGACCAGGTTAATAATAAGCATAGTGTTCTTGAGCTACACTTTACAGCAGGCAGAGTAGGTGATGCAAGTAGGTGTTAAAGAAATCATAAAGTCTGCCTTCTGCATGACAGAGAATCTCTGTCAGTCGTG
This sequence comes from Heliornis fulica, assembly GCA_013399135.1. NCBI lineage: Eukaryota > Metazoa > Chordata > Aves > Gruiformes > Heliornithidae > Heliornis > Heliornis fulica. The sequence continues at coordinate 188,830 of VXBZ01000147.1, read as the reverse complement.
GCTTTTCAGCTGGTTCTGTTCATACTGAACTAATGGCACGGTGCAGGGTAGAGCAGTGACTCAGTAATTAGGGAGGGACTCAGCTACACCCAAGGTAGTCATCCTAGACATTTTTTATAGTTAACAGAGGAAACTGATGCTTCTCATGAGTGATTCCTCTCATCTTTGTCCGATAGTCTAAAACTATGCAGTGAATTCCGTCTTAAAAGCACCATCTTTTCACAGATTTTAAGGGAATAAAGAACTCAGATGCAGATGTCCAGAGTATCCAATATAGACTGTGGTGAAAGGATAACAATTTAAATGCTAAGCCCCTGTACACCATTCCATAATGTTATCTACTTAAACTCAAAAAAGTGACATGAGGGGACCCATGTCACTTCAAATACCCCACCCTTCAATACTTTCAAGAAGCAGTTAGAAATCCAAGATCAGAAAACCAGAGCTCTTGGTTTAGCTCTGAGCAGTGGACCCAGTCTAGTGCCAGATGTAAATACAGTCACTGTGTAATGGTGCACAAAGGATTTTCAAACTCAAATCCCTTGACATGAATATTCACAGCAGTAATATAATTTCAAGAATGGAACTACATAAAAATGAGGCATCTTAGATGAAGTGAAATAAAAAATAACATCTCTGGCTCTAAATCTTTTCAAGGAATATTTTCCTTTAATGGCACATACTGGAGGCCACACAACCAAAAAAAAAGTTAAAAAAATAAAAAGTCTGAGCATGGTTAAGTTGAAGAATAGAATGCAATATTAGAAGTAAAAAGAGAGTTTTCCCCAAAGTTAGTCACATCTGAATTAAAACGATTAAAATATAGAGGAAATCACATTCTAACAATTTAAGGGAAATATAAAACCAAGATATGTCAGAACAGAAATATTCTTAAGAGCAGTTTGATTTAAAAAAATGTATTTTGATTCATATAAGCATGACTGACGATTACTCCTGGTTTATTTTGATTCCACCTTTCATAAAGGCTCTGATCTGCTGCAGTTTAATGATATAATTTTGCCAGAGTGTCTAAATATTGTTTGGAAAAAGATAACTCTGATGGGATTTCAGAACCTCAGTGCAAACCAATGAATGATGTTCAGTTCCACTTGCAAAGGAGAACATGCTTTGGTAGGGATTTTTCTGATGGCTTTGTAAATGCCCAGAAAGGAATTGAAAAATATCTTAAGTATCATTATGTTTATAGGAAAAGAAGGAATGAACTGCTTTTCTTGAAAATAAGATTTTATTCCCCTCCCCTTTAATTTTAAGCATCCTTTATAATAGCTTCTGAATGTGTCACTTGGGTAATTACAAGATTTATTTTATAACTATTGCTTAAAAGGAAGCTGCCATAATTATGTGCACCTGAAGCTTTTTGAGGTGTAAATTACTGGCTACACTCCTAATAAAAGTCAGACTGTCATGAGGTGTCCCAAATCGTTGGGTTAATGACTTCAGGTCAACAGGCCTTTTAGAAGGGGTAATTAATGTCTCTTGTTAAAGGTGTAGCTCTAGTTCCAAATGAGATTAATATTATGTATTAATTGTGACACTAAAAACCTGTGATGCCAAATCACACTTAAACCTTCAGAACCAGGAGAAAAGTGTTGTAATTTGCATTTATACTTGCTAAGGGCTGTGTGTGCAAATTCTCTTGACTGGCGCTGGTCTCATGACTTGTTGCACCTGAGGTTATTTTTATCCTTACCCATGCAATTCCTTGAAGCAAATTGGTGCTTGAGAGGTTTGTTTTGAGTGAATGAAATGTGAATAACACCAGTGATCATTTCTCTGTTACCGTGCTGAGCAGGGTGAGTGTCATTTATATTACTCTGCAGTTCATTGCCTTCTCACCTGCCACTAGGATCTGTTTTGGATTAGTGTGAGAGAGATTTCTTTTCTAGATCCAGTTGTGCTGCTGGAAATTTGGATAGAAACAAGATGAATGATCTCAAGGTCTGTTCCAGCTCCTAAGATTCTGTGATTCTGTGATCCCTACGTAGTGCTTTAAAGCTTTGTTCCTTAGCACCTTGTCTGCCATGAATGGTCTTAGTGGGAGATGCAGTACAGCTCTGCAGTGGGTCTCCTCTAACTAAACTGTTTTTTTTTTCTGTCTTAAAATATTTGAGTTCTGTAGGTAATAAAACATATTTCTGGGAAACTCCTTCTGGTAGGTACATGATCTTGTACGCTTTTTTCCAACAGACTCACTCTTTGTAGTATACTCAATTAAATGTCAGATGATAAGACCATTAAGCATGTGATTAAGTTGTAAGTGATTAATCATCAATTGAGTGATTGATGTTGCTTCACATTGATTGATATCACATCAATGATATTATCATTAACTAAGTGACTGAACATTTATGTGTAAGATCAAGCCTCTTCCTTTAGGATTTTTGTGCATGTGTATGTGATGCATTATTTTTCTATTTGGTCACAGACAGTAGAAAAACAATTACAATATCTCTGTTATATTAAAAAAACAGTGACAGGTATAAATACTTTGGCTTTACCACTTCTCTGTGGGCACACTTTTTTCTCAACTATGCCAGAAGTGGACTCACAATACAATACTGACTTTAAATATTCCTAGAGGTGATTAATAGAACCAGATTTTCAATAGATTTGTGGCTCATGGTGTGCTGACTTCTTAATTATATTAGACTAGCAATGCAGCTTGACCACAGAGCATGCTGGATATCTGAAAAAGGAAGAAAGAAAATATAGATGAGGGGCCTAGAGGAGAAAGACACCATGAACGTTCCAACTGAGAGGAGTTTGAAAAGATGTCTTTGAGATGTTTGACAACTTGGGGGCAAAATTTTGACCAAAAAGCAAATTCTCTGGAATTAATAGGACATTGATTCTTGAAGCTGCCACAGTGTTTTTCCCAGTGCAAAGTCTGTGATATTTAAATTGGTGAGCTAGTGATGCAGCCTTTCATCTAGTACAAGCACTTAAAGAGCCTTACTTCTCTGCCTCTATCTCCATATGATATTTTGTAGCTTTGGTGCAACTACAATAGCAGTTGAAAGTGTTTGTGATCTCAAAAGTTGCTAGGAAAAGACAGATTTATTTATTCTGAAACCATAATTACTATTTCTTTAGAAAACATTTTGTTCTTTTCATAGTTTTTTAAGTATTTTAGGTGAAGAATGTGTTTTTCTATGTAAGTTGGGTAAAGTTTTTTATTTATATTTTTTCCCCTGGAATTTGTACAACCTATACTAATTTTTACTGGAGATTTGCACCTTAACAACTTAATTAACAGCTATGAATCTGACCGATTTTCGTGATGCTGCTCTGTTGAAATTAGACGTAGGAGGCCCATTTGTAGCAGATGTAGTTGATCAGCAAACAGAGGAATACATTGTCATTCAAATCAACCAGACTGAAGATTTTGGATCAAGGAGGAGACGCCAGCAGCAGGTGATGACCTTTGAATTTTCTTTCACTTTTTCTGGGATGTGTTTAATCACTTATGTTTTCATCACCATTTTGTGTTTTAAGTGGTTGTGCTTTTTACTGTTATGAAGTGTCAACATCAGCATTAGAAAATTTATTCTAATGACTTATATTTTCTTTTGTCTTTATAAGACTTCCTTTAGATTCCCATATTAAAATTTTATAAAACTTATACACTTTGGCTGACACATAGCATGTATTTTCTTGTTTAAAGTTGGCAACATCTTAAAAGTTGTCTTAGAAGAGAAACAAGTGTAAAGTGCCTCTTTGCACTCACTAAAATGCATTTTCACATTTTGTTGCAAATTATTTTCTCATATGTGCCACATTTATTGGCTTTTTTTCTCTTACTGCTTTCTCATCGTTGGTGTTCATAACAAGTTCCTGCTGCTGTCACCCAGAGAACTCAGTGAAGGAGTATCTTTTACAGCCTGTCATTGTATATTACTGAAAAAGTAAAGAGAATCTTCATCATTTAATAAATAGCACTGACATACAAACAACTGCCTCTCATCCTGTATACATGACAGGGTGGCCTGCCTCTACCAGTGACAGTGCAGCTGAACAACACCAACAGGATTCTGGCTTACACCCAGTCTCACAGTCTGGAGCAAAAGATTAGTCCCACTACTTCAGCATGGCAAATGACATCCTAACGACAGCCACTTTCTTAAGCCACTCACCACCGCAGTGAGGAGGCTGCTGTGACCTGTGCTGGTGGTAGTGATCCCCAAGGAGCCTTCATGTTTCTGTGGGTTATCCAGCACGCAGTTGACTGCAGCAGCCCACCTCTGCTGGCACACCGATGGTGATTTGGAAATGATAAAAGGCCTAGGTAGACAAAATCATCATCCTTGCCTGTGTGTTTCTCTCACATTTTTCTGTATTTTGGTCTCTGAGCCCAGCTGCCCTAGGTGCTTCTTGCGGTCAGTGCAGAAAATATGATTTGGCACTCCTGTTCTTGAGCACTTTGTGGTGGTGTTTTTCACTTCATTGTCTGAGTGAGGGGATGAGGATAAGTTTGCTTCAACCTGAGTGCCTGTATATACTTCATTAGGTGGATTTAACTGAAGCTGTTGTGTGTTAATATTGCCAAATGCAACTCTCTTGCAGGTGGTATACAACTGGACTCTACCCTTAAGTTCAAGAAGAAATCAGCGAATCATCACAACGAGAACCTTTCAGATACCAAACAGGTTGGCTAAGAGACTGAGAAGTGACTCATTGAAACAGTAGTTTACATGGACTTGGCTATGAAGGAACAGATAATGTTTTAAAAATAATCTGTTTGTGCCTGTTTCAGGGGGATAGTTAAAGGATGACTTCTTGTTGCTTTTAAAATGGATTTATGAAGCTGGTTTGTACTTCAGCTACTTTGCAAACAATACTATATAGAGGGATAGAGTGAAAATATTTGGAAATACTTGAAAACTTGCTTGCAACTGTAAAAATATCACACACATGCATACATTTATAGATAATCTTATAATTAATGCATAAATAAAACTAGTAATATTTCATTCCATAACTAAACAAAACTTCTCTTTCTTTCACCAGAGGCACCATCTTCATAAACATTCAAGCTTTTTTACAGGAGCCTGGAAGTGTTCCTCTATCCATGAAGCATCAATACCTTCATGCAAATATAGAGGCACAAGTAACAATTGCCTCTGTCATTTTAGTAGGTGTTTATGTGCTGATCATACTGGAAGTAAGTCATGTTTTGTACTTTGATTTTATATTCTCCCTACATTGTAAATGGAGAAGTAAGGGCTTCAGTCTTGAGCTTTTATATACTTTTAAAATGTGTATAAGAGACCTTGTTGTACTGTCAGTGTTGCTAATGGCATGAACAGGATATGTGCGAGGAAATTGTACTGAATTGTAACTGATTTGGAAGGTTATATTAATGTTACAGTGATCTTGCATATTTTTATGTTAGGATCCATTAGTGTTTTAACATTTTAAAAGGTTTATAGCTTGGTTAGAGTGCAAATATGTCTGTATTATAAAAGGTGAGGAAAATCTTATCTTAAAAACAATTAGTTTAAAAATAGGGAAAAGGAAAAAAAAAGTTTGGTTTTTTCCCTTCTCTAAGTGATCTCAAGCTATGAATTTAGTGTACTTAAAAGATTTATCTGAGCACACCTTTCAATGAGTGAAACTTAGAAATTCTTTTACCTTTTCATTTAAAGAGGAAACGGAGTCTGAGTTAATCATAGAATCCCAGAATCTCCGAAGTTGGAAGGGACCCATAAGGATCACCGAGTCCAACTCCTGGCTCCACACAGGGCCAGCCAAGTCAGAGCATGTCACTGAGTGCATTGTCCAGACGCTTCTTGAACTCAGTCAAATTCTTGGTTAAGATGAAGAAGTCAAGGGAAAGGGAACTTTAAATATATATTGCATCTTCGTTCCAAAGACTTGAGGTATCAAACACAATGAAAATTATTTGCATCAACACTATGTGTGGAAAACATGACAGAGGTAGCACAGGGCTCCAACTGACTTCCTTGAACTGAAAACACTGTCTGATTATCTGGAAATAAAGAGCAGGTACAAAGTCAAAACTTTTTTTTAAAATTATTTTTATTATTCATTTAATCATGAACAATTTCAATTAATTCTCCAAGTTGAATCGCATCAGACGTACACTAGTATGAAACAGAGAAGTGAATCAAGTCTACAAGGTGGTCAGTAATTATGCCCAGCATGATAATTTTGCTTTCTAAACCCCTTGTGTACTTTAAGCTTTTTATCCTGCTACCCATTGAAATGGTAAGAGTTGAACAGGTTCTAATCAAGTATCAGTAATAGGTGCACATAATGTGACAGTTGCTCTAGACAGCTTATCTTGTTCAGCAGTGGTAATTTATTTATGAAACTAAAACAGCCTGTGTCCCTTATAATTGAGCAAAGAGGTATGATATTAAAGTATGGAGAGGGATTGGACTAGATTTTACTATAAATATACATATTCATGTAGTACAGCACCAAAATAATGTTAATACTTTTATATGCAGCTTTTATTTAAAAAAAACCTCTCAACTATCAAACCCATTAGTAATTGCAGAAACATCAGGTTTTACTGTATGGGAAAGGTGAGGTTTTGTGTTTGCATTCTAGAAAGCTACTTTAGAACAATTGATGTATCAAAAGAAATAAAGGCTTAAAACTGAAAAGCAAAGCCAAGGAAAGCATGCATTTTCCTGGGTTTTTTCTTTTTTTGTTTTTTTTTTTTTTCTAAGAAAAAGCTTTAAAACAACTCATGAGATTATTGTTTCTGTGAAAATATCAAGAAGAAATTTCTGTCATTTGCAGAAAAGTTATTTCCGCAAATTCAAAGGTAGAAGTAGATATTTATAGGTACAGTTTCTGAATGTCAATATGTCACATACTGCATCATATGTTAGCTGTTTTCTTCATAATGTCTGTAGTAATGATGAATAAACACCTAGAGTAAATCTTAAGCTATAAATATATAAGCCAGCAATTGGTATCATAAAATCAAAGCTTGGCTACTATTTGGTTCCCTTATGGGTCTCTTGAAAGATATGGATGTTGCTATTAGAATATGTAACTGTGCCTTACCTTATATTCAGTATTTATAACTTTAGTGCCTGAAGTCCTGCTTTCTCAACACATTGCACTTTCTATTCCATTAGCAGTTATCACTGTTAGAGAAATCAATTGGTGTTGCTGTAGCAGTGATCTCTCATGGATTTTCATTTTCAGTGTTGCTGCTCCCCATCGTTTATCAGTCTTTATTAGAGTTTTCTGTGTCTTATTCATTATCAGTGGCGACATGGGTGCAACTTCAGACAGTGTGGACACCCAAACAAGCTTTAGAGCTATATTTTCATGTATTTTCTTAAAATGATGAAGAAAGAAGACACATTTTATCTGTAACAACTCAGAAGAGCAACCCAAAGGTGTGCCTGTTGTTCCTCTTCACAGCCTTTTTCCCCAAATGCGAATCTTAGATATTGTGCCCACAACCTCCTCAACCCTAGTGTCCTTATTCCTGTCACTTCTCCCCTTGCCCTTTGCTACCTTAGTCACTAGGGAGCAAGCAGAAGAAGGGGCTGCAAGATTTTCTGCCTCCTGCTGATACAGATGATGGGAAAAGCTGATGAAGTGAGAGATTCTAGTTGGAAAGTGAAATGCATTTACTAAACTTTTACCTTTTCCAATCTTGCATTGCTGTAAAGTCACAGGGTAAATTCTACTTTGAGGCAGTGGCTTGCTTCTAAGTTGGCATCAAATTTCTAGGAGGTAGATGTATGTCATGTACCCTTTTGGTGAAGCCTTACTGTCTCAGAACGTGCCTTCTTCAGAAAAAACATTTATTGTAAGTGCTGTTTTTTTTGAAACTGATTACATGTTATGCATTTGTAAAATGCAAACATGTTTGTGGTAAAAGAAGGTTCCACTTTTTCCTCTTTAATTCCTTAAGATTTATGTTTTTACACTTACCACAAATATGAATATTTTCTTATTTCACAATCCTACTCTGTCCCTTGAAATCTTGGCATAGTGCTTTTAACTCTCTTTGATAGACATATCTTAGGTACATTTTCTGTTTGAAATCTGTGGGTTTTCTCTATTTTTTTTCTCCTTTTAATGATCCTTTCCTTCAGTAACTGGACATTCATCCCCTTGAAATTGCTTTCTCTTCAAATTTTGATCAGTTCCCTCTTTGCATTGTGATCTTCTGTTTCCTCCCCTTCTCCCAGATAAGAGAAAAATTCTGCATCTCTCAGTGGTTTTTTTACATGTAGTCTCTACTATTTTATAGACTTGTTGAAAACAATGAAGTATTTAATTTTATTTTTGGAAGCCTACATTGCAGAGGAAATTTAAGCAAGTGTAACTTGAAAAAAAAATTGTGCCAGGCTTGCCTTTGTTGATTTCAGCTCTATCTCCTGACACTTCAGAGTACTGAATAACATAGGTAAGATGGGCTGTGTCTTTTCATATTGGTTGGCTTGTGTAAAGTGCTGATGTACAAAGTTCAGTGCTGATGTTGCTGAACTAAGTTCACAATTTATTTCAAGATAGAGTCTTTCTATTTCTATTTTTCTTTCTCTTTCGATTGAAAACTTAAAAAAACCCCAAACAACAAAAAATCTTAGAAAATTCATTTTTTACACTTTTCTTCTCCAAATGCCTTTGATCTTTCAGCTGAGAGTGCTTTTTGTCTTTTGTCTTCCTTGATTTCCATTCTTTTTCAGTGAAAGCTTTTTTCTCTATATATAACTAAAGTGCCTATTTGCACACCATTCATTTAGATTCAATGAGTAGCGGTGTATCATTTCTGGTGGTATAGCATAGCCAAGGAAAAGTAGTGTGGATAAAATCTCTTTGTTTCCTCTTTGAAATACAGTAAGACATTTTTGGTTTCTTCCCTTTTGCCTGAATTTGGGTACACAGAGAATGGGATAATATACTGGTTACCCTGAAAATAAATCTATCTGCCAATCTATATCTTAAAATATCTGTTAATATGACTAAGTCTTATTGGGATTTAGAAAAAATTCTTGGGTTGATAAAGCTCTTATTAGTAATTATTAAGTGCATATATACAGCTATGTTGGAGCTGCATTAATTAGAAATATTTAAGGAGGAATGTTAAACACCTACTATTAAAGGACAGAGCTCATTAATTTGAAAGAATGATTGTGTGCAGTTGTGCAATGTTTTCCTTTAATAATAAATTTATATTAGCATTAACAATAGTTAAATGAGCCATCAGTAACAAATATGAGAGTAATGACCTTTTAAAAGTGTTTTATTTAGTCAGGAG
>VXBZ01000147.1:105250-177773 GCA_013399135.1 Heliornis fulica | reverse complement strand
CCCTTCCCGTCCCTTCCCGTCCCTCTTCCTTGATTTTCCCTGCTGAAAATGCGCAGTGTAATGAAAGCAGTCTTGCAGCCCCCAGGAAAATCCATTCTAGGACACATAAAATGAGGGAGCGTGTTTTTGGAATGGTATCAAGGCACACGGAGCAGATGGAAGCAGGAAAGCCTGCTGAAATAGGTGCTGGAGGATTGGATTGAACAAGGGGATCTAGACATGGAGCGTGTTCCCCAGAGTGTGATATTCACCAAACAGCACTCTAGATGTTCCAGAGAGGACGGCCTGTGACTGAGTTCGCGGTTAATCAAGGCCTAGGGTCTATCAAGGCCTAGGGTCACTCCCTGCTTTTCTCTGACTGAAGAGGAGGGTATGACCTCTGTGCATTTTGAGAGGCTCAAAATGACTTTAAAGCAGCTGTTCAAGAACATTGCAAGTTGTTCCTTACAAGGAGCGTGGATCAGTCCCCGAGAAGTGCCAAGATTTCTACCACATGAGCAGAGGAGAGCCTCTCTGCAATGAAAGAAGTGTGAAGCAAGCAGTGCTGCGAGAGAAGGATAGGCTAAGTTTAATTCAAACATATATGAAGTATAACAGCCAGATCCTCAGGTGGATCCCAGCTTGATATAACAATGGTTTTGTATTATTAATCGAATATGAATATTGATTTTACATTGACTATTGCCTGTCTAATTGATAGATCTATCTTGGTAGAACTCTGGCTCTGCCTTGTATATGTGTGCTTTAGGGAAAAAATATCTTCTTTGGGGTGTAATGGTACTTCTGTAGTATATAAATTGGCCTTAATTAAGAACTTAAGAGGAAAAAATTGCCACTGGATGGTGCTGCTTGCTATTCTAAGGACTCAATAGGATTGTTGGCTTTAAAAGATGCTGTCACCAGGGCTCCACTTTTCACAGAATGATATTTTTTTAAATAATATGAGTCATATTTTCAAGATGAAGCATATAAACTAATTTCCAAATGTCCATTTTCTATTTTCATTTGCCTTTTAAAACTAATTTTGATCTGTATTTTGTTCAAATTCTGCAATACTGTCAAGCACAAATGTGTTGCCCTGCCCTGCATACTATATATGTTGTGGAATGATTTTTTTTCCCTTTCTGAGACGAGCAATAGAACATTAAATTAGCTTAATTGAATGCTGATGTTCAGCTTGTACCCTGCCTACAGCAACCAGAAGAGTAGAACCATGAAGACTTAAAATTTTAACAAGGTGTTAGAACACACATGCACTTCTAACGTACATAAACAAGGCTGAGAGTCACTCAGCTTCTTTTAGGGACTCAGACAATGTGTTCTTTTATAAAGAGCAAGGGCAAAAAGGAATGAACAAACATGAGAGAGTATAGGGGGCAGACCTGAAGGGAGATGTGATGGCATGATCTAAGGAGGAAAAAGAAATCCAGAGGAAAAAAAGCTCAGTGAGAAAGACAGGAGATGCCAGGTATGAAAGACTCTGCAGAGGAACTTCTGGCTAGAGCAGATAATACAAGTGCTCCAGTTTGCTGTACTGTTGTTCATGGTGCAAGGCTATAATTCTGTACGTTCATATTACCCCACTTTTAGAAGAAGGCTGACAAAGATTCACAGAGGAAAAGTAAAATATGTCTGCCCCTCACTTTCACAATTAGTTCCATATAATTTCTTAAACAGAAATTCATAATCTTGTTAGTTTTGAGGATGCTGAGATAACTAGGAAATACAGATGGTGGCATCTTCTTCAGTTCCAGAAAATGTTCTGAAATTCCAAATATAATGAAGGGAGTCTTGCAATTCCCACAAACAATGTGTGTAGGACATAAAATTGAGAGTGTGCATTGGGAATGGTTTTAAGGCATGTAGACTGAATGGAGGCAGCAAAGCCTGCTGAGATAGGTGCTGGAGGACTGGATTGACCCTTGTGAAAGGGTTTTGCAAGACTGAAGCCTTGTTGCCAGGCCAGCCTGTTGATAATACAATGGCTTTGTTCATGTCAGCCCACAGGAGTGTCTGGTTTATTATCTAGGTAGCAACATTAGTCCTTTATTGGCTCATGATCAGCTCACTCTGCTTTATTCATGTAACAAATGTTTTTGTAGCTAACATATTATGGGAGTGGGATGCCCTGGCACAGACCATGATCATTCTGTCTTTCCAGAGGGCTCTGCTTTCTATAAATTTGCTCTTACTCAAAGCCTCGATTTACAAAACATCAGCCTGTTCATCTTTGTGTGTCTCTTTCCAATTTCACATGAAGACAAATCCTCCAAATTCATAGCAAATAAAAACTCTCACTTTTAAAATTTGACTCCGAGGAGCTGTCAGACCGAGGTTCTATGGGATTTTCTCATTTTTGGTGTTTTGTGGAGGTCTATAAAACAATTTTCTTATATCAGAACCATCCCAACATGTAGAGGCTGGAAAACTTCCACCTATGGCTTGAATAATACAGATTCCCCCCTTTTTTTTTTCAATATGAATCTAATAGAAATATTTACTAGATATAACACTATAGCTTTTTATTCCTAGTTCTCATTACCAATATTCTGATTTGGGAGATTTTTTCAAAGCCAGACTCAACTTAGAGGTCAAGCAATCATTTCAACCACTATCATATAAGAATAAAACCTCTTCTGGATCCTCTAGCCAACATCTGTATATATTCTCTTTCCCTCCTTCCTGGCTCTGTGTTTCTCTAGCTTGGCATTTCCCCTGAGCTTCTGAGGCATGAAAACATAAGGGTTTCAGTTTTCATGCATCTGCAACTGACATTGCTCAAAGACTGCAAATTGAACACATTGTTAAATCAAAGTCTTTGATAGAGCTATGAAGTGGCAAATACCTTTGAGGAGTCTAGAGGTGGCTTATATATTTGCTGTATAGAAGAGAGGAATGAATTAATCAGATAATTTGTTCACAGAAAATAATTTGATCTCTTTAAGTCTCTTTCTCTCCTCTTGTGCACTGTGTTTTACATATAGAATGAATTGATGTCAGTTGGCGAAGTTTAATGTAGTTATTTCATTATAGAATTTCTGGGCTATCTTTCACAGACAAAATTTTCAAGATATCCTTACCTTGGATTTCTTCGCCTGTTCGGTCAACACACCACAGGAGCAAAAGTGCACTAACACAGCTGTTAACTTGTCTTACTTTTAATCACCTTCTATTTAAGATAATCATCTTGTGCAGAAGCATCTTACACTTTGAAACACTGCACTAGGAACTGGCAAACTGCTGTCTTCTATGCCTTTCCCTAAGGCAGGCTTGTTTATACCATGACTTTCCCCACTGACAGTGAATCAGAACAAGTAATCTGGCACACTGAGGGAAGATGGATATTATAGCAGAATGTCATAGATGGGTGCTTTTATACCTTGGGGCTGTATAGATGTTCTTCAGGAGTTACACAGTTTGCTATAGAATCTAATGTTTCTATTAAAAAAGCTCCACAAACCCACAAGTCTTTTAGGGTTGGGAAGTTGTCAATAAAAAGAGCTTGCTGAATGTATATTTTAGATGTTATTTTCACAGGATTAGAAGGATCAGCCATTTATTGTTAATACTAAAATATGCATTTAATGTTTCCAAGTCAAAAGACTTCTCCAGGCTGTGCTCTTAATTGTTCTTGTGCACATGCTTAATGCATATGGTAGTTCTATTAGACTGAACCACTACTTGTAAAAATTAAAAAAAACCCAACTTGTTGGCCCATGCTTTGTTGTTGGTTTAGGTTTTGCTTTTTTTTTTATTTTATTTTCCAAGCAAGGAATACCTTTGTACACTGATGTAGTTCTGATGCATTTTGACTTAAAAAAATGAGGTCATTAATAAGATTTTATAAAAATTTAACCTAAAGACTTTATGATTTGCGTAGCTGAATATGTATAGATACATATAGACAGCATTCTAATCTGCGCACAAAGATATAAATATCTGTTCTTGCTGTCACTAATTTTTGTGATGCTTGTAATCACTTTGGGATCCATGATACACATCATCTTTCCACAGCTGTGCCCTACATGGTTGCCTCAAGAGCTGCTTTATTCCATCAGTATGTCATACTTTCTAAACTATGTCAAGCAACTCCTTTTTGCTTCATTAAAATCCCTACAGAATTTTCTTGCTATTGCTTAACTAAGTAATGTTGAGGCAATTAATTTTCTGTTATCATTCATTTGGCAATTGCTATTAAAACACATCATCTGTAAGGGGTTTCCATGTGCTAGGAAGAGTGCCCTGCAGCAGAAGCAGCAGCAGATCTACTTCTGCAGAGCTTGTTTAAGGAGTAAACCAAGGGGAGGAGGCCAAGGAGGTAAAACATTAGCTATCGTGATGAGCTGAAGGGAAGGTATGTTGCTGTACCTTCACTAACTGGTACTAGTTACGTGGTCTCTTTAATATAGGTCAGTGTGAAGAAAATCAAGTAAATATGGCTGGCCCCACTGACCTTTTTCTGCTGCTCTGATCTCATCTGTTCCTGACTATATCCCGTATTCCTTCTGTTAGTTTATATTCAGTCTCAATTGTGCAATTTACCAGAAGTAAAGCAAATTCTCATGAATTGAGAATTTGATGCCATTCGCTTTGAAGTGGATCTACTGCAGGGCAGATTTCAGAGTATTTAGTAGACTTTCTTTGACCCTTCTTGTTTTCTAACATAAGCTCAAATTTTCAGTTATGTTGCTTGACACAGTTAGGAAGAATTGCCTTAATTCCCATTAGCTTTCTGCAAATTTTCAGTTTGATTTCAGCTTCTGATGGCAGTTTCAGTCTTTGGCATTAATTTCCCAAACTGTAAGTGGATTTAATACTCATGATGAGAGGGACTGAAGTTATGTCTGTATCCTGCTAAAACAGCTGCAATAGTCCAAGGCAAAGAAGGTCCCCAAAATTTATAAAGTATGTGAGCAACTGATAATGTCCATCAAGGGATATGACTCAAGAACATGTTTTCAGGAGCAGTCAGGCTAATACTGTCTTGATTGACTTTAGGAAAAATAAATTCTTTGTCATTGAGAGAAACCTTTTCCACCTCTGAGGATATCTTCTTTTAACCTAAGAAACCCTTATTAAAACATAAAAAGAAATAGATATAAAACATAAAGTCAGAAATAAAAGCTATCCTACAGCAAATTTTACTCCCCTTTTTCTTCCTCCTTGTTCCATGTGAATAAAGAAATGAAGTAGAGACTTTATAAGGTCTAAGAGGGATTTGACTATTGATTTTATAGAGAAGGGTTGAACTAATTTGGAGAGAGGTGGAAAATGCAAAAACCTCATATGTAGATATAGGCCTGGAAATTACTTCCTCCTGTTGAAATGCAGCAGTGCTGCCACCCCATCAAATGAAAATTAATTTATCAGTAAAATAAGTAGTTTAGTGCTACAGGCTTCATTGGTGAAAAAAAAAAATGGGTAAGAAATTAACTGAAGCTGCATTTGAAACTTTACATTAAAGTAACTGACACCCATCTTTCAACTGCCATTAATCACATATAAAGAAGGACTCGTGGAAATAAAGTGTTTGGTATGATGTATCATTTATCAAATAGCTTAAGAAGCACAATTTAGAAATAGGCAATTCCTGATTTCAGCTGGGAAATGTGTGCTCTGGTGTAGCATGTCACCACTCAATTGGCTTCTAAATAATTTCCTTTTACCTCCTGGAGCACCGTACAAGATAAAGTGGAATTTCTAATCCTTTTTATAATGATGCTGTTGCAGTCTACCAAAAGATTTGACGAGCTCTAGGCAAACATTCCAGAGCACTTTCATATAGATATTTAAATCTGGAGAACGTCTAGGCTGTCTAAATCTAGTTTGCAGTATAGCTCTAGACATGTAGGTTTTTAATTAATATCAGGCACAAGTTCTTGTGGTGTAAATTATTTGGGTCACTTTAATATTTTACTGAAGTATTAACTCCTGAATTTAGAGTACTGAAACTATCATTTAGAACCAGCATTCAGCACATTGTGTTTATGAGAAAAACTTTCTGTAGATAATTATGAAAGAAAATCATCACGGTAGTTTTTCCTTATCTTTGCCCATTCTGATCTGACCTAATAGCATAAACATATGATGGTGCTACCATTATGTCTACATTGTTTATGCTATTTATAATAGCTTCCATTGTTCCAGCTTTGGGTGTTTTCATTACTTATAGAAAATTCTGTAAATATCCATTCCCTTTCTTGAAATCTTTTCAGCTCTCAGCCTATTGACACACTGTATCAGAACTCTATGACTGAGCTGTGCATTGCAAAGAATGAAATTTGGCCTGAATTGTTTTCAGTAACAGTTTGTATTGAAATAACCGCCCCTTTGTGAAAGGCAAGCACCATCCTTTGCTGTTTAATTAAGTCAGCACTGCTAGGCATTCCTCAGATAAAAATAAAGATGATGCTCACGGTGAAGATGTCCCTTCTGTGAAGAAATTTTAAGGTTTGTAGTTGGGCTGGGAGGTGGGGAGCTATAGCATGCAAACTGATAGACTAAAAGCTTTGCATCTTCCTCATCTGTTCTGTCTTGCTTGACTGAATGGCCAGAGCTTGTTTTTAGGAAATCTGTCAGAAAATGAGACAAGGAACTGTTCTAATAAGTGTGATTTACAGAGCATGCTAGAACTGACTGTTAAAACATGGCAATCCAGTTGTGGGATGAAGGAAATAAGAGTGAGAGGAAAATAAAAGGTCACTTTGGCAAGTGGCTTTGACACAACGAGAAGGACGAGAGAGGATGGGTGTCTATGAGAAGGTATTTATCTGCTAGAAGTTGAAAATGCAAATAAGTCTCCAAGTTGTTTCAGGAGACTGTGACCAGTTGTCTCTGACACAAGAAACCTACTTACAGTGTCTGGATTGATCACCACTTAAGCTATTGCCTTTACAAATATATTATAAACTTCAGGCTTGGTTTATGTGAAAGGAAAATGAAAGAGTAATCTATTTTTTCCTAAACCTCCCCAGATCTCAACTTTGAAATATTTACATGTCTCAGAGTTTAGATAAGAGTGTTTTCTAGGCTTTATGTTACTGTATAGGTACCTCTTGATATCCTGCTGGAATGAGGAGTTATACATTCAGCAATTTTTTTGTAATAGAGCTTTAGATCTGAATACACTTTGTATCATTCTTGAAAAAATTACTAGGATGAAGGAATTGACAGATGTCTCCTTTTGTACAGCACTCCCCCCACCCTCCCATTTCTGCAGAAATTAAAGAAAGTTTTCACCTATAGGTGACAGCAGACTATTGGAAAGTGAAAATGCAGTTAACACAATGTATTCAACGTGTGCAATGGTGACAGCAACCATAGTGATATGTAAATATGCAAAAGTAATAATATAAAAAAATCTAAACAAAATCAAATCTCAGAAGACCCATGATACCTTTATGAGAACTGCAAAAGAGCTCTTTGACCTGGGAGGTGATTGAATGAGGAGAAAGCCTGGAGCCTGGGGACAGCTGAGGATTCCCCAATATCTTACCCTTGAACTTACTTTGTGCTGGTAAGAAGCTGATCTCCTTTCCAAAGAGACACCTCTGCTTTGTGTCTTGAAGAGAACGACAAGGTCTAATCACTACATACATTGTCGGCCACAAGAACTGTCGATTGTTACTCCATGCCTCCCACCGTTTCAGAACTGGAAGGGCCACACGTGTGCATTCATATTAGCCCTCTGTAACTGGAAATCAAAGCCCAAACAGTGATTTGTCACACATTTCTGTGGGAGCTCTGATCTGTGCTGAGGCCTTTTAGATCTTTAGGAAATAAAACCAAGTCTGATCTCCTGCTTTATCAATATGAATAGATTATTACCCAGTGCATTTTGAACAAAAACATAAGAGAATGAGAAGGATTTTTCTTTTGACTCCTAAATTAGTAAAATATATATTTACTTTTTACTAATTTGATAAATTTCTTAGTTGTTTACCATTGCTACTAAAAATTTAGGTCCAAGAAAAGCCCCATGGAGCCAAATCTTTTTTCTTTCCCTTCACAAGCAGGTAGGAGGGTTGAAGATGTCCATATCCTAATGCTTCTTACCAAAAAAATATTTCTTATGACACTACCAGCAAATGAAATATTTCTAGACTGCTTCATTTCTTTCTCAGAAATAATTCTGACTTGTGTGTGAATAATATTTAAAAACATTAACAGTAAATGCTGTTAATTAGATTTGATCTTCCATAGTGTGATTTTCATTAATTACACTCTTACTTTAACTAAGTTATTTTATATAATCTATGATCTTCTAGATGTGGTGGATTAAATAACTACAAAAGAGCACTTGGAGGAAAAAGCACATTTCCAGGGCATGCTATCTTTTATACTTTCTCCTTGAGAATTTTAGGTGCAGTGTATTCATCAGATACATGGAGATGTGGACAAATGTCCATATCCTGTAGTACCCGTTGCGGTATGAAATGAATGACAGTGTTGTGGTCAGGGGCTTGGATCCTGTTTCCAATTGCATTGGTTATGTGCTAAGGAAAAATCAGAGGTAGGGGAAAAGCACTGTGCAAGACTGGGTTAGACTGAATGCTGGTGAAAACAGCTTTTGGGGAACAGAAGAGATGTCGATGAAGGTGTTCAGAAGGTTCTGGCTGAAGTATATGGCTATCTTGAAGCCAAAGAATTTTGTAGAGATGTTGATATAACCCCCCCCCCCACACACACACTTTATGAAAGAAAACTGTGTGTGAGACAGAAAAGAGGGCTTGCCAGACCTGTCTGTCACTTTGCAGATATTAGAGATGAACAAGCACTTTCTTCGTCATGAAGTGGTTTACTCCTCAGCATGTCTTCCTTCGATGGAAGCCAACAGGACTATCTTTAAGTTAGGGAAGATGAATTCTCTTCCTTCTTGGGTCACTGTTTGTTAAAGATAAGAAACTGGTGTTAAAGTCCCTTCTCTACCTTGAGATCAGAGCTGAGATTTCCTTGTAGGATTTTCGCAGGCACTTTTGGGAGGGGGGCAGATTTTTTTTTTAATAATGTCCTATAGTGAGGCAAAGTCATCAGCCATTCTCTGGTCAGATAATTTTGAAACAGTGGTGAGGTGAAGGAAGGGAAAAAAAACAGCCAAAGAAAAGAATAAATTACAGCTTTGGGGTTGGGCTGTTGTTTTTTTTTAATCCCTTTCCCTCCTATTTAATAGTAAGGAGATGTTTAGAGGAGTCTCTGGTCAATTCTTCTTTGTTGCAGATCGTTCACAGGACCCTTGCAGCGATGCTGGGCTCTTTGGCAGCTTTAGCCGCCTTAGCTACTGTTGGAGAGGTAAGCTATCAAACTAAGTGCTCCCTTTGTTTCTGGGTATGATATCTGGGTATGACATAAATTTCCATGTCTACTCTGTTGTGATTGGGCACATGACAGAGAAGCACTTTTTAAAAGAGAGAGATGGTAGAGCATCTCGGGGAAAACAAGTCAGCCTAGGGTATAGACAAGAAGAGAAAAAAGTGAGTTGATAATATTTTGTTCTGATTTGCAGGAATCTGAGTACAGCCATTTTCAGCTTATTTCAGAGTTACTTTAACACTGTTATTTTCTGTAATGTTAGGTTACCAAGCATACATAAATGGAAATACATTGCCTTCTACTATACCAAATAATTGCACATCATGCTTACGCCTTCCAGTTCTTCCCCCCGCCCTGCCCCTCCCCCCCGCTCTGCACTTACTCTTTGTTGCTATTTAGTGAAATATCTAAATTATTTTCTTTGTTTTTCTCATAACTTGTCACCACATCATTGCTATGTTCCCTTAAACTCCTTCCAGTTTGTTTGCAGGTGAAGGGGTACGCTTTTGTTCTCTTACCAGAAAGGAAACGAGGGTGTACCATATAGTTCAGTTATCTTTTATTTCTGTAATGTTACATAAGAAATATCTAGGTAAACTGATACCCTAATGTAGGCTTGTGATAATGACTCATTTATGATGCCAGCAATATTTTGAATTAGTGATCATAAAATATTAATAATAGTAGCGATATTATTTGTAATAATGGTAATAATAAAGAGTCCTTTTTGTGTACCTTGTAGGAACACTTATTAATTTCAATCATAGCTTATCTAAATGGTTCATCAATTAAGGAGAGTTTATATTTCATAGCTAATGACAAATTAGGTGTTTTATGGCATTCACTGGTAATTGTATTTTTTTCATTGCAGAGACCAAGTATGGTCAAGGTGGTAGAGTGGATTGATTATGAGACACTGGCACTGCTGTTTGGAATGGTAACTAAAATGTAGTTTTTGCTCTAAATGTGCTGCAATAACACCATTTGATATAGAGATATTTCTCTTTTAAACACTTTGTTAATTGTATTTTCCTGATACATGTTAAGATGAAAATTCATGTCTTACAGAATTTATGCAAAAGGAGTATGATCAGATCTCTGAAGGAGCTTTTGAAAACATAGAATTGTGTGTATGTGCACAAATCTGTAATAGCATGTTGATAGCATATTAAAAACATCCTTGAGGTCTGTACATGGAAAGACCTGTTCAGGTTCCAAGTGTTATCGCTCTTGTTTACCTTCTTAATTTTGTTTACTCAAAATCTTTCTCAGACACACACTGGTGGAAAATTGTGTGGGGTTTTTTGTGGTGTTAATCAGTGTTTTGTTTGGAGAAAAAAAAAAGGCAAAAATACTTTAGAAATGGAGGAGAAATACCTTATTAGATTATAATCATTTACTATTTTAATGACTTTGCCCAGAGCTATGATAGAAAGAGTTGTTCAAGTGCTATTTAACACAAAATGTACAGTATATAGAGACAAAATTGCTATTATTTGTTGCCATTCTGAGCTTTTATTTCCTGACACTCCTCCCTGCTCCTTGCAAAAAAGAAATCTGTTGGGAGCAAAGATGGAAGGACTGGAAACCTCTCAGAAATGTGGGAAAATGCAAGTAATTTTCAGAGTCGCTATCAGCTGCACTCTGTAGAGCATTACTGCAGAAAGCTTATTGGCTCTTCTTGATTAATGACATAAGGGAGATACATTGAGTACTTAATGTATGATGACCACTTAGTCACTACAAATAAAATTCAACCAGGCTGGCATGACATTTACAGACTGCTTATGTGGAGAGCTAAATTTCACCATATGATGTATTGACAAGGAATAACTGGCAGCTGTAGTGGATCTCCTAATATGATGGTGATCTCATTCTCAGAGCTCTGCCAGGTAGGAAGGACTTTTGTCAGGATCACAAATTACATTGCTTTGTTTTAGTGTAATAATTCAGTTGCGAGCTATTCTTTGTTTCATGATCTCTTGGTAGATGGTTTTGGTGGCCATATTTTCAGAGACTGGATTCTTTGACTACTGTGCTGTAAAGGTAGGCTTGTTTTTGTACTCTTAATCATTGTTGCATCAATTACATTAGGATGTAATCACATCTGTTAGACCAAGAACTATTTCTGAAGAACTTTTCCTAGGGCAGCGTATACTTATTAGAAATGACAGTGGTCAGCTGTTAATTTTGAAAAATCTCTTAGGGATGAAAGGAAGTCCTCAAAGCAGTTCTGTTTTTACAGGAAAAAGTAAAGCTCCCGTCCCAGTAAAGCGGAGTTATCCCACTGTCTTCCCAAGGACTGCCGTTCTGCTGTAACTGAAATACATATTCATGCTTCACAGTGGGAGAGAGGAAATAGGAGAAATATCATTAGCTTTGTGATCACATGTGAAAAATGGCCACAGATCTTTGCACAGAACCTAAGAATGTATGCAAGGGTCTTTCTGATGGATTGGTTGTAAAACAAGCCTTGCCCACAGCGAGGGACTCCTTCCCTTCTGCAAAGATTAATTTTCCTGAGAAGGGTGGAAAGAAAGGAAACGAAAGTGACAAGGAGGAGTGCTTTCAGCCCAGATCACCTAAACAAAGCATGGGTGGACACAACTCCTGCCTACACAGATGCCCAGACTGCGTAGCCCCAGCAGGGCTTCTCTCAGAATGGGGAAGCTGTCACAGTGTTTGGAGGGAGTGGGAGGTCTGAACCATGTTAGTCCAGCTGGGCATGCAGGCAGAAGGTGAGAGCTCAGCACTGTTCCTGCCACAGACCCCCTTCATGTCTGGCAGCAGAGCATGGTGTCTCCTCAGGCTTGTTTCTTCCTCTGCATGATGGAAATTTTTCCTCATTTCCACAAAATGTTTTCTTGCTAAATTAATATTGGAGATGTGTGGAGTAGTAAATGCTCTGAGGTCACTGTTGCCTCGTCTCTGGTGGAGTTGTTTTATCCATCATTTTTTGAAAACTAGAATGCAGTGATCTAGTTGCTTAATTTTCTTTCTGTTTGTTTGGCTTTGCTAGGCTTATCGATTCTCTAGAGGCAAGGTGTGGGCCATGATTATACTTCTGTGCCTCATTGCTGCAATTCTGTCTGCATTTTTGGACAACGTTACCACTATGCTGCTCTTTACTCCAGTAACCATAAGGTACTTTATTGTTATGGTTTTGGACTTGGTCTTTTATAGCCAGCAATCAGTGGTAGACATGTGTGTGTAATGCTTGTTTGGACTTCTTTGATCATCTAAATGGAAATCAAAACTTCAAAAGCACCTATTCTAGTAGGGAAAAAGGCTCATATTTTCAAAGGGATTGGTTGTCTTTTTCCTTTGTGTTAGTAGTGAGCATGTATCTGATGCTTGTTATACTGCCTTGGCAGCCAGCTATTCTGGTTTGTCTCCACAACTGAACTGCAATAGCATATTGCACCAAATGCTCCCTAGTATGCAAATTTTTTCTCCTGTAAGCAAGGAAAGGTTTTTAATTAAAGCTGCTTTGTCCTTTACCCACTAATATTTATACCGAATTATAGATAAACGATGTTTTAGTGAAGTTGTTATCCTTTCTAATACTAGTGACAAACACATTTAAAAAAAAAATAATCTCCAGATTTCATCTAAAAGCTTTGTTTTAGAATATGAGGTTCTGAATTTTCTTCAGGCTGGGGATCATGGCATTGATACAGCCACTGGTTAATTCCATTATTTGAGATTAGATATTTGGAACTTTCATACCAAACAGTGAATTTAATTACTTCAGATTTCAAATTAGTAACATGTGATTTGCAACTACATTTAATCAATACGTGATTATAAATTACTATTTAACCTGAATTTAACCTGTGTCTGGCCATGCAAAACTGGTTAATCTTGTTCAGTTTCAGAAAAATCTAGTGTATTTTTAAAATGATCCTAAGTGATGTAATGCTTCCAGTCATTATTAAATGTAAGTTCACAAAATTCTATTAGGATATGGTCCCACTTTAAAATGTAGTATAAAGCAGTAAAAAACAATTTTGCAAGTGGAATTTATTCTCAACTGGGAAACAGCTGGTGAATGAAAACTCCATTCTTCTTCTGTCTGATTATATTTAAATAGATATAAACTTTGCCTTACTCCAATAAGTAATTTCACCTCTAGCAGTAAGCAACACTGGAACTATTAGACACCAAGTTTTCTTTAGCTATGTTACAGAATATTTTGAATTTACTATAGTTTGGAACAGATTAAAATGCAGATGTCAATGCATCATGAAATACTGTTCACAGCCAGAGCTACTGTAGCATTTACTCTGTTTTCAAAGAATCATAGAATATCCCCGGTTGGAAGGGACCTCAGAAGACCATCTGGTCCAACCTTTAATGGGAAAGAGAACCTAGATGATATTATTTAGCACTCTGTTAAGTCACATCTCGAAAACTCCTAGTGATGGGGACTTTACCATGTCCCTGAAGAGGTTGCTCCAGTGGTTAAGTGTTCTGACCATAACATTTAATTTTCTTATATTGAGACGAAGCCTCTCCCAGTGCAACTTGTACTTGTTGCCCCTTGTCTTCTACATGTGGCTCCTTGTGAAGAAAGTACCTCAGTCTTTGCAGCCACCATCTAAGTACTAGAGTTTTATACTAGAAGTATACTAAGTACTTCAGTTTTGTACTAAATGAGTTTTTAACACTGAAGAAGAGATTTTAACACTGAAACTCATTGTGTGGGAAACATTTGTATTTCAATCACTATCAAAGTTAAAATAAAATTTTACCTTGTTGTTGCCTTCGTTGGCATGATGACCTGGTTCAGGAACGACAACGGCGGCAACACCTTGCCTAGTAAAACCAAATAATTCCCTATTTCTAAAAACTTCATGTGTTTTTGTTTTTATCTTACTGACATTGTCTTCAGTTCCTGTCTACAGCTTTGCTGTGTTGCACTGCGCTGCCATTGCCATGGAGATAAAGCTTGCAAAAAATCCTACCAACTTTATGAATATAAGGATTTATATTTCCCTTAATAAGACATAAACCATTATACTTGTTTCATTCTGCATTTTGTAGTAGGATGATAAAGAAATTAACAACTACCCCTATTTAGCTGTAGTTTATTTTCAAGTTACTTTGTCATTGTGCACTGGAAAAGTTGTTGGTTGAATTGGTTGTTCACATGGGGAATTATATAACCAGAGTAAGTAACCCCAAAAAGTTTGATCCTACCGTATAGCTAACACATTCTGATAGTTTTATGCTTTTGGCTTAGACTTGGCTGGCATACATCAGAGGTTCTTTCTCCAAGCTACCTCTAGACCCACCAAAAAGGAAGGATCACTAAGGAAAAAGTTTTGTTTTGAAACATTTGGACATCAAGAAGTGATGAAGTTAAAATTGCAAGTGCAATTGTGGTCTAGTACCATAGTTGATACAGTTGGGCCAGTTGTACTACAAAGTACCCTTTATTTTACACTGTTGGGGAAATAGAGTATTTTTGCAGTAATTTTGTTCTGGAGTTTTTATGTGCTGACATGTGTCACCTGACAGTGATTTTTCTGAGCTGTAAATTGACACTTTCGGTGACAGCATAATTCTATCAAGTTAAGTTTTTCTGTGCAATACTCTTATCCCTTTGAAATATCAGGTTTAATAATACAGAGCTAGACAGAACAGTAAAGCTCAGAGAAACGTGTGACAGCACTACAGTGGAAACAATCCTGAGAGTGTCCTTGCTGTCCACTCTTTCCCCCAGTCCCTTGTTAGGTAGAGGGGGCATAAGTTGAGCATGAGCTCCATCCTTACATACCAGAGCAACATTTTGATAAACCATGAACAGAAAAGCAGTTGTTACTTATTCCAAAGTTTTTGTCTGTCACCTTAACTTTCAGCCTTTAATACTACAGCCCAAGCGTGAGGTCAAACGTGTACTGCGGAAATGAGTGGACTGTGCAGATCTGTGCGTAAATCTAATTTGTGTCAGTTGAAGTAAGCTGTGTGAAGATTACTGTGTGTAAGTGGGCTCTGAGTTGAAGTGGATCATGAGGTTACTGAGTCAATCCCAGTATTTGTCAGAGCACTTTAAGATGCTTGTAATTAAAGAAGCATTTTACTTTTTCTTACTAAAGAAGCATTAAATATTTTTGAACTGCTAAAAGCATTATGAAGGGTTTTTTGAATAATGAGGAAGGTGTATTTTCTACTCCTGCTGCATTGCAGACACAAATACTCGAGATCAAACTTCAGAGAAGGGGAAAAATAGGACCAGAATAAGCCAGATAAACCTAGGCTGAAAGCCGAGGTCACTAATAGACGATTCATGGCTAAAAGGTTGCCTGCGCAATCCTCTACCACCGCTCCCCACGTGGAAGTTAACAAATGATGCTGAGTGCAGCCCAGAATAGTTTTCCGTAGGTCAGTGTGGCCTGGGGACCATAGTTTAAGAAGTTGTATGATACCAAAAATGTGAAATGCTATTTTCTCTGTAGTCTAGCTCTTGTAATAGTTGATTGCATTTAATGAAATGCTTTTTAAAATGCACGTTAAGTTACCATTAACTGTTGCATTATAAATGTAAAAAAATAAAATAAAATTACATTTATATTGCTATAATTACTTCAACACATATAAAATTAAAACTTTAGCAATACACA
This sequence comes from Heliornis fulica, assembly GCA_013399135.1. Lineage (NCBI taxonomy): Eukaryota > Metazoa > Chordata > Aves > Gruiformes > Heliornithidae > Heliornis > Heliornis fulica. The sequence goes on along the minus strand of VXBZ01000147.1, from coordinate 161,838 downwards.
TACAAATATTATGCTTAAAATCTGGCAATTTTTTAGTGGAATGACTGTATTTCATAAATGTTTTAAGTTTTACAATTTAAAGTAATTTAGTCATATAATAAGAAGTTAATTTCATCCTCTTTATGCCACAGGCTCTGTGAAGTACTTAACCTTGATCCTAGGCATGTCCTGATTGCAGAAGTAATCTTCACAAATATTGGGGGGGCTGCCACAGCTGTTGGGGATCCTCCAAATGTGATTATTGTTTCAAAACAGGAGCTGAGAAAGGAGGTATGTATTGCAAGCTGCTCAAGTACTGAAATTAAGTAGGGGCTGATTTATGCAGCGTTGAACCTTTTCTTCCCCCAGACAGCCATATAAACAGAACACAATCTACTTTTTCTGCCATGCTATTTCTTTCTTAGTAGGATGATCAGACAGAACAGAGTGATCTTCTGGAGACAAAACTGCAATGAAGAATAGAATTTTTGATATGGACCTAGAATAGCAGTTTCCCTTTTTATGGTGAGGGAAAGGTTTCCATGTTAATGGCAAAGTGAAAGAAACAAAACAGTTGAGAGCTTTAAAGAGAGGGCAACAAGTTAGAAAAAAAAAATGTGACAAATGAAGATGAAAATACAATTTTTTTTAAGAATACACTTAGATAATATTTTGAGACAATTTTTTTTTTCAGAAATTTCAAACCAGAAACACTTGCCCATACACAAAACCCTACAACACAAGAGGCTGCGTTGCCCCTGTAGACCCATGTCATACCTCTGCTGCCAGCAGAGACTTTGTCCTTCAATCACAGCATAAGTGGACATTGGAGGTGAGGAGATGGTGTTCCTCCCATACTCACAGGCTGCATCTGGCTTACTCCAATCGATAATTGTGGTATCCCCACCTGCAAGGACCGATTTTAACTTCCAAAACTTGACTTATCCACCTACAGATAAAATCTTTTCATTTTGCTGGGTGACTGGTGCTGAAGGGAAGGTTACATTGGCTGGTGCTGTGTGGCACCATCATGGTCCCACCAATTCCTCTCACCCTCATGGCCCTCTCCACCCTACAAACAGGCAGAACAACTGCTGGCTGATGTTCATGTTTGCAGCCTTCAGTTTCTGCATGGAGCTGGTGTTTGCATGAGTTTTCCATGTTTTCAGCTAGCACTGTCACTCCTGAACAGGAGGACACCAAGTCTCACCTATACCTGTGGTATTGTGCTGTCTTGAACCTCATGCTGTGTCACATATCTCTGGTGTGCTAAGGACAGAATAGTGGCAGTCTGCTAAGCATGCAATGGGCTGGGATGCCCTTGGGATGGCACGGCTCTGCTCTCCTTTTGCCTCCTCCACCACCACCAAGTGACACAATGGAAGGGGCAGAAATGTAATGGGCAAGTCTGTAGGGACACCACACATGTGTGTTCTGTTTTGTCCAGGTGTCATAAGCCCCTGAAATAAATACATTTAAATTAATTAAATGTACTGTATGTGTTAGTGGGATGAACAATTGTAGTATAAAAATATGTATTCTTTTATTTGGAGTCAATTATGTCTCTATTGTTATAACAAAAAAAAGTCTCCTAATTAACTGAATACACATAAATTAATTAAGTACTGTCCAGGTTGGAAAATATCTTTGAAAGTTCATAGTATTTAATAATGTTTACCTTAAAAATATTTGAAATGTGCTGCAATTAGTTTGCTTAGATTATGACTTTGGAGACTATAATATTCCTAGCTGAGGATTTGATAGCTAAGTTTTACATTTTTTAATATGAATTCCATGCAGCTATTTAAACCTTCTTTTCTGAAAGAGGATAATTAGCACCTGCCATGCAGGTCATTTTCTTTAATACTCAGAAACTCTGTATCTCTGCAGAACCTTTAGAATGGCTGTAAACATTGGAAGCACTTAAACAATTGCGTTGAAAGGAAAGTTTTACATTTCTGTTGAATGAGATATTGATAATTTTAGGAGTAATCAGATGTATAAATAATCTAAAAAATGTGACATTATATGTTTCAAATAATTCTTTATCTGAAGCAAGCATGTAACAAAATAGGTTAGATTCAGCACAGGACTTCTGCTTCTTCTTTCCTGTGTTCTCATCTGTTCTGTCTGTGTATATATATATATATATATGTCTATCTTATATATATCAGAGGGTCAAAGACCTATCCTTGGCTCTGAGTCTGAGTGGTTTCTGTCCTCACTCCCTCTAATGGAGACTTGTCTGGGTGAGCGCTGGCAGGACTGACCGCATAGAGCCAAGCATGAGGGGAGGGAGGAGCTGAACCATCTGGCCTCTTACAGTCTGCGTTGTTGAACTAGTAATGCAATTTCTAATTTTAGCTGCCTGCTCCAGCACACTCCCTCTATTCAGAAGGGCACAGACATTGTCTTGTTTCTGAGACAACTTCTAGCAAAGGCTGCTATGAGGAAGAATTATATGAAACTGGACTTCATGAAGTATCTTTAGTAGTGTCTGTTTTATATCAAGCTCTAAAAGCAGCCTACTAAGATATGATGCAAATTTACACTTTCTGAAGAAACCTTGTTTTTTTAAATCAATACAAAATGAAGTGTAGTCTTGTTAGTTTGGGTGCTGTTATTGGCTTATAGCATTAGAAATAATTTGCTCTTTGTTTACTGCAGGGCTGGGATGGAGAGATTTCTCTGCCTAGATTCTGTGGAAAACTTATGTCATATTAAAAATATTTTATTTAAAGTATGTTTGAATAAATATGCTTTTTATTACAGTTTACTCATTAAAATGTAGAGATAAGCTTGTTTATTTTTCTAGAGATGCAAATGGATGCCGAAAGGATTTTTTTTTGCAACAGTGTTTAACTCATAATGCTGCCATTTCCCCTACCATCATGCTTGGAATCAGTGGGACATTTGCATAATAGGAGTGGGAGATTTGTGATACTCTTGCTTGTCCTTATTCAGAATTAGAAGAAGTCTCACAAAATGACATTTATGTTCTGATATTAGGCAAGGAAAATAAGAGTTTTCTTTAAGAGCAAACATTAACTCATTCAGTGAATAAAAACATTTTTAATATCTTTTATTACCTTGAGAGTACTGCTACTGAGTAATCATTGTTAACAAAATTTATTATATTTTTATCTTGAACATATATATGCTTCAGACTTTGGAAACTCCATTTTTGTATGCACAATGGAGCATGAACAGTTTTCAAAATGGTCATTGCTTTCAGAAAGTCTGAATGTTTAGTCCTTCATACTTGGGAACTTCACATGTATCTACAGTCACGCTTTTGAAATCAGAAGTTTCTTGTGCTCTAAGCTTAGACTGTGATTACAAGTTCTTTAGAGAATGGACGGTGAATAGCTCTCCAGAGCCAAAAAATGTGGTGAACATAGCATGCACTAGTGTATCTAAATTTAATCCATCTAAAAAGAGGTAATGATAATAGCAAAGGGAGGTTTAGCATGTGCCAGTCACTGGATTGTTACCTCTTATTTACTGTCATTGCTTGTGATAAAGCACTGTTATTCCGATGTTTGCTCAGGTTTTGAGGTTTTCAGCATCCCACTCAGTGTTATTCCTGTCATTTAATAGGAATTCCCAGGAAAATTGACAGCCATCAGGTTCCCTGTTCTGCCTTTCAGAGACTCTCAGCTTTCCTGCTGAAATTTAACATGGTGCAGTATTAGTTGGTTATATTTAATTAAAAGAAAGTGGTACCAAAATTTTACAAACAGAAGGAGATAATTCTGGAAAATGGATCCTCTGTATGAATCTATAAAGATATTTCAAGCACTGGCAGATTGTGAAATGGATTCCCATAGTTTACTAGGCAATTTTTGTTGAGTTTGCTGGATAGAAGTTTGTTAAAACTTTTAATCGTTTTAAACGATTTAAACGAAATCTGCCCTTTCTGTCAATGCTTCATTGATTCCTTTCCTCAAGAAAAAATTAAATCCTAGGTAAGACCTAGGAAATGAAATTTATGGGTTTATGGCTGTTTTGAGACTTTTTTCCCTGTCTCTGCATGTAGCAATCATTAAATAGTATAGAACAAGAGAAAAACAGGGGTTTGTCAGTGTCTCAGATAAGCATTATCTTCATGTAGCTCTATTAGACCGTCAGTGATTTCTGTCTCTGTGACGTCATTAATAGTCCCCCCTGAGAAAACATAGAATTCAGTCACCCAGCCAGAAGGGACATTTAAACCAGTGTAGAAATAATGAATTACTCTTGCTCTTCTTCATTTTGTTAGGTTTAAAATATTAAGTAAACAGCATTCTGTCTAGAAGCACATTATTTTCTGCCCTTTGAATTGCTGCACCCATCTATAATTTTTGCTTTCTCATTGTTATAAAATAGCAGATTTATTCTGGAAAGGTCTGAACCGCTAAGAGTTAATTTCACACCTCCAAAAGCAGTAAATATATACATACATACATACATATATATATATATAATCAGTATGATATTATACAAGTATTTTAGGAAAACAATATGATACTTTCTCCTAATACAAAATTGATATTTGACTCTGTGTTTAAAATCATAAACCAAATATGTCCATTCTGTTTCAGCTGTGAGTCTGTGTGCAATGGAATCTTTAGGCTGTTTTCTCAATGAAACAAAATCTTTAGATTTTTTTGTCGACTGGGAAACGGGAGAAATTTAACACAATCAGCATAGCCTCAAGTAAGGGACATTTGAAGCATGTATTGTATTTATCTGATGTATTAAAATCTCCTGGAAGAAAATAATTTCTTGCCTATTGTGCATGTCAATTCTATTTCAGACTATTGTGCAGGGAAAAATAAAATCTTTATGAAAATGACTTTCTGTTGTATGCAGTAGATACGCAGAGTCCTTCAACATGTTTTTACAATGCTGAATCCTGTCTCCAGCAGTGCAGAGGACTCAGGAACTCTAAAATGTGCTATCCACAGCTACAAAGGGTATGAATGTAGGCTCTATAGAGGCATTACATGCCTTTTCTAGGGCATGGGAAAGGGAGCAGGAGCAATTGATGAAGTAACTGTGCCACCATCTTGGTATCACCTGCTGAATTGTTTGTCAATGAGGTACAATATAAAGCCTTTAGTCTCTTAAAGTTTTCCAGAGGCTGCCAGTTGACTACCTGAGAGTGTGTGGTGTGAAATCTGCCTGCTCCTTCCCTTGAGGTATATTCTGTGTGCTGCAGAGAGGCTGGTGATAAGTTCCCATCCCAAAGCATCAGCCTGGGCCGTGAACCGTTTTTCACCATGAGCCCTTATGATATCAGCCATAACAGTTATTGCACTTGGTGGTCCTCGGCCTCCTCATGGCTACAGGGTACATGACCAGGTTGTCCAAGGCTACCACTTGTCAGGTTTCTTTTTCACACACTGGATTTTGTGGATCAGTGCAAGGATGATGGTGAGAAAATGCAGCAGCACGGGATGGGAAGAGAATTGAATCCAGTCTTGCACTGTCACAGACAACACTGTCATGCAAGTGCTTTCCTGACATAAACACATGCTCCATGTTAGAAAATTATTTGTTTCAGCTCAATTGGAAAGTTGTTCTGTAGTCACAGCAGAGCAGCATGTTTTACTTTTTTCCTTGGGGAACGCAGAGATAAGAAAGATCACTGGGGTGATGTTATGAGGTTTAACAAAAATCCTGAATCACAACCCTGCTACTCTCTTTGAAGGGTAAAAAGGTAAACTTCTGTGTAGGATGCAGAAAAAATCTAGCAGGCAGTATTTTCTTTTTGATGATGGCTGCAAATAATTTTTAAGGTTCATCTATGCCAACTCTTATGTCATGAAGCTGAGGTAATTCTGGTTTTGTATTCTTTGAAAGTGTAATGTGATCTCCATGTCATTTAAATTCCTTTCAATTATCAGTCAGACCTGAGACCTCCTTCTTAACCTTAGCTTTTTTTTTTTTTTCTTTGCCTCCTAGGTTGATTCAGGTTTTTTTACATAGAGAAATTAGTTTTGTAGTTTTCAAGTGGCACATTTCTTGTGCCATATTTTTTCTTCGAGAAGCTTCTGTATTTCAGTAACAAAGTACAACTGTTTTGCTCTAAAATTTGTGTGATATTGACAACATAGAGGCAAGTGATTTTGTAAATGTTTGCCTTTGTTTGCACCAAGCCACTTCCTTAAAATCAAGTTCCATTAACATATGGTAGACACATCACATATTTAAAGTCAAGACTTTCTAAGGATTCTTTGGGTTTTTCCTATTTATCTATTTTTATTTTTTTTTATTTTATAAATTAGGAACATGTCCAGAGAAAGGCCACAAAGATGACCAGAGGGCTGTAGCACCTCTCCTATGAAGACAGACTGAGAGAGTTGGGCTTGTTCAGCCTGGAGAAGGGAAAGCTCCAGGGAGACCTTATAGTTGTCTTCCAGTACCTGATGGGACCTACAGGAAAGCTGGAGACAAATTCTGTCAGGGAGCATAGTGATAGGAAAAGAGGTAATGGGCTTAAGCTGAAAGAGGGAAGATTTAGACAGGAAATTATTTACTCTGAGGATGATGAGACACCATTTGTCCAAAGAGGTGGTGGAAGCCCTCTCCCTGGCTGTGTTTGGGGCCAGAATGGATGAGGTTTTGGGCAACCTGATCTAGTGGAGGGTGTCCCTGCCCATGGCAGAGGAGTTGGAACTAGGTGGTGTTTGAGGTACCTTCTAATCCAAACCTTCCTGTGATTCTGTTTAGTAATTAGCTTTTTGCTCAAGTATCTCTGCAGAGAGTTTCTGTGAAGATATCCTGTGTGGTAGCTGGCATCCTTTGTGATGTTGATGTATTGCTGCCAGCCGAAGAAAAGCTTCATTTCCACTGCTCTCTTTAATACTATGTTAGGTGCAAAAGTAATTTTCCTGGTTCTGATAATCCTGGTTTGAGTATATTCTGACCACTTCTAATTACTTTATTGATCCTGAACCAGCTATATTCCAGTCAGTTTGTTTTTCAGAGAAAAATAGTATTTCAGTCAGATACAGACACTTTGGTTTTGTCTAGCATAGCTTCAGTGTTTTTGCCTATCTCCTTTCAGCTTCCTACCTCTCCTCAGGTCCTCACTTTAGAGACCATACAAAGCTGAATACTTTCTGAACTGTTTAATGGTGCACTGTCAGTACTTGACCAATTGCCAAACCAAAGCGAGTTCACCTTGCTTTAAAGATTCTGATTTTTCTGGCCAAAATTTTCTGGTATTTTGTTTGTTTTTTTTTTTTTTGAGGGGGTGGGGTGGGGTATAATCTTAGAGGCAACTCCTATATAAATTAGATTTATACTTTAAATTACTGCCATTAAGGAAATATATAGGGGGATGGGGGGGAAAGAAAATATATGGGGGGATATAGACTTCATATACTTTGGAGTAGATCTTACAAGCATTGGGCCTTTGCAGAATTGATTGGTTTTTTCTCATTGCTATTTGTAAATTTCCTAGAGTTATGAGTGTTGATTTCATCCTTATAGAAATGCCTCCTGTAGCTCTGCACCTTGACTTGATGCCTAGAGGCCAATATTTCTGAGTATTTATAAAAAATGACTTGTAAAGTCTGCCTTGCAGAGATGTCAGGCATTTAACTAGCTGACCTATTATGTAGGCAAACTGAATGAAGGTATATTATTTTCCTCTGTGGCATAACTTTTTTCTATCTGATTCTTAAAATAATTTTATTGCAATTCTTGGAGTCTTATTTCTACTTTGATAAAAGAAATGGCAATAGTTGAGTTATAATGAAGGGCCATGGAATGAACAGGTATACAATTTCACCTTTAGTGCTTGGAGAATAGAACTGTTGTCATGGTTTAACCTGGACTCCAGTTAGAACAACCACACTGCCATTTACTCCCTCTCTACTCCCACTCTAACTCCTGGCCCAGTGGGATGAGGAGACAGAATGGAAAAGAAGAAAAAAAATCATGGGTTGAAATAAAAACAGTTTCATAAGATAGAAAAGGAAGATAACAATAACAATAATAATGATGATGATGATGACAATGATGATATGCAAAACAAATGATGGCAGCACAATTACTTACCATCCAAAAAACATACTCATCTAGTTCTTGAGTGGAACTGCCTCATGGCCCACCCCCAGTTGAGCATCATACTCGCATGGCATCATGCAGTATGGAATATCCCCTTGGGTCAGCTGTCCTGAATGTGCCCACCCCCCCAGCATCTTGGATGCCCCCACCTTGTTAGTGGGGCATAGTGAAAAGCTGAAATGTCCTTGACTACTTGGCAACAACTAAAACATCGATGTGCTATCAACATTAGTCTCATCCTAACTCCCAAACACAGCACTGCCTCAGCTATTAGAAAGAAAATTAACTCAATCTCAGATGAAACCAAGACAAGTGGTAAGGAATATACTATTAAATAGCAACTAAGAGTGATTTTCTTTAGCTCATGAAGCTGAAACCTATTTTTAATAGGATCAAATTATAATCCTAGGTCTGAGTGTTTAAGATATATTTAACTATCTGCAAGTTACAGATTTTTTTTTAAAAAAAAAACTTCTTTAATCTTTACCTGGATAATAAGTTCTTTATTACTTTAATCACTTTCTTGCATTTTGTGGTTTTTTTTTTTATTATGCCTTTTTGTTTTTTCCTTTTTTGAACCAGAGATATTTCAGTTGGGACATATCCATGTAGATTTTTTTCTTAGGAGGCAATATAGCTGTTTCTAATTTGTCTTGGCATTACAGAAAGTTCTATGGGTAGGTAGCACACAGGTATTTGGTAAGTCACGTCCCTGTAGAGACACTAAGGTGTTGCACATGGAGATCCCATGACTTTCTTCAGTTTCTGTGAAATCAGTGGATGCTCTGAAAATTCAGTTTGGACAAGCTGAGTGGTCCAGGGCTTGGACCATGCCAACATGCGTCACAGAGATACTCTGGTGGGATGATCAGTTCAGACAGCCTCTACTGTGTGAATGACAGTTCTTTGCTAGAGAGTACTTGCTGCAACCCTCCTTGGAGGTTCATGAACATTTTTTTTCACAGGCTAATCATGACTACTTCAAAAAATTCCATCCCAAAGGCTAACCCAAATCCATGACTGTGTGGAATATGAAATCTTGGGGTAATTCACTTGAAAGGGGACTAACATTTTGAGAATATCTTAACATGTAAATAAATGTGTCTATTTTCTAAGTAAGCTGAAAAAGAAACAGCCTATTGACATATAATATTTTTATTGTAGAAGAATATTTATCAATTTAGATTAAATCATGGATCAGGCAGAATTATTATAAAAAATCATGTTGTCATCAGTTAAAAACAAAACCCAGTCATTAAAATTTAACTATTTCTATGATTCAGTGTAATTTAAAATGAATTTACAGTGATTTGAATAATCAGTCATTCAGTTTGTAGGGTTTTTTCTCTCCAGAACCATAAAATGTATTTCAGAATAACTTGTAATGCTGTTTTTTAGTTCCTTGAATTACTGTGGCTTGTCTCTTTGAAATAGATGAAATACAGAATATACTTTACTTGGAACTTATTGCTTTATATTTGTTATTGATTGCTAAAGTACATCTAGCTGAATACTTTTCCCTGGAGTTAACATAGGAAAATAACTGATTTTTAATTAAGGTTTTCATTTTTGCTTCCAGGGATTGGATTTTGCAGCCTTCACAGGGCACATGTTTGTTGGCATCTGCCTTGTTGTTCTGGTCTCATTTCCTTTTCTAAGACTTCTCTACTGGAACAAAAAACTTTACAATAAAGAGCCGAGTGAAATTGTTGGTAAGACTGAGTGTGAAAACTTGCTTATTATCACTACATTGAATATGTGTTAAATAGAAAATGTATAGTGCCTGCTGTGATGTTGTCCTCAGATGGAGGTGCCCACTCTATTTCGGTCTCTGAACATTAGTTCTTTAAATAATAATTTGGTTTTTATTTTTAGTCATGATATTTTCTGACTTTTAGAAATGGATGTTTTTGTGGTGCTAAGGTTTAGGTGTTGACATTAATTATTAAATACCTTTAAAAATTTATGGGGTTATTTTACATCATTTATAACCATAGGCTTGAATACCAGGGTGTTCTGCATCGCAACAGGTGACACCTGCTCAGGGTGCTGAGTTCACAGGAGCTTTGGAGATACACCAGGTTCCCCTTACGACAGGCACATTGCACTGATGCATTCCCTCAGAGAGAAACCCAACTGGTTTTCTTCCACTGGATTTTCCAGAAATCTTTTCCTGGTCTGTGGTCAGTGAAGGACATTTCAAGAGTAGAACTTTTCAAGGTCTTTCCAGCTTTCTTCTGAGGCTCTTCCAATCCTAAATTTTCTCTGTGTATTATTTCTATAATCAGCATGATTAAATCTAGTTTTTTTTTTGTTTGCTCACCTTGGTAGTCTCTTGAAGTCTTGGTAAAGCTCTTTCAATGGCTCTTCAGTATGTTGGCCACTTTTTGTCTTCATGCTTTTATGGTTTTATGCTTTTCTGTTCAGTCATTTTGAAGTCTTCATTGTTCTCAGGCTTCTGGTTGAGAGTGAAACTTAATAATACCCCCCCAAATGTTCACAATTTCTTTATGAGGTAAGAAATAATTCACTAAGTATAGTTTCTTTTCAAATTTTGATAGTTGAATATAAATGTTTGCTTCTCTGGGACTGAGTGTGGGTAGTTGTGGGTTTTTTCACTTCGGGCTGCAGAACACTTGGGATCCAGGCTTCCACTGTCCTCTCAAGAGATGTTTTAATGTGCTGTACATTGTTGAACCTGTACGTGTGGGATCTGTGTAGCGTGGGGAACTTTTCATACGATTGGTATGAGTTGGCTCATGGAGAAAGATTAACCTTTCTAAGGACTAAAATAGCTGTCTATAATAGAACAGTTATATTGTATCCACCAATGTTGACTTCTCTCTTTTGAGTATAAGGGGTGTCTGCAGTGACTAACTCAGTGGTAGAGATCTTCATGATAGGTACCTAATTTTGGCAAGATGAGTGTCACTTGTAGTGACCTGTCTGTTTTAGGGAAACATTAGGGAAGATAGGAAACATAGGAAACATAGGATTAATATAGGATTAGGATTTAGAGTAGGATTTTAGTAAAAAGAAGTAATACTGGATTGTGGATTGTGCTACCTCTCTTGAATACCTTCTGACAGAAAAGACAGAGAAAATACTTCACTACTCAGTAAGTTGGCTCTTGTGCAGACATTTAATTTTGAGGGATTTCAGTGCCCATTCAGCACAAGGCGCACTCATCCTCCTGGTCACAGCTCTGGGGGCCAAAGTCCTCCTCAGTATTAAAACCTGAAGCATTTTTGAGCTGTTCTAGAAGTGATATCACCTAACTGTTTGCTAAGAGAATTAAGGAAATTATTTCCATATATTTTCTTGGTATGGTATATACATTTTTGTTACTGTGCCATCATTGTACAACAGCTGAGGCTTTCTGCACTCTTAGGTATTTGATCTGGAGATAAAGAGAAATAAAGCAATGAACTCAGTCACTGAAATTCCTGCATATTCCTCCAAGACATAATGAAGTAAATTTTTCTGAAATATATCAAGAGTTTTCTTTTCCTACCTTCTTTTCCAGGGAAGGTGCTGCAAACTGGCTGTTAAATCTATTGACTATAGGCATCTGAGTCAAAGAGAAAAAAGACCTTATTTAACAATAGGCAAAAAAAATAGGAGACTTTTGGCTCACTTCATTTACACTATGCCAGCTTCCATTCCATTAGATAGAATTTTATCTTGTGTGCCAAGAATGCCTTAAGAGAAGTTAAGTCACTGAAAACTGGCAGTGCCAAGATGCAGAAATGGACACTCTCCTAGCCATAGATGTGCCTTAAATCTTTGCATTTTAAATAATTAATATTGAGCTTTTCTCATTGAGACATTATTACCTAAAATAGATATCCATAAAAAGCTTAATAAGTGTTAAGAACTATGTAAACTGGGTGCGTGATTTTATTTTTCTGTTCAAAGACTTTGAAGGGAGGCAAAAAAGCCATGACATAAACAATGTCCAATCCTGGTTGTCCCTTATAGTCTACTAAAATGCATAATCTGAAGAGATGGGAAGGTGGCTTTTGTTCCTTCTGCTCATTCTGTTCTTCACACTGGTGGATGAAAAGCTGGACATGAGCCAGTAATGTGCACTTGCAGCTCAGAAAGCTAGCTGTACCCAGGGCTGCATCAAAAGCAGGGTTTCCAGCAGGTTGAGGGAGGTCATTCTGCGTGTCTGCTCTTGTGAGACCTTACCTGAAGTCCTGTGTTCTGCTCTGGGGTCCCCAGTACCAAGAAGACATGAAACTGTTGGAGACAGCCTGGAGACAGGCTGGAGCACTGCTACTGTGAAGACAGGCTGAGAGAGCTGGGCTTGTTTAGCTTGGAGAAGAAAATGATCCAGGGAGACCTTACAGCAGCCTTAAAGGGTGCTTGTAAAAAAGATGGTGACAATCTTTTCAGTAGGGCCTATTGTGATAGGACAAGGAATAATGGTTTTAAACTGAAAGAGAATAATTATAGATCAGATAAAAGGAAGAATTTTTTTATGATGTGGTGGTGAAACACTGGAAGAAGTTGTCCAGAGAAGTGGTAGATACCCCACCCCTGGAAACATTCAAGGTCATGTTGCACAGAGATCTGAGAAACCTGATCTAGTGGAAGTACCTGTTCATTGCAAGGTTGGACTAAATGACCTTAGAAGGTCCCTTCCAATGCAAATCATTCTATTCTATGTTTCTGTATCAATATGCTAAACACAGAGCATATTCCTACCTGTTCTACACAGGGCTGAAGAATGAGAATCCTTTATGGAAGAAATCATTTCTGGGAAAGGAGTTATCTTTTTGTTGGGGAGGAAAGGAACCTTTGCAACTTCCCAGATAAACCCCTTTGTAATTATGCATCATTATAAAAAATATTACTTTTCTTTGTTGCCTGGAAGTATATTATTAAATCTTTGATATTCAGCATTTTTTGTAACTCTCCAACTTTCTTATTTAAAAAGAATTAATTTGCCTTTATTCATTTCTTATTTTCAAATAAAAGTCATAGCTTCATGTTCATTTCCATGAATAACTAGAGTTATTATATACTTAAATTACCTTTCAAAGTGCTAGCTTGCAAGGTGCCTTGAGATAAATAGTATCTAAACAGTCTGAAAATCCATTCTGCCAACTGTGATCAATTTTGTTCCTGACATAATAGCACTATTTTGTGAATATGCATTTTAGCAAATAGAATTGATATTTTTTCCTTTCATTTATAAACTTGAAAAGCATATGGCTTTGCTTTTTAAGGATCAAGTATGCATAACATTTTTTCATTAATTTGAATAGTATAATTTATTCACTGACATAATATTTTGGCCAGTGAAACACTGTACACTTTCAAGAGGCTAGTATATTTCCCTCCAATTCACCTCTCATTAATCTTTATTACTTGCAGCTTAGTATGTTCAGATATAGCAGCCTCCCAATCAGTATACCACGTGTTCTTATAATCAGCTGCTTCTCTGTTGCTGCAAAGCTAATCAGTAGCTGTTCAATTAGAGCAAGGCCTGAAGAGCTACTCTATTGAAATTTTCTGCAAAAGGGGAAGAGAAAGTGACAAACACAGCTCCATTAGGAGGTAGTCATCATGATTTGGGTTTGCAGAGTGTGTTCCAAGGTGCTTTCAGGGGTCCTTCCATCTCAGGTCGCAGTGATTCTGTGGTAACTTCAAATGGCTTGTTGGAAGTAGCTGTTTTAATCATCTAAGTACCAGCCTTCCTTCATCCTGTCCCCAATTAGCAATTAAGCAAGATATGTGGTACTTAACATGTATTATTCTCACCAGACTTTTTTTTTTCATTGCATGCCATGTGCTTAAAGTTTTTTTTCTGCTGCTTTTGGCTATGCAGACTATTGCGAATAGATGAGCACTAATTTTAAGAACAGATGATGTTGTTATTCTGATGATACATTGGCAGATTAATCCTAATGCCGTGTGTTACCAGTGACTTCAATTCTTTGGGTTTCAGACTAAGCTGCAGCACCTCTGCATGTTTCTTCCCCAGGAGCCAATATTTACCTGCAGTAGCTTGAAATGGGGCATATTACAAAAGAAAAAAAATGAATCTTGAGAACTCAGCCATAAGGGAGAAAAATCTTTTTAAGAATGAAGGGATATTCTGAGAACTTTTTTGAGTGTGATAAACATGTGCCTTCAGCTGATAAACATGTGCCTTGTTCTGTGTGACCCGGAAAAATTTGCTAGGATTAGGGTTGTAAAATAAGAAGGTTTAAAAGACTTATATACACACTTTCCCAAAAGAATATGTAAGGGGAAATAATAGTATGTGAGTGTAAAAGGAATTCAACTTGCTGTTCCCCTCACCCCCAAATTTGAAACTTAAGTTTTTATTTACCTTAAAAGGTTTGATACATTATTTAGTCCCTGTGAAGCATGACAATATGCTGTTATGTCTCAGCTATCAAACTGTGGAGATGTGGACTTCAGTATTTGGGAAAGGTGCTATCCCCCAGGATGGTGGGTGATGTGGGGATCATTGTCAAGTAATATTATTGCTACTTTTGACAAAGAGAAAGAGCTTTCTCTTAGCACAGCAACTGATTTGGCACCAGCTCTGCATTTCCCCTGTTCCAGTTTCTGATTGTTTTGGCAGCCAAAGGAGACCCACACTTGCAGCAGGAGTGGCGGTGCCAGCAGAAGAGGGGAGCACATTATTCCCTCTGGTGTAACACACTGTCTGCAGCAGCTGGGAAATACTGTTATGGTAATAGAATAGTATGTAAGGCCTAGAACAGAAGGAATTTTCTAATTAATCATAGTCATGTGTAAAGTGCTTAATGTGTGAAAAACACGGTGCTGTTTCCCACAACGGAAAATGTGATAACCAGATAAGTGAGCAAATCTGTTTCTTTCTTCCATGTGGAGCTTTACAGCTGTTTCTCTAAGAGAGGAGGAGGGGGAAAGAGGTACAAAACCAGAAGTGAAAGGCTAGAAAATCTAGAAGAGGAAAGAGGTAGGAGAGCAATAATTGAGCGTTGTCAGACATGCGCAACTGATAGAGCTGTACTGGCTGCAGACACAAGATGCCAAGGCATTGTTCCTGGACTTGGGGTAAGTGTTGTTTTGACTTTGAGCATCATTTTGCATGAAAATGTCCAAAGGGTGATACAACTAAGGTGAAAGAGAGCAAAAAAGGTAAAACTGAAAAACTCATTTAGCCTTTAATGTCTAGTGAGTTTCCCCCTCACAGTGACTGAAAATGTCTAATATAGTACTTTGTGCTGCACACAATTGGCTAAGCATGGGCATTGTCAACTGTGATTGTAGCTGAACACAAGGCAAAGCTCACAGCATGGAATGTCTGAGTGGTCTCTGCATCCTCTAACAGTGGTGTGTGCCCTGACAGCATACCCTGCCGTGTGATGTACAACCTTCCAATTTAATGCTAGTCAAATAGTTCTTTGATAACTTGCAAGAAAACCCAGTGCTGCTTCAGACAATTTGCATTGAAAAAAGCCCACATAAAATAATAAAAATAATGTCCATGGCCGCAAGGACACTGCAGGGGTACAGAGGGGATCCAGTGTGAGGTCTTATGCAGCATCAATATGCTGCATAACATGCAGCTACATGCACAGCTCTGGGTCAGAGAACAGTCATTAGTCCTATTTAGCTAGTTACACATTTCTAACTGTAGGAATGATTTCTTGCTAGAATCAGTCAGAGGTACATCAAATACCTAACTGAATTAAGTACATCGATAAGTCTCAGTCCTGAGGTGTGTCTGTACCTATGTAGGTACTTCACTAACTGCCAATAATTGTTATTTTAATGTAAGTGCTGAAAGTAGTGGGCTGTCCACTCTTGAAAACTGCTTCAGGTGAGAAAACCAGCAGGCAGATTATGTAGAGAATAATGTCCAAAGAAAGGGCTATTTCAAGATTAATTTTTTTTGTCAGAGAAGGGGTTATTTCAAAGAAGCCGTGGCTGTCCCCTCCCTGGCAGTGTTCAAGGTCAGGTTGAATGGGGTTTTGGGCAACCTGGTCTAGTGCAGGGTGTCCCTGCAGGAGCTTGGAACTGGATGGGCTTTGAGGTCCCTTCCAACCCAAACCTGCCTGAGATTCTATTTTCTGAAGCATTCAAGTCCAAGCTCAGTCTGGATGGCAGTTTTGCAATATGCGTTGCACTCCACTGTCCTAACCCAAGATACTAAATTCATGGGAGAATATGGGAATAATTTTTCAGTCTTGAAGAACTATGAGGAATAGGAAGACTTTTTAAAAAAATTTTGCTCTTCTCTGCAATCCAGTTTTATATATTAGCAATTTATAGTTCACATTTTAACTCTCCTACTGTGGATGGTAGCATGCTAAACTATAAAATGCAGCTTTTCTGCAAATTATTATTCTGAGATCTAAATCATATCCTTCTGACACATATTTTAAAGAACTGTAGGACTTTGAGTCTCAAAGGAACGAGATAGTATTATGCTTTCTGAAGACTTTGTGTATACTCCTTTTCAGGTAGTATATCAGAATCCACTGGGTTCATGGGTTTATGTTGGAAAACGTAAAAGAAAATAAATCTGTCTTTTATCATTTGCACCTTCAATAGCTTTTCTAGTGATCAGGAATGAAAATAAGTGCAGTTATTTACATAGATTCAAGGTTTCTATATGTTTTAATATTTTAGATAACTCTGTGTTTAAAATCCTGTATATGTCATTTGTGCTGCTTTAGAGTTGATGTAGTATTCCCCTTGGAAAGAGGAAAATGTCTTTTCTTGCTTTTAGATGATAAAAATAGCATCCTGACATTGCAGAATAAGGGAAATATGACAATTATTTCTCAGTTTTCCCATATTATTTGCTTAGTACATTGATAATGTAGCTGTCACAAGAAAGCAGCTGTAATATCACTTTACCTGCCGTATGCAGAAAGGAGGTATAGAGAGGCATTTAGAATCAATAGAGCAGCACTTCAGAGTTTTATTATACACATTTTTCATGGAAGAAAACAGGACAGAAAAATCCCTGATGGGAGGTAAAAATTTAAGAAGTGATACCTCCTGTTTCTTTTGCAGCACTTGTCCACCCAGATTTATGTATGCATACCAAAACTGTGGAATGCAGATATACACTGGTTGGTGAGAACTGACCTTATCATTAACAGTATTTTGGTGATGCTATGACAAAACTTCTCACCTTAATCTGAGACTCATATGGCCTTCCTGATAAACAGAGTTTAAGAGAACAATTCAAGTTAATTTAACATGTGCTCCGCAGAGAGCTTTCACTGTGATAATTATTTCTGCCATTTTTATTTATCAAAACAAGCCAGAGTTATTAGTCATCATTTTTTTTTGTTTAAACCAGTTGCTAAAAGATATGGTGGATCTGAAGTGTGGTTCATTATTTTCTTTTCATTTTGCCCTATTAACAATATTAGATGAGGCATTCTCTTTTGGATTACAAGACTTGTCCTCTTGAGGCTGTGTCTTTAAACGATTCACTTTCCCTTAATAGGACTTTGGGAATATTGTCTTTAGGTGGTTGCTTGAAGCACCTTTTTTTTTTTTTTTTCCACGGTATTGAAATGACCTCAACAGTAGCTACAATTGGTGCAAAATGATTTATGATTGAAATGTGCCTATTCACTTTCTGAGCAGAGAAGAGTGAATTGAACAGATATTGCTTTTAATTGTGACATTTGTACTGTAATGGAAAATGTTAGTTAAATTGGTTTTCATTGGTAAGCCTGGTAGTCTGAGTTAAAACTTCTTGATAGTGAGTAAACCAAAATTATTTTTCTGGATTTCAATGCTGATGAAAATATTCTGAAGCAAACTACACTGAACTTTCAGATACATTAATGCTCAAAATACTTGACTCTCTCCTTCCAATGGCTCTCTGCTATTCTCAGTGTAACAGAACATTGTGTAATTGTGATTGCATTAGCTAAATTCCAATAAGCACACATGAAACCTAAATATACTCAGATTCCAGCTTTTAAAAGATGGGGAACTTCAGTATAGACCCTCTTTAATATCTGCAAATTACTCCATCGGAGTGTCATGTGACCGTTATAGAGTTATTAAATTGACTATTCCTTTATAAAATGCAGGGCTGGTCTTGTGCTGTTGTACTGAAGTTCCTTGCACTTCTTACAGTAGCTAAAATTACAGAGGAAAAGTGAAAGCACAGTGAGGAAAATTCCCAGCTGAATTTGGAAGGTGAAGGATACTTGCTGTTTTGCCGCTTTCCGAATAGCCTAACTCCTGAGCCTCAGCTTGCCCAGAAGAAGACTCCTGGGAGGTGACTTAGGTGTGTGGCACCATCTGAGCTTTGCAGTTTTCTGCCTGGGCTCCAGCTGCTTTGCTGCAGGGATAAGGATGTCCTGTCCTGTGCCATGGATACAATCCCATGCTGGGCATCCAAACTGGCATTAGGTGCCTCAGTGACCAAATGGGGCTCCAGCTGTCGGACTTTGAGTAGAAAAGCTTACATAAATATTCTGTATTGATTTATGTGGCATTGTGCAGATTTATTGCATTCCTTTGCAAGTATTTAGCTCAATAGGCAAAGTGTGTCTGGCCACAATTCTGAAGATCCTGCAACTTTTATGCCTCTGCTTACTTTTATCCACTATTAGGAAGTATAACTGCTCAAAGGAATAAAGGCAAGAACATTTCAGTCATTATTTACCCCCTCAGAATTAGGGCCTTTCATTGTGTCCTGTTGAGTGGTGCAGACTCTAGAATTTTAGAGGAGCGAGCTGTTGAATAACCCTTGGGGTGAACTCTTTCTACACTTGGGTTTCAACTTTCTGAATTAATGTCTGTGGAGATGATGTTTACTGTCTAATAATGCTGGGATGACATAATATTAAGGATTTTAAAAAGATACTAAAAGTTATAGATATTAATAGATCAAGCTATAATTCACAATACTTAATTTGTTTTTCAGTTAAGATTTAAACAGTATTCTTGTTCTGAGAAGTTATCTTAAAAAAGTTAAGCTACAATAGCGTGTTGGGAAAAGCCCCTCCATATTCAGAGGAATATACTTTGCATGTCATTAGTCACAGCCCAGCAGTACAAGCTTTGCTTGCAAGAAGGCAGTTAGTGTACTTAGTGCATTTGTAAGTTAAAATATACCATTTTATGATAATTCTTATAATCACATCGAGGTTGTTCATGGTCTTCTGAGTATCTTCAATTAACAAGACTCGCCTCCAAATTCTGAGGCTGGGTATTAATTGCACTCAGGTTTTGAGGATGTCTTCTTTGTTACCGGCAGTTTGGTGGGAGGGAATCTGTGATTACTGTAGGTGAAAATCAATCTGAATATTAATTTATTCAGATTGCAGAAAGAATATGCATTTTAAAATAAAAAAGTTCTTTCTAAAATGCAGAAAATGTTTTCTCAAATCTCACAGTTCAGGTCAGTAACTGAAACTCCATTAAATTCTGTGGGTCCAGGATGTCAAATCTGTGGTCTCCATGATAAAATATGTTAAATGACAAATCCAGAACATAGTAGCATAAGGTTTACACCTTTGCTGATCCTTTATCCTAGATCTGAGCCAAAAAAAAAAAAAAAAAGATTCTTCTCTTGTTGGAAATTGACTTTCTGGAAAGAAAAAAAAAAAAGAAAAAGAAAAAGGAATTTTTGTGAAATAATAATGCTAGGTATACTGCCTTGTTTGATTTATGAATACTCCATCTTCACAAAGATTTTAGCATTGTAATGGCCTGAATTCCCCAACTGAGCTGAAGCTTTCCCACTTTCTTTTAGTCCAGGAGTTAAACTACTGATACTAAAATTGCTGTTAAATGTTAATTTAGCTGTTTTAATAACAAACACCATGAAAGGTATATGTCACACATACATACCATTTCAAGTATTAGCCATAGACCTAACAGTGATAGGATAAATTTGGTTAGAATGCTGACTACAAAGCTAGCCCTGCAAAAATGTTGCAGATATTTTTTTTTTTGTTGGATTAGTGAGTGGAATGAGCTCACCCTTGTGTAACATAACCATTAGATCCCACCTGAGGAGGGGACAGGAACTTATGGACACAAGGAAATGGGGTGCAAGACCCTCTCACTGGCGGCCAGCCAAATGCTGCCCTCATAGAATCATAAATTTTGTTAGGTTGGAAGGGACCCTTAAAGGTTATCTAGTCCAACCCCTCTGCAGTAAGCACAGACACCTTTAACTAGATCAGGTTGCTCAGATCTTCATCAAGCCTGACCTTGAAGGCTTCCAGCAATGGGGCCTCCACCACAGAATCAGAGAATCATCAAATGTTCTGGGTTAGAAGGGACCCCAAGTATTGTTAAGTTCCAACCCCCTGACACAGGCAAGGCCACCAATTTCCAGGCCTGGATCTAGACAAGTTTGCCCAGGGCCCCATCCAATCTGTTCTTGAACACTTCCAGGGTTGGGCATCCACCACCTCTCTGGACAGCCTGTTCCAGCACCTCACCACTCTTTTCATTAAGAACTTCCCCCTGATATATAACCTAAACCTTTCCCCCTCTAGCTTAAATCTATTCCCCCTTGTCCTACTACTCTCTAACCTTGTAAAACTCAAATTCTCCTCCTGTCTACCTCCTCTCTGGGCAACCTGTTCCAGTTTCTCACCAGCCCCATTGTAAAGAATTTCTTCCTGATGTCTAATCTAAACCTACTCTTCTCTAGTTGAAAACCATTGCTCCTCATCCTGTCGCTACATGCCCTTACAAACAGACCCTCCCCAGCTTTCCTGTAGGTCCCCTTCAGGAAGGCTGCTATAAGGTCTCCCTAGAACCTTCTCTTCTCCAGGCTGAACAAGTCCAACTCTCTCACCCTGTCTTTGTAGGTGAGATGCTCCAGCCCTCTGATCATCTTCATGTCCCTCCTCTGGACCCACACTGAAAGGTCCCTCTCCTTGTATGGAGGGACACAGTACTCCAGGTGGAGTTCACAACAGCAGAATAGAGGAGCAGAATAACCTTCCTTGAACTTCTGGTTATGTGGTCTTGGATGCAGCCCAACATACTTCTGGGCTGTGAGTGCACATTCTTGGCTAGTGTGCAGATTTTTGTCCATGTCTTTACTGCCTTAGGCAGTTAGGTAATTTCAAATTGATTTCTAAGACACAACATTTCCATTAAGTCCTTGTCCATGATGTGTAACACAGTTTGTCATAAAGTATCAGATGTTCCCAAACTCTTGGAGTTTCTGCCTAAATGGGTTTGCAGACCTGCAATGGGAGAAGTATGGAAAGGCCCAAAGGTTTTTGGTAGAGTTCAGTGTTCTCACTGACCTCAAGGGTCCTGCTTTATACTTCCTCCAAAAGAAGAACTACTGCTAATACGTATGTATCACCTGATGCCATAATGGGCTGTTACAATAAGAGTGTGCATGAAAGAGAAATAGGAGAAACATTCTGTGTGGTGACCTAGAAAACCTCTTCACAAATTATTACTGCAGCAGGAGTTTCAATATAAAAGATGTATCAACTGTTCTGATTTTCAAAGGATATTTTCCTCTGAACTAAATTCCACAGCAGGTTGGATGTCTTCATCCTCGGGGTGTTTAGAAAACTAATGTCTGAACAATCAAGCATGCATTTGCTGTGCATAAAGGCAAGATCAAAGCCGTATTAAAGCATGTATATCTTTGAACATAAACCAGAAAGCACCGGGCCGACCTTGCTGTACCAGGAGGTCAGCCCATGGCTCTTTAGACACAGGAATGTACAGTGCAGACCGTGGTGCTCTCCACTCTGCGGGTTTGTTTGCGGCACAGACACAGTGATGCTAGCTGTCTTTTTCTGAAGGAGAGAAGATAAAGATCTTTGCATGAAAATACCTGTTGGGTATCTGCTTTTTGTTTAGGTGATGAAAGTTTCAAGTTTCTCCCAAAAATCCTTGATGAAATTTCACTTGGAAAGAATGGAGGAAAATGCATTGTGAATGGACATGATCAGAAAAGGTGGTGGGGCAAAGACAAGCTATCAGAAAGCAGAATAGCAAACCGGATAAACATGCTTCACAGCATCCCAAGCATTTCCAGAGAAACAGAAAAAAATCACACTTTCTCTTGGACTGTTGATGAGACACTTTTCAAAGCAACAATCCAATTGACTTGAAAATTGCATTAGAAAGCAATCCAGAAAGGGCCTACTGAGGCAGTTCTTGCCCTTCACCTGCTTAAATTAAATACAGAAGTTTCTATCTCCTTCAGGCTAGGTCAGCAGGTAGGATCATAGAAATTCTTCTTTCACCCCAAAGTGCTCAGGAAACCTTTTCAAGGAAAAGAATTTTGCCTGGGAAGTTGTCATGGTTTAACCCCAGCTGGCGACTAAACCCCAAACAGCTTCTTGCTCAATCCCTCTGGCAGGATGGGAGAGAGCATCGGAAGGGTAAAAGTGGGAAAACTCCTGGGTTGAGATAAAGGCAATTAAATGTGTAGAGCAAAAGCCGCATACACAAGCAAAGCGAGACAAGGAATCCATTCACCACTTCACAACCACACAGGTGGGTGTTCAGCAGTCCCCAGGAGAGCAGGGCTCCATCATGTGTAATGGTTACTTGGGAAGATAAACACCGTCAATCCAAAGGTCTCTTCCCTTCCTCCTTTCCCCAGCTTTATCTGCTGAATATGACACCATATTGTATGGAATATCCCTTTGGTCATTTAGGATCAGCTGTCCCAGCTGTGTCCCCTCCCAACTCTTTGTGCACCCCCAGGCTACTCACTGGTTGGGTGGGGTGAGAAGTAGTAAAGCCCTTGGCTCTGTTTAAGTGCTGCTCAGCAGTAACAAAAACATCACCCTGCTAGCTACTATGAAGAAAATTAACTCTATCCCAGACAAAACCAGCACAGAAATTGTACAGTAGAGTGTCATAGAAAGTCATATTCTAACTTTTCACCACCCAGTCTTGCTTATCTACATAGGAAGGAACAATTTCCCAACTCACAGTCTCAGAACAGTTTCAAATTGGATGTTATGAGGAGAAAGCTGCCAACTGAAATAGCTTGTTGTCCCATTGAGCAGAAACTATGGAGCTGAAGAAGACAACAAATATGTCAAATAATTTCTTTAGGAAATTACTATAACAATTCAGACTTAAAATTTAGTCTTGTCATCTTATAAAAAAACCTAATCACCATTTCTGATGTTTAACCTAGGGGGGTTTTGCACAGCTCCTATCCACTCTAGTCCACAAAAAAGTGTTTTTAGTGTTTTTTTGTTTTATTTTGTTTGTGCTTTTGTTTGGTTTGGTTTGTATTTGTTTTTTTTTTTTTTTGTTTGTTTGTTTTTTTTTGGGGGGGTGTGTTGGTTTTTGTTCCTGGGAATAATTTATCAGCTGTGGTCTAAAGCCCTGTTGCCTTGTTTATATTCTGGAAGAGAATGGAGAATCACTGCTGAAATATTAGTGTGTGTCACAAATGTTGATGGAAAACTAAATAATGGCCAGGACAGAGTCTCTGCACAAAGTCACATGGATTCTTTGATAAGTAGGACCTATCCATGTTTTAATATAATTTAGTGCTACATTATGCCTCTGGCAAGAATCACCAAAGACAGTACAAAGGGAAGTGATAGATTCTGCATGTCTTTGATACTTGTGGTTTAGGTATGAATCCCTTCTTTGAAGAAAAGATTTAGCTGAGCACTAGTTGTTCAATAACCTGTGAAAGTCATTGGGCTTTAGATAGAGTGAATTTACATTTCTGCATTATAAAGCTCAGGCAAAGATTACCGTTTCCGTGGATGTATGGTCATCTGTAGATATGAACCTCTCAAAACATGAGCCAATTGCTGTTCAAATGTCTTCTTTGTATCAACTATTCAGTGTCCAGATATGCTTACTTTTGCTTTTAAATGTTAGAATTCTGTCAAATCTAATTCCCTTTTATGGTCCATCTTTACATGATCCAGTCTGTATTACCATTATAAATACTTGTTCACAAAGGAAGCATGGGAATCAAACACATTCATTGCTCTTTTTGCTAGTAGATACCATGAACCATGGGGGATTTGCAGCAGCAATTGTTAATATCACTGCCGACATCAGAATGTGTTTAAATATTTCTTATTATATAATTTATCTTTTTATAAATAATGCATATATCTTATATACATGGTAAAAAGACTTCAACATCCACAAACAATAATCCATAAGAGAATGCTGGATTCCAGTTTTGCCTTACATTGATAGAATTGCCAGTATGAACACAGAGTAAATGGAAACATGTTGCTCATTCTGAATCTGGTGAAGGAGAATTTGATGTCATTTCTAATTACAAAGTGACTAGTATCTTGTCAGCAGTATAGTTATGTAAGTTGGTAGTTTATTTTCTGATGAAAAAATGAATGTGATATGATTTTAGTACTACAGCTTATGGAAGCATTTGAAGACAGTACTTTTTTTTCTTTGGAAAAGGACTTTCAGATTAATTTATTTAAAAATGTTTCTGTATATTTTTCATTCCCTTCAGCTCAATGGTAAAAACAACTTCTGAAGTGGAAAATTGTCAGGAATCCATTCCAATCATTTTAACAGTTTCAAGTTCAAGGCATTGACCACAAAGTTCAATGTTTTGTGTGTGTCTGGTTTCGTATGTGTTACACCTGCTTTAAGATAAGTGATTTTGCTTCTTTTAAGAACTGAAACATGAGATCTATGTTTGGAGACTGACTGCACAGCGCATTAACCCGGCCAGCAGAGAGGAGACTGCCGTGAAATGCCTCTTGATGCAGAAGGTGTTGACTCTGGAGATGCTCCTGAGGAAGAAGCTGAGGACATTTCACAGGTAAGCGGGAACCAGCATGTCCTACCTTTTCTGCTCTGTCCCTCGTTGGGGACAAGCTGCAAGCACAGGCAGTTGTTGGACTGGCAGGGATCTCCTGATCAACTCAGTCACCAGACAGGAAAGATGGTGTGGTTACATGAATGTCAAGGGTTATATTTCTGTTTGGTCAATGAGACAAGGGCTCACCTCTACTAATTTTGGGCAGATCCCTGCAATGAGACCTATATTCTTGGCTGTCTCTTGGTCAGATGCATGTTGGGGCAGATATGAAGAGCCACCCTCAGTTTCAGTGAACCATAAAATATTTTAGGACAAAACCAATATGTAAGGCCTGGAAAATATATGTCAGTAGGACCCAGTTTTGATATTACCTAGAAATTTCAGGTAGGTTTTGGTTAAAAAAGACCATAAGCACATCATTAGAGTTTTCTTGCAATAGAGACTTCAGCATAGTAAAATTCTGTAATTTAGTTTTCTAAAAAATTCAAGCATTCTCCAGTGAGCTGCTGAGATTGAAAAATATATCACAAGTGAATCGCTGTGTTTTAAAATTATTTCATAATCATATTTTCAGTGTGAACCTGACTGTAGGCACAATTAACTGTTTGTGTATAGAAAAGGAAAAGATTATATAAACTAGGACTAGCAACATTGCTAACCTTATTTTGCTTATCTTCTGGTAACAACAACTGCTGTGTTACAGAATTTGATGACTTTAATAAATACTCTGACAGTGAATGACTTGACTCAAGTGAAACTCAAATACTTTTTATTACTTAGTATGTGTGTTTAATAGGCAGTATGGACTAGGACTTGTAAATACGTCATTTCCTTAAACTCTTCTACTAATAAGATTCTTATTTTTTTATATGATTTTTGCTGATACTGTGCACTTCGGAGTTGACTGTATTACTACTTAAAGACAAAAAAGGCTGCTAAAATCACCTCTTTTAAAAAAGATTATAGCAGATTATTAGACTTTATGACACTGAAGATGACACTTCCAAAACATAAATAAAATTGCATATTTAATCTTGAGAATCAGAACTCCTCTAGCGCAGTACATTTACAGCGGTGTAAAAAGTCATTAGCATTAACAACAAGCACTCATGAACTGCAACCCCCAAGGCTTTTTGCTGGAGGGCTGAGAACGCTGATAACACGATGAAGTTATTTGGGTCTTAGAAACTTCATTATAAAATGCAAATGTAAAACGTATCTGTTCTGGCTTGTTGATGTTAGCACACGACCCTGGTTTTATCGCAGAGAGGCATACATTAACTCCTGAACTATGAAGGGGACTACATATTGCATATAGCCAGTTCCTTTGTTGGGGTCCATACTCTGGAGGCTAGCTCATCCCAAGCCAGTGGCACTCTTCATGGAAGTGTTTATGTATTAGTGGAGCACGTTGCAAAAGTGGAGTCTTAAGTAAACACCCGTGGGAATTTCGCCACTGTTTGTGAGAAGGCCACAACTCCTTTGTGGTCTAAGTTACCCTATATGGGGGAAAGAGTGATCTGTTTGCAACGAGAGGGATTTATTCACTCTGTAAAAAAGCAGGTGTCATTTTCTTTCAGGCAAATTTCACAAGAAGATAAAAACTGGGAAACAAATATTCAGGAACTCCAGAAAAAAGTAAGTAGATTTTTTTTTTCTCAGTATTAGTGTAGGTAGACCTGTACATTTGTATATAGAGAGTGCTTTGAAACCATTGCAAATTTAATAATTCTCATGCTAGAAGAAAAGCTGACAGGCAGGTTGGCTGTCTTCTTGGTGGGATGAGGTTACTGAACTACAGTGTGAGTTTTTGTCAGGTTTTGTACTCTTTTTTTTCTTAGAAAAATATAATTTAAGGGACTGATAAATGATTCAGCAGGGTTTTCTTCAATTTTTAATCCATGCCCAGAAAGGCTCAAAAGGTGTCAACAGTTTGTAGCCATGATGCATGGTGATAGAGTACGCTCCTGCTGATATACTGAATACCAACTGTGATTTCCTACACTACCTGTGGTATGCCTGCTTTATTATTCAAGTAGGGCTAAACCACTTGGATAAATCCCATTTTCTTTGGTGTACACACTTCAACACTGCCTAAGTTTTTATGCTGAAGCCGGGTCTGATGGATATAAACTGTAGTAGGATTAATTGCACCAAAATTTAACTGTCTAAACATCACATCCCGTCCACCTCACTGGCATGAGAAATAAATCAAAGTCTGTGTTTGGGAGCTCAGGTCCTTGACTGGGGCATCCCTGTCCTACATGTCACCCTAAAACAACAAAACCAACGGGATTTCTTATTAGATTTTACATCTTTTTCAAAGCATTGCATAAAAGACAACCTTTTTAAAGAACAGATACTTCCTTGTACTTTAGTAGAACTTTAAACTACGTAAAATGAGAGAGGAACTCAGGCTGGGAGCTGATTCCCTGGGTTGGTGGCGAAAGTGAGATCTGAGCCGAGAAGCAGTACCATGATGTAAAGCAGTGGGTCTGAGCATGAGAGCATGAGGACCTCGGCATGGGCATGCAGGAGCTACATGGGGGTGTAGAGACACAGATCTTAGGGGCTTGGCATGTCCATGAGTGTTGTACAGAAGACATAAAAGATCTGACCTTTGGACTAGGTTATAGGTTTTCAAAGCATGCATGCAGACCAGGGTGGTTTTTCCCAGGGTCATGGAATCACAGAGTGCTTGAAGTGCTCTCTGTAGTAGGAATTGCAGTCTAATTTCCCTCAAAAGAAGCTGTGGTGGTGGTAGCTGCACAAATCTATTAGCTACTTGTATTTCTTAGTTAATATTGGAGCACTTATTCATGTTTTGATAGGTATGCATGAAATAATTCAATTTAAATATTTGTCTTCTATGCTGAAGAGCAATATACAATACAGTAACACAAGTTTTTGTTGCACACACGCTTTTGTGAACTCTATGTATAATAGCTAAGTCCTTCTATAATGCAGCTATTTTTCTCCCTGTCTACAGCACAGAATAACAGACAAAATTCTTCTCATCAAGTGCTTGACTGTGCTGGGATGTGTTATTCTTATGTTTTTTCTCAACTCATTTGTTCCAGGCATCTACCTAGATCTTGGTAAGTTTTACAGATTTGTTCTAAGTAAACCAAACCACTTCATTTTTCTGAGTCTGGATCTTTTCAGGAAGCCCTTTCCCATATGTTTCTGGCCTTTCAGTTCCACCAGGTTAATTAGAAAAGCAGTTTCTCAGAGCAGGTTTTCAAATTGCAGTCACATCTCAGTCACCCCAGGAGAAATAACAGAGAGTGCTCATGACTTCATTTTTCTGGCTTTCCAATACTAACAAGCTGTCTAAACGTTACAGAATGAGCAAATTTGACCTTGGCATCATTGTACTGTAGGTTTGAATGAATGACCATGTTGAATTATGGAGATCAAAAAATAATGGCTCCATGGAAGAACAAAAAAGTAGTCTAGCATTATAACTCTTTGTATAATGTCCAGTCTCTGTTAACATGTCACTAGAATAAATAATTTCCCAAAATAAAATCAGGAAAACACTTTATGTGTGGAATGAAAGTAGCTGAATGTATACTTTCTATGTATATAACTGTATGTGTAGGCTTTTATATAGGTAGTTGTATATCTGTATGAAGACAGACTCTGCATATCCTAAAACCAGAACCAAATTAAAGCTCATATTTAACCAAAGCAGAGTTATAAAACCTACTTGTGCATTGCCCTGGAAAAAGTTAAAGCCTTTTGTTTTGTCTGCTCAGCACTTGAAAGCTATGGAATTTCAGATTTATGGGGTTTTTTTCATGCAACCTGAATTCCTCCACTGTGTACATCCATCCCAGTGGCTGAAAGATGCAATGGTCTTGAAGAGGAATAACTCATAATCAATAAACCATTGATTGAATCATCATATGCAGAGATACTATACTGAAATCTGTTTTTGTTATGTAGAATGTAGAGCTATTTGTAGCTGTATGATGGTGATCAAGCCACAGAAAAGATCTTCCATATCTGCTGCTGGCACTTCTGATGTATTGACTGGCTTAGAAAGGCACAAGTAGCAGAAAGCTGCTTGTTCCCTCTGTTGGGACCTAGGGAAACCAGTGTAGTGTATTGCTGGCACCAGTGGGAAAATACAGGCTACCATGTCCAAAGCAACATGTTCTAGTAGTCACAGCTTTACTGATAAATTCATTTGTTTCAGGGACCCATTCTCACACCTCAGGTCTTAGAGGTGCAGGATGGCTTGAGTCTATGCTGCTCAGACTTTGTCCCTTCAGAGCAGTGTATTTCCACAGCACAGCAATTAGCCCTGTGTTTCCTCTTGACATTGTAGGCAAGGGTTAATTAACTTTTAGGTTCACAGCAAGGGCAATTCAGGAGCCTAGCAGAGCTGTGGTTTTTCCATTTTACCAGCTGAGTAAAGGGTGCAGCCAGAAATAGTTGCATAACGCAAATCAGCTTCTGGCTTCATGGCTGGTATCATTGTGAGGATTTGGGCTTTAGACAGTGGGATATTCTGCAGTGACTACAACCTGCTAGGGTGGGATGGGATCCACCTATCTGAAAGAGCCAAGGGTATTTGTGGTAGCAGGCTGGTCATCTTGGTAAGGCAGACTTTAAACTGAAGGACTTTGGATGTGGGGTCCAAAATGGTCATGCCTCTGCAACCAACTGGGAAATAAGCCAGGCCAAACAGAGCAGTAACAAATAGTCCTTAGCTGCTTCCCAAGATGTGAAACAGAAGACCAACCACTTCAAGTGTATGTATGCCAATGCACACAGCTTGGGGAACAATCTGGAACATCCAGGCAGATATCATAGGAATAACTTAAACATGGTAGGACAACTTAAATGAGTGGAATCTCATGATGGCTATAGAGTGTTTTGTAAAGAGAGGCAGGGAAGAAGAGGTGAAGGAGTTGTGTGTACATTAATGGGAATCTTGAATATACAGAAGTTAAATATGGTCAATGTGGAAGCCCTTTTGAATGCCTCTGGGTCAAGTTCAGAGGGATTGTTTCCAAGGGGGATCTCAGAGTAAGTATCTGCTACCAACCTCTAAACTAAGACGATAAGGCTGATGGAGCAATATTTAGGTACTTAAGCAAGCTTCAGGTCAACAGAACCTATGGGTGATTTCAGCTACCCAGACATTTGTTGGAAGAACAAACTCACGTCACCGTTCAAGTTCCTGAAAGGCATAGAGGACTGCTTCCTCATACAAATGTGAGATGTGCCAGCCAGGAATGAGACACTGCTGGACTTGCTATTCACAAACCAAACCAACTTGCTTTGTAATATCTCAGTTAGTAATAGCCTTGGCTGCAGGGATGACAATATTGCGGAGTTGGGGATTCTGCTGAGCACACTGAAGGTTAGTAATAAGACAAAAGTTTTAGATTTTAGAAAACCGAACTTCAGCTTGCTTACAGCTCACCTGGGAGGCATTCTGTGTGAAGCTTCCATTGAGGATAAAGGAGCTAGTAAGTGCTGGTAATTTTCAAGAATGCTCTCCTGGAGGCATAAACCCAGTTAATTCTTTTTAAAGGCAGGAGAATAAGGCAGAACAAGAGACCTTGGCTTAAATATGAGCTTCCGAGTCTGCTCAAAAATCAGAAAGGAAGTGTAACAGAAATGGAAAAGCAGATGAATACCTATTGAGAACTATAAAGGCGGTCCCAAGGTATGCAAAAATGCAGTTAGAAAACCAAAATCTCATCTCAAATTGAAATTGTCCAGAGATGTCAAAAACTTCAAGAAAGGTTACTTCAGGTACACAAGCAACAAGCAAAAGCAGAAAGAGAATAATGGAGTCACATGGAAAGAGTGAGAAGTCTTGGTGCAAGTTATTCCTGGGGAGATTTCAACTGGACATGAGAGGAAAATTTTTCACAATGAGAACAATCAGCCATCAGAATAATCTCTCCAGGGAAGTGTTGGATTGTCCGGCATTAGAGACGTTTAAGATTCAGCTGGACAAGATGCTTGGCCATCTTGTCTAGATGACGCTTTTGTCTAGACAGAGCTAGACCAGATGATCCTTGAGGTCCCTTCCAACCTGGTATTCTGTGATTTTATGATTCTATGATTCAGTGCAGATTTCTATTATTCACTAGTTAATCTTCAGTTACATCCTTGAATGTAAATAGGGTCTGTATGCTTTCTCCCTGTTCTGCATTCAAAGCAAACCTGCCAGACTAATGAATAAATGTTATTAAAACATACACATAAATTCTATTAACAATTAATGGGACCTGCTTACTTATGCTGAGATCTCCTTGTTGATTCCACTATCTTGACGATAGATGTCACTTATTTATCATTACTGAAGTAGTGCTTCTGTGAGTCTCCATGGATTTTAGTCCTCCAGTGCACAGAAATGAACTCCCTAAAATACTCTGTACTCTGCTGGTTTGGGAAAATTTCTTCAACATGTTTTTCTCATAAAAATGAAAGTAGATTGTAGTTCAGTGTTTAATTTTCTACCAGAATAATGCTTTATAGAGAGGCAGAAGTGTTAGAATTCTAATAACTTTTAATTGCATTTGGTAGAGTGAATTAGAAAGATTATAGAATCCTTTATCAGTCCCCTGCCTTGATACAGTTTTTACATTATGAACTTGGCATCATGAATATAATTTGAGGCAACTGACATTTTAATTTAAATAATAAAATTTGCATACTTACTTGCCTTTTAAAAATGCAGAACACTTTCCCATTCAGTGTTCTTGTACCTGCTCACCAATTTATTTAGTAAAATTCTATGGAAGGTTAATGCGAGGTTAGTACTGAGATTTAAATAAAACAACTTGGTTAACTTTAAGACTTCTACAATGCTTTCATTCTGCCCCATGGGATTTTAGTCTATTGACAAGACACTGATAAAACATCTGAAAAATATGACAAAAGGTGAAAGTAAAGCCCTATTGAGGATTGTACCCGGTTTGTATTTTGTCTTTAACTTTTAGGCAGTCATGTCAAGAGCTTTGAACTATAATGAGATTCCCCTAAAAGACACAAAAGATTTGTCAGGTAAATCAAGATTTTTTGAAATGTAAACTAGATTTTTTTTTTAATAGAGGATACTCAAAATGAGTGTGTCAGAAAGAATAGAAAAATCAGTTTATAACTTCTTTCAGTTTCTGTGGGGCAGGTCCTTCCTCTTTGCTTTGTTTTAAGACAGCTCAGTGAATTACTGAGCTGCTCTGAAACCTATGTAATTCCTTGTAGTATCCACACAGAAGGACTCATCACCTCTGTGGTCCTGCTTTTCTCTCATGGGACTCTGCCTGCAATGCAAGCATCCTTCTCCTTGCAGACTGCCTCTTGCTTGCTTCTGTCTCTGAACACCTCTTTCCCTGGACCAGACTCAGTAGTTTCTGAGGCAGATAAAGGTCCTCTCCTCATTTTTGAGGGTTGTAATACACTCTACTGTTCTCATCTTCAAGCAAAAAGGTGCAAACCCAGACCAAACAAAAAAGATACTGCCTGTTTCAGAGCAAAAATACTGTCTCTATATTGTCTGTAGACTGCTGGGAGCTGTAAAATTGTAACAGTAGGAACACAATTGTATCTTTGCATTATTTGTATATTCATTTCCTCATCATTGCCACTGCTGTCCCTGTTGGACAAGACTTTGGCTAATTGAATCTATGGCAGTGCCATCTATAGCTGCTCTCATGTTCTTTTGATGAATTAACTATTTATGCAAGGGGACAGGGAGAGATTTTTGGGTTTGCTGAATTCTTCCGTAATTTAGGGTTGCTATTTACTGCAGCTCAAGCAGAAGACTGAGAGTCTCAAATCCCCTTGAGGGAGCTGTCTTAGCTTTTAGTGCTTCTGCAGAGGGGTTATGTCTTCACACTATTGCCTAATCCCATTCTGGTTCTTCTGGTGCTGCCGATGCCTGTGATCCTTCAAACATCAATGTTTAAGCTAATTTCCTTCAGCTGCTCTTAAAATAGTCTCTGGAGGAGGTCAATAACCAGTGAAGGTGATCAGCAGTTCTGATTCATCTGACCTACTTTAAATGTCTATTTCATTATATGATTCACCTCACCCCACGTCACTTCAGTCTTTATATTCCAGAGGGTGTCTTCTCAAGCTCTACCAAGATTTAATCATAGATGCTTAAAACCAAAAACCACAACAGCTAGATGGACTTTTGACTTAATAACAGATTACTTGGTTTCACTTCTAAACAAAATCAACTTTGGTATTATTAATCAAGCTGAATTAGCAAAATCTCCAAACTTACAAACTTAAAAACAACAAAAAAAGTTTTATTCTTTTCACTGACTAATGTGATCACTATGAACTTTCTAGGCAGTAGGACAACTTCTATAGATCAGCACTCCATGCCACTTTTGTCAGGCAAACATCCTAGGTTTACATTTTCCCCATCATCCTTTCTTTAAATCTAAAATTCCTCAGAATTTACAGACAAAGGTTATCTTGTTTGATGAGATCTCATTTATGTATCTGAATCTAGTTGCTCTTTGAAAATATTATTTCTTCTATATTCACAGTGGTTTAGATTCTGACAGTGGGTTTGTTCTGCAAATTCTGCTGCAGATAGTTTTGAGGATCTGAAGCTCGCTTTTGGCATTTTACTTCAACTGGTTGTATCCTGAATCTTTGAAACATTTTCATGCTGTGAATGAAATAGTGGAAACATAGGGGAAACAATTGTTTTAATTTAATATTTAACTGACTTCTGTCCAATTGGTAAGCCATGTTGTGCAGAGCTTCTTTTAATTGTATTGCCTGTGCATTAAAGGAGAAAAATTGTCAGTTGCTGTAGATACAAAAGGCTCCTCTTGTATTGTCACTCCTTTGGATACCAGTTGTCATACTGACTCATTTCCATAATTTACTAAAAATTGGTTGAAATTCACAGGAAAAATTAAATACTTTCATTGTGAAGGGCTTCAGCAGAACAAAAAATCCTGTACAATTATTTCTACAGAGAATGGCATGCAAATGATATCAAAAAGTTTGTCTTAATCTGCAGAGAAGAGTAAAACTTCAAATTCAGAGACTGGACTGGATCTGAAGCTTCCCCTACTTTATTTCACTTGATTTTCATCTTGCTTTTGTTGAAGTGGACATGCATGATTTTCAGCTTACACTGTCATTTACCTGGGTGAACTAATAGCTGTAATAGAGTTGTGGCTGAGTGGCACTAGTCTGGTAGCTTGCTTAGCAATGAAAAAAGGGCTTCATTGCCCTAGAGAGCTCTGTAAACTTGCTTAAATTTGCTGTTGAATCACAGAATGTCAGAAGTTCTGTATTGATATTTACTCGGCTTAGAAACACTGAAGTGAGTTCTCTATTACTGCAGCCACCTAAGACTTTAACAATTAATTTCATCTGTTTTCTTTTCTGCAGTATTGCCAACACAGAATTCAACTGGAGCAGTGATTATTCCCTAACAACTCTGAGATAGATTGGCAGGGGCATCAACAACTTGCATGGGAGTTAGCAATGCTGAAACCAGTGAAAGAAAACTTAAACTTAGAGAGCTTTGACTAAATTATTTACAGCTATAATCTAAAAAAAAAAAAAAAACCAACAAAACAAAACCCAAACAAAACCAAACAACCAATATTGCAGAAGTTAAATAAATGTAGTCTGTGTCATTTTATTCTGAATGTGCAGCATAGGAAGATGCCTAAGAAGAACTCAAGTAAGCTTTTTCCTCCAGCTTTTGTCTGGGCCCTGGGATGGAGGATGTATGCACATCTTAACCTGTGCTAGAAGGTTTTTTTCAGAGCAATGAAAATGTTTTAAAACTTGAGCCACTGCCCTGTAGCTCGGTGAGGAAGATCCTGTCTCACAGGGTGCTGCAGAACTTCTCTTGGTCCATAAGATTTATGAATGGTCATGGAAATGGTTAGGGCTGGGAAAGGTGTGGACAGATGCCGTTAGTGTGAAAAAGGGGTCAGCGCATAGGCACCCAAAATGCTCTTGTTTTTACACTTTTGAATTCTGGAACTTTTTTCTCATCTTCTATCAGTGATGAAGGGATTAGACCATGTTATACCAGTATTCTGTATGAAGGTTGAGTTAAATATGTCACTGTTTACAATCAATAGAATTATGTGTACAAAACCAAACAAACTTATGAGTACAACTTATGGTTGTACTCATAGAGATCAGTTTGTTAAACTTGCGTATAATTGTTCAGTTCTTCAGAAAAAAAGAAAACCTTGGTGAGACAGACACTTTTTAAGCTGTAAAAAATAGGTGAATGACAAAGATTTAAGAAAGAATAAGCTTTCTTAAAAGCCAAAGATACATCTTGTATCACTATATATTCAGCATAAAAAGTGAACATTTGCTCTTCTATTTGTCACTGTATCTAATATTTATCTCCACATTATCTAAGGTCTGTGATACTAATCAGTTTTCAGCTGACATGACCTTGTAGGTATTGACTGCTACTGAATTATTAACTGTATTTAAAGTTGTCACAACAAATATTTTCTTTTGTCTTTTCTCCATACCTTTATTTTTAATATTATTTTGTAAATATTTCCAACATGGTTTGATAAATTAAGGAACCAGATGCAAAATCTGAAAAAAAAAGACCTTTTCTATACAGCCAAAAATATGTCAGTTTGAATAATCCGTGGTGGCCTGTAAACTCCTCACATTTCATTAAAGTAGATGGTTTTGGTCCCAAAACCACTTGGATTAAGCATGCTTTCTCTGTTTATGGTGTTAAGCTCCTGCTTTCAAAATATCAGTGGTGATGTCATTCTTGTAATATTGTGGCCAAGAGTACCCAGAGTTAAGAATTTGTTATTTTAATCAAAAAATTATTAGTGTAAGCAAAGAACAACAAACAGTTACTGTTAGACATCTTGTGATAATACTAACACTTACAGTCCAAATTATTTAATTAATAAACCCCAAAGCTCATTAACAATATTCAGTTAAAACTGCATGGAAAAAAGGGACCACTATGACACCCCCACCCCCTCCCCAAGTTATTCCCAGTATCTCCTACTTACATTCTGATGCTAGGGCCACTCTTTGATGATCTCCAGGGTGCTAACATTGCCAGGTGTAGGCTGTGAAAAGCATCAAAACATTGGTGCCACATCAAAGCATTGGTATCTTCATGTCTTTGCTGAGATGAGCACTAGGTGTGTGTCCCTCCTCCATACCAAGAGGTGAATGGTCTTGAGGATGATTTCTTTCTCCCTATGCTTGGATACACTTGAGTCAAATTTTATACATTTTCTAAAGCCTTACACTTTAATTCTTCAAATCTAGCCTTCAACTCTGCATTATAACCTGTTTTATCTTGTAGTGTGTTGTATGTATGTAACACTTTTACCACTAAAAGAGATTTTGATCTCCTCTTAAGCTTGCTCTGTCATCTATAATTAACCGCTGTTGAGTTGGTGGGCCCTTGGCATCATCTTATGCATCCATTTTTGGCTGCATTTGTACTCATCCTGTGCACTCTTGTCTGTGGCTATGTCTTTCTTCTCTTACTGTTTTCCATTCACACTCTGCCTACATGAAGCTGTGACACTACTTTCCCTGATTAAAGTGGTTTACCATTACCTTGACCTGGTAATGGTAAACAGAGAAACAACTTGTTTCTGACAAGAGTGCCCAGTCTAATGTACTAAGATATTGTAAGATTAGAGCCAAGCTTTTAGGCACTCCTCCTTGAAAATCCTCAACCCTCCCAAGGCCTTGCAATTGTGCTTGCAGGGATTGATCTGTGGCCCTTCTTCCCAGGTGGTATCTGCTAAAACTATCAATAGGGTTGGGTATATTTGTCCTCAGTGCTTTTTGCCTCCCTCCTTTTTCTTCATTGGTCTACTACTTTATCTGTTCTGGCATGCAGTAGTGGTGATTTAAGTTGTCTAGTACTTTAACATTGAGGTCAAGAAGAGTACTGTATGGGACTGACCTGCAGCTCTCTGGTTATGTAGTACGAACATTTGATTCCACCATGGAGATGTGAGTTGTTTTACAATGGGAATAAACATAACAGTGTTTAAGAGACTTCGTATATTTTTGGTTCATAGAGATGTTGAAAAAAATTACTGTTGGAGTGTATGTAACTATGAGCTAAAAAGAAATTTTACAATTATTTTGCAGGAAGAAGAAGGGTAGAACAGAGTTAAATTGCTGCAGCTAGCATAGTCTCAAACTCAGAAAGTCTGGTCCGGATCTGAGTTATTTTTCCTTCTCAGCAAAACACTTTGTTCCTGAAAATAAGAAAAATCTGATTTCCATGATCCTTGCAGTCTTAATTCCTTTTAGGATAGCTTTAAAAAATCTACCCTTGAAATCTCACAGTCATCTCTACAAACATATAATTAAACATGGAAAATATCCTCTGTCCTTGCAGCTGCCCATACACTCAACAAGAAAAAAAAAAAGAAAACAAAACAGTAACAGTTGTAACTGCTCGTGCAGCTTTTGTGCTTTATTTCTTACTTGTAGAAAAGTTGACCTTTCCCCTATCACGATGTTTGCATCTTCTCAAATTATTTTTGGCTCATGCGGGTCAATAAGGCTATGACAATAGAGTGTGTTTGTTTGCAGTGACCTTTACTGAGATAACTCAGTAAAGGTAATTTTTAGGCTTAAGGATTGGTGCAATATGCACAGCTATATATCTGACAGTATATCTTCCCTGTAGATGCAGTGTGTAGCTACACTGATTTCTAACCAGGGTTTCTTTCTTCTAGTGTTCTATCATGAAAGCTATCCTATCTCATCTATGAAACTGTGTTTGGAGAATTAACAAGGTTAGGTGTTGACATTGCAGTGCAATGGTGGATGTGATTTCTGCATTCTGACCTCATGGTATTACAGCTATGCAACTGTAATAATATTCTTTATGCACGTGTGCTGATCTGTGATTACAGAGCAATCAATCCTCTGTCTCCTTGTTTTAAGCTGTTCTGGTTTTAACTTCAGAATTACCTTCTATCCTTAAAGGTTGCTGTTTCTTTTGCCTTCCATTGGACTGTAGTCAACTTTTTTTCATGTCCTTTCAGTCCTCATGTATTGTGCTAAGCATTTCTTGTGGTGGTGCAAGCTCTGTCTGTGCTGTCCACCATCCTAGTTCTGTTTCCAAGGAATAATCTTAAACCGTGGGGCTACAAACACCACAGAACAACTGAAAATTATTTCTGTGTAGTTAAGACTATGAAATGAAACTGCTCAAAAGACTAGGAAGAGGGCAATTAAAAAAAAACCAAAAACCAGTGCTTATCAGTTGACAGCAAGTGTTACTTGTAAGCATACATCACAATTTTAGAATTTATATTTTTCAGGGGTGCCTGATAAAATAAATCAAAATATTATAGAAAGCTAAATACAGGACATTTTAATTCACATTCAGTGCTACTGGTGAAACTTATCCCACTAGTAGAGGAACTACTACTGGAAAAATGTCTTTGATTTAACTTGAATATATTCATATATACACCATAGCATATGAGGGACTGTCACACATCATTCGGCTAAATTTTCAAGGGTTGTGAAGGATTTCTTCTGATTAAGCTATTGGGACACAGTGATGGACTTCCCCTATTTGCAATAACAAGCCATCTAAAAAAAAATTCACAGATAAGCACCAGATATATTTTAGCTGGTATATAAATATGTGAGTCATCTTGAGTCTTCCCCCTTGCTATTACACCTCCTGCTCACTCCCTGTTGTCCTACCCGTTACTGCTGCTGAAGCCAGGTTGCTCTCTGCCCTCTGGAGCAAGCTGGTACGAATGCTAAGACTTGCCAGAACACACTTAATCTATTTATCTACGTGCTAAATATCCTGGATTCTTTAAATTTTAACTCAAAAGCCAACTTTTCAGTCTGTTGATTGTACTTACTTACCTACCTTGAATTTCCTAATGGGTATGTGTCTTTCATCAAGTACATCTTCCCAGGCTTTATTGGGGATGAAGAGAGCAGAAATTGCTTCAGAGAATTTCTCATTTACTGCCCTGTTTCTGTATTGCAGTGGAAAGTTGGGTTCAGTTGTAATCCACTATATTTCTTGAGTCTTTTCTACAGGCCAGTTAGGTATCCAGCTGGTTCCCATCCTGGACTTGTGCAGTTTTAACTTTCCCTGCCTAATTACCCTGTGCTTGTGTCTCTTGAGCAGCATGCTGATTTGCTCAGGCCAGCACTGAGGTCCTGCAGTGTTATTGTGGCTCTGGTTTGAATGCAAATGTCTCAAGTACCATTTCAGTTTCCTTGAAAGTGAGTTTTATATGTACCCTCAGTATTAATAAAGACATTATTTCAAATTCTGCACACATAAAATGAACATACAGTGTCTACATCTTTGCATTGTTAGGAGGAATCTTATTATGCTTTTCAGCTGGTAGTAGATCATACAAAATTACTTTTACTAAGGAAAACAAATTCTTAATGAGCATTTGAAAAGACCTACAGTTTACACAGTATATTTTCTTCTTTCTCTTTCACCTGCTTTCCTCCCAAATATTCTAGAATTATGTTTGATTCTGTTAGACTGTTTTCTATTTTCAAGTTATTCTGCTCTATTATTTAAAAATAAGAGTTTTTTTTAGTAGGATTGCGGTTTTATTCTCATCATGAACTATTTATAGTTCCAAAGGCAGTTTTCCCTACTGGGCAAAACACTCATGCTATTTCTACCACACTGGTTGTTTTTTTTTTTTTGTTCCAGGCAGAATACATGGGAATCATTTTTTGTGAAGAATGCATTATAAATTTGCAAGATGCATTTCATAATAAAATTTCATTATTTTTCCTAATATAAATAGAAGTTTTCACTGTCTTCAACAGGTACCATATCAGGGAAAAAATGGAATTCAGATTCAGTTTCTCACCATCTTATATTTCCAGGACATCAATTGTTGTGAAACAGAGGCACTAAAAGGCAGTAAAAGAAGTGGTCTGTGGAAATATAAACGGGCTTTGCTTTTGCTACAGTAATGAGAAGTTATTTTTTGAAATTATTTCTATTTCCCTTCCTCCTGGCTATCATTTGTGGCCCAGTAAGCTAGAAAATAAATGAAGGGAGAAACCAGTCTTTAATGTATCCTGTACTTTCAATTCTGCAAAAGGAATAGCTTTAAACTGAATCCAGGGCAAATGCAAAGCTACCCAAATATATAAAACATTGATATACTATGTTCACTGTCATGAACATACTTAGAAAGGCCTTGGAAAAGCCTCAGAAAACTTGCCTCCCTAGAAATCCACGCTACCTCATTAACTCATGCTCATTAACTGTGTAGCTAACTTTGACAAGCAGTTCAGACCAGAGAAGTCAATCAAGCAGTTATGGACATGCAGTTAATATTGTGCCTTTCAGGTTTCAGCAGAAGACTATACCCTTGTCCAGCTGTGGGGTGCTTGATGTCAAACCAGGATACAAAAGGGCATTGTGAACAGAGACCTTGAGTAAAGTCCCCCAGGTTCCTTGAGAGACCTTCTCCTTCCTCT
This sequence comes from Heliornis fulica, assembly GCA_013399135.1. NCBI lineage: Eukaryota > Metazoa > Chordata > Aves > Gruiformes > Heliornithidae > Heliornis > Heliornis fulica. The sequence goes on along the minus strand of VXBZ01000147.1, from coordinate 121,550 downwards.
CCCCTTCTCTTTGCTCCCTCTGGGAGATGGGTAACTGTAACTCCTCCTTGCAGGCATAGCAAGGAAAGCGAATGCACTCTGAGCACGCTGTGTGTGTAGACTGAAATAAGCTCTGTGCAGCCAGGAATGGTAGTGGAGGTGTTTGAGCTGTAGTTGCTAGAGCACTGCAGGAGGACACATCCCTTTCCTGTTGGTATTCCCAGGGAACAATAATGCAAGGCAAGGCACTGTTCTCTCATGCAGAGCCACATGCGTAGAGCTAATACGTGCTGATAACACTTGTGGTGCTAAAAAATGCCTGGCTCTATCCACTTCTTGTGGCATTCAATTATATTTCATTAGCTTTAGCAAATAATCGTTATCTCTGCATAACATGTTCAAGTTGTTTTGTTTTCTTTGAAGGCAGGAGGGTAGGAATAATGCCAAGATATTATCACAGATTGTTCCAGAGCTATTGAGAAACTGCTATTCTTTAATTCTTTACTTTGTTGTACTTGCAAACAAAATGTATGTGACAAAATGTAATGTCACATTTGTACAAAGTAGCAGTAAAATTCTACTGCTATGCTTCTGATCTACCTGCATGTACTTTCCCTTGCAGTATTCCTCCAGCAGGAACTATCATCATATTTATTTATTTATTTAAGGCAAAGTTGGGCCCACTGTTCTGGACTGGAATTCAGGGAACAGACAAGACTTCAATAGCAGAAAAGTACCCAGTGCATGTCCTAGTGGTAGGCAGGAACTGAATGTTCTCTCCTTACTTTCTTTTGCTACTTTTCAAACTCCTGGAGCACTCCAATCACAGAGGTTTGTAACTGCTTTCACAAAGTCTGATTCACCTTTGGTGTGAATAAGATCACCAAGGTATTTCAGGATGTTTTCCTTGAAGATCCTCTGTATGACCTTTGCCATTTCAAGGTATACACATTTTCAAGGTATGCACAGAGTCCAGTGCACAACAGAACTTGCCTACGTTTTCAGCTCACGTCAGAATCCAGTATCCTTCCTGAGCAGTACAGTGTTATCACTCTGTCATCAGTTCTGGAGTGTTAAAATCTGATGGATGGTAAAAATGTCATTCTTTACAAGAAAATTTGGAAGGAAAAGAACCAAGATTTTGTGACCTGAAGCTACAAAAGTGGGTCTTCTACACAGTTGCTGATGGATGTGGCTGGGAGTAGAACAGAGCAGCTGTTCCTGCTCCTTGCAAATTTTGGAAGGCTGAGGCAGTGGTGATCCAGCACTTCTTTCATTTTTTAAAAAAAAAAAAGAGCCTTTGTGAGAGTACATTGGGTGTATGCTTCACCCCAGCACATCACATCCAGGTTTCCTCCTTATACAGCTAAACTGAACCTTTTCTAGCACTTGGCATCTCTCTCCCTTCTTTGGTGACGTGGCAGATTCCACCCTGGCTGTGCCACATTTCATACTCCATAAGGCAACGAATGGCCAAAGGACAGTGTGCTTTGAGAGCCTGGCTGCCTTCAAGGGAGGGAGGGCAGCTTTACCACACTGCTGGAGGTGCAGTGAAGTGGACCAAGTATTCCCACTCGGCACTCTTTTGTGTTGCTTTGCTTTCCACCTCCCTTGCAGTATGATGCTCATGCAATGAGCTATTTCTGACCATAGAGTCTGATTACATCACTGTGACTGAAACAGGGAACAGACTTGCTCAGCTTGCAGCATGGCAGTGTTTCTGTCCTTGGAGATGAACAGAGCTGGCTATGAGATATTTCCTGGATCCACTGAGGCACAAGGATCAGATTTTACTCAAAATCTGCATTGGGAACAATGTAGGAGGTGGAGCTACAAAATTAGGAATATGAAATTCCTTCAGTTTTCAGTGCTCTGCTTAACTTTGTTTCTACTTATGGGGTGGTGTTTCTGCTGACAGAATGTTAAACTTCCCAGCTTTTCATAACCTGTTTCCTTACAAGGATTTCCCTGCATCTCCCTGTAGATTAGCTTTGGATCGGGCTAAAATGTCACTGAAAACTCCCAAAATGTACTTGAGAAAGTGAAATGCATCCTTAGACCAGGAAATACTTACGTGACACTGTATTGGTTGTCGTTTTATTTTGGGTTTTTTTTTCTGGAGAAAATATTTAATATCTACAACTTCATGAACAGGGACAACCTTTGGTGTCTTTATTTCTTTTATTTTTGAATAGTCTTGAAATGGAATATAGCTTGATTTTAAATCGCTGGATATTTTTAGAAATCTTTCTTCTAACAGAAAAACGCCCACAAGCTGTAAATCGAATGGCTTAAACTTTTATGATTCAGTCTTCTATCTTTGAATTTTCCTACAACCATGGATCTCGAAGTCTTTGGATCTCGAAGGCTTTTAGAGAAGGCTGACTTTATTCATCGATCTGCTTTTTAGCAAGGGTCTATTCTCCTTAAGTTGCAGTTGTTATGTCATTATAAACTTGTGACTTAAAACTATTTGCCAGCAAAGATTGTTATTCTTTTCACTTCCCCACTTCTGCAGCTTTGTGAATCCATTACTTTGTGACTGTGAATGTATGAAATAACATAAGCTTTTTGAAATAGCCACAGCAAAAAAAGGAAAAAGGAAAAAAAAAAAGAGCTGTGGGGTTTTATTTCCATGCTATTAAGAAACACCTTATACTAGATATGGTGGGGTTTTTAATTATTTTTTAAAAATCATCTCCGTTTTAGGAAGAAAATAAATACAGAAAGGGGAGCATCATTCTTAGGAGAAAAACCTCCCCAGCTGTTTGTGTTTCATCTCTGAAATCCCAACTTATTGTTTAAGATAAAGGTGCCAAAAGTTCCAGAAATCTCCCCAAACCATTATAACTCTGCAGACAGCAAGAGAGCTTTACTCAGGTGGGAGATTCGCTCATTACGTGCTCTGGCTGATTGTGATTTTGATTTGCATTTTCTCCCAATCAGTTCCCAAAATATGCATCTTAAAACACTCCAAGATATAAGAGGGGTTCTGTCTGGAAAGTGTCTGCTTTGCTATTTAAAGCCGGACCCTCTTCTCCTTTAAAGAGCTTATCCCTTCCAGAGGAAGGGACCTTCTGTAGCATGGAGCAAGTGAGTCTTAAGGGCCCTGAAAGATGCTGTACTGTAACTTTTCCGATGGCGTCACATCAAAAGTCTGTGAAGTGTTCTCTCTGTTTCTCTTGCAGGCTGGATTGCCATGTTGGGAGCCATTTGGCTGCTAGTGCTAGCAGACATCCATGATTTTGAGATGATATTGAACAGAGTTGAGTGGGCAACCCTCCTTTTCTTTGCAGCGCTGTTTGTTCTCATGGAGGTAAGATTCTTTGATTTCTAAAGCCTGAAGAGTTGCAACTGATATAAAACATGAATTATGTTCCTGGATAGAGGCCTCCTGCTGATTCTACCCCTCTGGAATACTGAAGATAAAGTGTAAACATAGAAGAGAAATTTCAGACTAGTGGAAGTTGGCTGGAAGTTGCCTCAATCTTCACTGGCAGCCAGGATGCTCATATTTCTCAAGTCCCTCAACCTTGCAGCTCTGAACGTCTAGGTGGGAACTGGGGCAGTAAATCTCACCCACAGTAAGTGCAGAGCAAGTCTGAGACTGCCTCATGAGACTGAATGTCTACAAGTCTATGGGGCCAGATGACAGGCATCCCAGGGTCCTGAAGGAGCTGGCTGATGTGGTTGCCGAACTGCTGTCCATCATATTTGAAAAGTCATGACTGTCAGGCAAGTTTCCTAGGGACTGGAAAAAGGGTCATGTCACTCCCATTCATAAGAAAGGGGGCAAGAAGGACCCAGGGAACTACAGGCTAGTGAGCCTCACCTCTGTGCCTGGGAAGATCATGGAACAGATCCTCCTGAATGACATGTTAGAGCACATGAGGGATGAGTGCATGATCCAGGACAGCCAGAATGTCTTCCCCCCCTTCACCAAGGGAAGGTCGTGCCTCATCAATCTGGTGACCTTCTACGATGGAGTGACAGCATAAGTTGATAAAGGGAAGGTGACCGATATCATCTACCTGGACTTGTGCAAGGCCTTTGATATGGTCCCCCACTACATCCTTATCTTTAAATTGGAGAGAAGTGGATTTGATGGGTGGACCATCCATTGGACAAGGAATTGGTTAAAAGGACACAGACAGAGAGTGGTGGTCAATAGCTCTATGTCCAGGGGGATGCCAGTGACAAGCACTGTCCTCTGGGAGTTTGTCTTGGGACTGCTGATCTTTCACATCTTTATCAGGCATCAACAATGGAATTGAGTGCACCCTCAGCAAGTTTACTGAGGACACCAAGCTGAGTGGTGCAGTTGACACAACAGAAGGAAAGGAAGCCATCCAGAGGGATCTGGACAGATTGGAAAGGTTGGCCCAGGTGAACCTCATGAGGTTTAACACTACAAAGTGTTAAGGTCTTGCACCTGGGTTAGAGGAGTCCCAGGCATATATACAGGCTAGGAGAAGAGCTGCTTGAGAGTAGTCTTGCTGAGAAAGATGTGGGGGTTTTGGTGAGTGAGAAACTGAACATGAGCCAGCAGTGTGCTCTTGCAGCTCAGAAGGCCAATGGTATCTTGGGCTCCCTCAGAAGAGGGGTGGCCAACGTACAGGGAGGTGATTGTTCTTATCTACTCTGTCCTTGTGAGGTCCCATCTGGAGTCCTGCATCCAGACCTGGGGCCCCATTCAAGGAAGATGTGTTGGAGAGGGTTCAGAGGAGGCCATGAAGATGATCAGGGGGCTGGAACAGCTCCCATATGAGGACAGGCTGAGGGATCTGGGCTTCTTCAGCCTGGAGAAGAGAAGGCTGCGGGGGGTATCTCATTGCAGCCTTCCAGTATTTAAAGGAAGCATATAGACAGGAGGGAAATTAGATTTTTTGCAAGGGTAGAGAGGGGTAGGACAAAGGATAGTGGATTTAAGCTGGGGGGCAGGGGGGAGGGCAAGGTTTAGTTTTGATATCGGGAGAAGTTCTTAACGAAAAGAGTGATGAGGTGCTGGAACAGGCTGCCCAGAGAGGTGGTGGATGCCCCAACCCTGGAGGTGTTCAAGGCCAGGTTGGATGGTACCCTGGGCAACCTTGTTCAGATTCAGGCCTGGATATTGGTGGGGTTGTCAGTGGAGTTGGAACCCGATGATCCTCAGGGTCCCGTCCAATCTAAACTATTCTATGATTCTGTGAAGTCTTTGAGATTTGGTTTTTCACTGGTCTCACTTGATCTCCTCCTGCTGCACTTGCTGCATACATCTCACACAGTCATTGCCCAAGTCTACACAAGTAGAGTTTTAGTTTCCTGCAAGTGTTCCATGGGTGCAGATTGTTTGTATGCATTTATATATTTGGTTTGCAATTATTTAGACAAGTGATAAGAAAGAAAAGAAAAAGAATCAATCAGAGTTGAAAAAAGCTCCCAGTGCTGCCTGCTCATGCTGTCTAGCAAATGGCCAAGGAGATTTCATGGGAGTATGGTTTGAAAGGATAATATCACTGAATTTATTTTGAAATTATAATTTAGAAACACATGCAACACTTGAAATTACTGGATATCTTGCCGTATAGTTTCTTTGTGTTTGTATCCTTGGCTATCAGAAGCAGTCCAGCCATGTTTGCATCTCATTTTATTTACTGTTTGATGTTTTGGGTAGCCTGAGAGGTTTTATTTTTATCCCAAATATTTGGATAATTCTTTGTATGAATACCTACACTTACTTGTCAATTAGGTTTCAGTGCATTCCTTAGAATGCTTGATATTTTTCAGTTGTTATTTGTTGGGTTTAAATGATGCAATTATGGTGTAGAAACATGGCTGATAAAACCTGAGTGACCACTGGCACTGCCATGGCAAGTGAATTTTCTGAGTGAGCAGCCTGGGAAAAGCCTGTAATAAGAAATTTGCTTGCGCAGCCTCCTTCCCTCCCCCTCCGCTCCAGTAATTGTAAAAAGTCCAAGAATTAGTAAACTGGAATCTATTAAAAAAAAAACTGACAGTAAATGGGACAAAATTTGAATGAAATAAAAACAGTGAATTATTCAACCAACCCTAATTAATGCCAAACTGGAAGTCAAAATCTGGTAACCTCTGAGAGTATGAATGTAAACTCTAATTATCATTAGAAAGCTTGTTTGAGGACTAGAAGGCCTAAAATTTATCAGGAAACGTTGGGTTATTGTACACCCATCAGTACAGGCAATTTTTAGTTCTCTGTTATCAGGCTCTATATATCCTTGCAATTTTTAGGTCTTACAGGGCATCCATATTGAAGCCATATCTATTTTGTCTGCTGCTATAAGAGTTTATTAGTCGCATTCCCCGATGTATTTATTGTTTTAACCTGGTTTGGAGGGTTGTGATTTGGGTGCTGCGTGACTGCACAATAACATAGTAAAACACACAGGAAGTTATTTGCAATTTACTGCCAGACTTCAGATATGACTGTTGTAACTCACTGAACTTCATTTTTATGGCTTCTTAGGTCACCAGTGAATAGTTCTCTAATGAAAGAATATTTTTCTTGGCTCTGTAGAATAACAGCAGCTTAAGGTCATGAAAAAAACTTCTCTACATAATCAAGAAAAAACGTGAGATACTAATTTCTTCACCATAAATGAATGCAAAAAATGTTCTAAGTACCATTGTTGCTAATTTTGATCTGAATCTGATACCCTTTGGTTTAGCAGATGATGATCCTTGCCAAGGAATTTTTCTTTCCTTTAGGTTAACAATGTCAAGAAGGAACAAGGCAAAACAAAGATATTCATTGAAGTATAAGGAATCTTTACATAAGACAAGCACTCTGTAGTTGTCTGTCATCTCATATTCTTCACCTGTGGTGATCCTTCATCTTGGATGGTTCCCAGTCTGAAAGTATTTCCTACTGCTATAAATGGTCCCTTGCCTATTACAAGGAACATTTAAAAACCTGTGTGGGATGTAGGCTGCAAGTCATTTTCGAAAATGTGAATCAAGTTCCAAAGCCATGGGGGAACCATTGGAGGTTGAGCCTTTGTGTGCTCATCAGTCCAGCCTGGAAGGTTTTTTGCAATGAAAAAGTCAGAAATCCTTTAGAGCTCTTGTGTTTCCTATTGTGTCCTTCAGGTGCTTCATCTTTACCACTGGCTTTTTAGTCCTTGTTCACAACTGGATGTTACAGGCTATAAAATCCTTCTGCTTCTTTGTGACCTAAGTCCTGGTGCCTACCAGGGATATAGTATTTTCTTCAATTTTGTAGTCAAAATTGACATTTTACCTTAATCCCTTTAGGCAGAGTTTATTTACAACAGTCATGACATGCTGTCCCTAAGAGGATTTTTCATGCAAATTTCTGTGCATAAATTAAACCTTGATCTATAATGGTGTATAAAATTTTCTGCGCTGAAACTCTGTGTTTGAGCTGTCTGACAGGCCCTAGCATGCTTGAAGGCACCAGGACAGGCAGCAACTCTTACTCCTTTCAGAAGACATGGGAAGATCCAGGAGATCCTCTATGCAGTTTATGCCCAGAGGAGGCCAGTGACAGGGTTCTGGTTGCTGACTCTCGTTAAGGTGTTTGAAGGGGATTTTGTAGAGAAATCTGAAAGCTGGTTTCGTGATTAGCACTGTCATCATCGCTAACGTGATGGGTTTCCCGCAGACTCACTGTCTTGCAGGAGTGATGTGCACATCCTTCACTCTCTTCTCACTTTCCCATATATCTCTTTTGCAGTACCATGTCTGGATCCCTGAACAAACTCTGGGTATTACTAAAAAATAATATGCTGTGTTAAGGCGACAATTAAGTAATAAGGCAGCAATGTGAACTGAATGTACCTCTGAGCTGTGGTTGCTGACAACTACTGGTTGAAAAGTTTATTTTAAAATGTGAATGCAAAGCAATTGCAGAACAAATATTACAGTTCATTAAAAATACTGCTTTTATATAAATTTTAAAAGTCACTTTTGTAACTTTTCAGCCAATAAAGTAACACAGAGAGCTTATAACAAAAACAGTAATGCAAAATTATCAACAGAAACTCATTTAAGACACTTTCCACTGATAAGTTAAAATAATGAATAAATGTCCATTTTTATTAATGTCAGGGGTATGTGTATGTATTTGAAAGTCTCACCACTTGTTTTCTGTGTGCTGCATCTTTAAAGGCAGCTAATAGCTTTTTTTTTGTGCAACGTACTGTTAAGTTTAAGATGTGGTGATGCCCAATCCCTGAGCATTCAGCTGCCACCAGAATGAGCTGCAGGTACAGGAATTGCCAGTCTGAATGACAGCGCCTTTGTCACTCTGACATTCCCGTGTCTTATGCCACAGCACTTGGTGCCTATTAGGATCTTTGTCCATCTCTGTCAGGGAATTTGGCAGTGTGTGAGTTGAATGTGTGTTTTCCCCTCCCCCCACTGATGTCTCTGAAGGTCTCTGTCTGACTGCCAGGTGTGTGGGTCATATGGAGTTGTGTCGTGCGAATACTGACTTCTGCATCTCTGTGTGGGAATGGAGAGAGTGAGACATTGCAGCTGGCTGATTCTTCATCATAGCAGAAAAAAAAAAAAGCAAACCAGCTTGGTCCAGGCTGATAGAAAAATGATGTGAATTTCTCCCCTGAGAAACTGAAAAGTCATACAATAGATATACCCCATTCTACCCAAAGGCAGTACTTCATTCTGGGCACTTGTAATAAAAAACCAAACAAACCAAAGCAAAGTGAATTAAAGGATAGCTCTCATGAGTTAAAATTCTCATTTTATCTAGTAGTTTGAGGGAATAGATCATTGTCCCATGGTGTGAATACTCAGTTTATATTCTCCTGTCTGCCCAAGGAGAGATCAAAACCATCACCACTGATTCCATCTAACCTTTTAAACACATGCAATGCTTCTACCTGTGTTGTTGTTTTGGGGAAGTTGGTTTAAAATCTGTTATGCTCAGGTACTCAGGAAAACACGTATCCACTGAAGAATATCACCTTTAAACTTCAGCCACTCTCTGATGCCTGTCGCCCACTCTTTTCAGCAGTCCCACCAGCAATTCCAGCACAACCAATCCACTTCTGAGAACACAGCTACCAATTTCTCACATGTCTTTTCTTTCGACCAACTGTAAAGCTGCTGTAGAAGCTACATGAGATGAATATGAACATCTTGTGAATGAGAAGGATTTGTATGTTTTTACATCCAGGTACATTGCTAGTTGATATCAATGTTGTTTTACTTTATTTTTTTTTTAGGCTTTGGCTCATCTGCACTTAATAGACTACATAGGAGAGCAGACAGCTCTGTTAATAAAGGTAAGTTTATAATACCACTTTTAAACAGATAAATAAAATAGTTTTATTCCAATAGAATAGTGAATATTTACATTTAATATTAATGATTGTGTTCCTGAATCAACAATATCAAGAAAGCATATTATCCTTTGGCAAGGTTGATATTTTATGTACATGTGTCTGACCACAGCCAGCATAAACATACCCATAAATGCAGTCTAAATATAGTCTAAAAATAACAACAACAAAAAGAGTAAAAGGTGAAAATTTAGTTTTGTTGTTCATTTCTTGTATCAAATGCAAGTATGAGTATTAGTAATATCAGTCTTTGTATTTCTATTTGTTCCAATTTTCTTGGAAAAAGAACAATAATTGAGTTACTAAATGTCAGGCTATTATTTTTTAAGATTTCCTATCTCAGAGCCTGAAGGAGTAATAAATATTGATAAATTTAAACTGTAAAGAACATGCAATTATGCCATGAGGAGGAACGAGCAAGAGTGATCTCATCAAAGCCATAATTTCATCTCTCTCAATTCCAGGTGGTTCCTGAGGACCAGCGCTTGGCAGTGGCCATCATTTTAGTGCTCTGGGTGTCTGCTTTGGCTTCCTCCGTGATCGACAACATCCCTTTCACGGCTACAATGGTAGGGTCTATGCTTGCACATCCTTCTCCTGGTGCTGGAGACAGAGCCAAGAATGCTGATTATGATTTGTTTTTTTTTATTTTGTCTTTGCCTCTGCTGTGTTGCATTTTACCTTATCCCCTGAGACTGAGTATTATTACAGGCTTATTCATAACATCTAGGCATCTAGCTGGACAGTGCCGCCCACAATTGCAGTTAGCTGTGGGACTAGAGGTACTGTTTTAGCCGTGTTTTTACACTTTCCCTCTTATATCCACATCCATAGCTGAAAAGTAAGAATATCTTTTTGATGCAAACTGTCACTATCCATCTGCTGCTATCAGTATTGTCCCTCTACGTACTGTGTGGTTACACTAATGTTATTTTGACACCTTAACCTTTTAATTGATATATTACCTATGTAGTTAGATTAAAATCCAGCAAGTAACATTTAAGCATAACCAATGCTCACCAGAAACAGTTTTAATATAAAAAAATATCAAATTATAACAAATCAGGGCACGATCAGACAGGTTTGTTCAGTCCATTTCTCTCTCTAAAGAGCAATAATCCCTTCATTATACCACAGGAATTATTCATTGTCACAGCATGTTCTCAGATAAGTATAATATTTTCTGTCACTGTTATTGGGTGGTCATATCTAACCTTAACCTGTGTCAAGGTTTTAGACACTTCTCATAGGGCATGTGACGGATTGGATGAATTTGCGAATACTGTATAATTATATGTTGATATGATATTTTGATTTGATTAGCGTGGTGTTTCCTGTGGAATTATATTGATTTAACAACAACAGACTGCAAGCAATAGGCATGAAAGGAAAGATTGGTTTAGGATGAGTCACCTCCCATCAAACACTGAGGACTATTAAGCAATAATACAGTAACCTTAGCTTCAAATATTTTGTCTCATATCAAAATAGTCTATGAAAAATTGTTTGGAGCAATACCAATAAGCGCCTGTATGCACGTCAACCAAAGGGTCTTTTACAAGTTTTGAAAGGAATCCTCTTTTAAGAGAATATCTTTTGGGGAATGGGAAAGGCTTGTGAAACACAGGAATCTTTTGGGATGCCTATAGACCACTTCTTTTTTATCTTTGAGGGAGTGTAATACAGACAGATACATATCATGGTTTAACCCAGGCAGAAGCAGTCCCTCACTTCTCCCATGGCAGGGTGTGGGAGAGAATCGGACGAGTAAAAGTGAGAAAACTTGTGGATTGAGATAAAGACAGTTTAATGCATAAAGCAAAAGCCACGCATACAAACAAAGCAAGACAAGGAATTCATTCAACGAATGAATTCCTTGTCTTGCTTTGGCTGGACACCTGCCTTCCAAGGCAGGCAGGTGTCCAGCCATCTTTGGGAGAGCAGGGCTACACCCTCCAGCTTCTTTCTTTTTCCTCCAGATTCATATGGTACAGAATATCTCTTTGGCCAGTTGGGGTCAGCTGTCCCATCTGTGTCCCCTCTAAACTCTTGTGCACCCCAAGCCTACTCACTGGCAGANGTGGAGAAGAAAGAGAAATGTTGGTATATTCTCACATGTGCAAAACCAGTCACTAGCTGCGATGTTAAGACATTCATGTCTAATATGGAAGACTAAAGTCGAGACCTAGCATTGTGTACCTGAATGGATGGGCTTGGACTTTGGTCTTTGTCATTCGACATTAGAAAATCCCGACAGACATTTTCTAAGTAACTATGTTCTTAAGTACGATTGTATAAAACTTTCATTTAAAATTCTTTTTGTTTCTTTGTTCTGCTGTCAAAAGAAGCAATATTTGATTTTGGAAGGCTATTTATCACTACATATTGTCAAGGTTATGAACTCCCAATGCAGAGTATTACATATATTGAACCCAGCACTTTCGTAGACTTATGAGGTGCATAGTTGGAGGGAAGAAAAGGAGAAAACCTGCCAGTAGCTCCGTAACTGTGATACTGTGTTTTGATTAAAATAAGCAAGTTAAATGACGGTTGTCTGAATTTTCTTTTTGGCTTCTTCATTTGTGCTAGCGGTATAATCAGATTCATGGTGGCGTTTTGTGTACAGAAAAATTGAAAAAATGTGAATGCCTAATTAATGCATCTTGAGACTAAAAAATTACATTTAATCTGTGTTTGGGTAAAATTGACAGGTCCATTTTAAGTTTCAGACCTGGCGGCATTAAAATTTATATCTGGCTGTTCCTTACCTTAACTGGGTGTAAAAGTGGAAGCTGTAGATCAGTATTTTTAAAAGGTTATTAGAATATTCATATATGTGAGCCAGTATTACAAAGAACTCTAGGAAATAAACTGGTTTATGAATTGAAGTAATCAAAACAGATAATGAACATGATTTCCTAGAAGAATATCTAAGCATTTTCAAGAGTTGCTAAGTATCTACATAGACAAGTTAGGATTCTTGATTCTCCTACAACACAAAACCAGCACATTATGAGCAGTCTTAGAAAAAACCCTAAATATTTTCAGTTATGCTAAGATGGCAATATTTTAAGGTGCAAAATATTCATGTGTTTAAACACTTAGAAAGCACGGAGGCATTTCAGAAATCTGCAGCACCGGCAACATGGATAAGAATTCTCCTTTATTCAAAAATTCCTAAATTACAGTCATCAGATTAGTTTAGTATTTGAACCGTCTTACACTGACAATATTTTTTCAGTCCAGTGCTCTTGTAGGTCAAATTCTTCTTTACTCTAGAGAAAAGTCAATCTAGTACAATTCCACCATCAAAAACGTCAGTACCATAACTAAATTCATATACAGAGGTCACTAAACCGCAATCTCTGCAAAAACCTCAGAGCACAGCAAGTATTTCATGCTACAGAGGATGCTGTGGAAATATAATTGCATACCTGAAATGGTGGAACAAGTTTCTGAGGACAGTTAGCTCATCACAGCTTGATTACTTTTACTGTTTCTATCTTGGTGAAATTCTGTTTATGTTAAAGAAATCATTGGAGCTGCAGAACAGCAGAAAAGTCTTCAGAGTATCTTCCAATTGCTTGTTTCACATAATTTGCAAACATCATAAACTGCCCCAAGACAAGGTGAAGAGATTGAAACTTGCTTAATGAACTCTAATCCCAAGACTTTTCCCTTCTCTGTAAGCACTGGAGAGTTAAGATCCAGTTCCATAATTAAACAGATGTTTATATGAGTTAGTGTTTGTTGCACTTCATTGCATAACCATCGCATGTGACTGCAATTGCAAAAATCAATCACTGTTTGCTAATATGTCAAAATGTAGTATAGCAAAATATTTTGAGTTTGAGATATACTTTGGAACTCCATGAACTCTGACTATATGCAAAAGATTACATTTGCCAGGAGCAAATGTACTATGTACAGACATATCTTGGAGTTGCTTAAAAAACAACCACAAAATGTTCTGTGCATAAACATTTAATAAACCAGGAGCTTAGTGATTAAGTCTCATACATTTTATTTCTTGAATGGCAGGTTTGTGGGTTTTTTTCATGTTGTATATCCAGCTTTCTTTGTCTGAAGAATAAATGTGATGAATCATGTAGTGATGCTCTATTTGTCATTCTATTAATCCTCGGATAGTTTTCTTCTTTTTTCAGCAAGCTAAACTCATAATGACATTCCTTGACAGGCAGACTTACTCATTTTTAAGGCCTGCATTTTCCTAGTATTGTCATTTAAATAGCCATGGATTTCTACCATTAGAATGTTAGGTGACATGATTTTATTACCACATGCTCTTTAGTTTAATTGGCATGTTTTATCAGCTGCATATGCTGGAGCCATCTGTTTATATTTTTCTTTTATTACCAGAACTAAAAATATAGCCATAGTAAATCCCTGTTGGAGCTGCATTTAAATACTATTTCCTCAATATAGTTTAACAAACAATTTCCATTAAACACCTGGCTGGCAAGGTGACTTAGTCTTTGGCAGGTCTTTGTTAAAAATCAGATAATTTTTGGACAACTGTTAGTTGTGGAGGCAATAATCAGAGGCTTTTAATTTGATATACTAACGCTTTCTACGTATCTCCTGTTCTTAGCGCCAGTTTCATTGTTGATTCTTCTTTGCATTCTGCCCTAACAGAGTTTCCTGTGTCCTGTATTTCAGTGCTTGGTAAGAGTGTAAGACTGGGCTGTAGCTGTCTGCAGAGACAGGACCGATCATCAACAATTTGGGAAACTACAGATAGGCTTTTTTTCTATTAATGCATATTCTCTGCTGTTTTCACAGAATACACCCTTACTAAATGCATAGAATCACAAACCGGTTTAGGTTGGAAGGGACCTCAAAGATCATCTAGTTCAACCCCCATGCACTGGGTAGGGACACCTTCACTAGACCAGGTTGTCTAAAGCCCCATCCAGCCTGGCCTTCAACACCTCCTGGTATGGGCCATCCACAATTTATCTGGGAAACCTGTTCCAGTGCCTCACGACCCTCACAATGGAAAAATGTTTTTTTATATCTAATGTAAATCTGCACAACTTCAGTTAAAGCCATTACCCCTTGCCTTATCACTACATGCACTTGTAAAATACCCCTCTCCATCTTTCTTGGATATATTCTTTAGGTACTGGAAAGCTTCTCTAAGGTCTCCCCCCTTCAACACATTCCAGAAAAGATCCCAGATTGCTTATGTCCTGCTTTCTTGTTCCTCCAACAGATTTGGGGGGGGAGTCCCCCATGAGAACCAGGGCTTATGGATGTGAGGCTGCTTCTATCTATGTCTATGGAGGTTCTCATCTGCTCAGTCTTCCTGTTCAGGTTACCTGTGGCAGATGCTCACTATAGTGTCACCTGGCCCTGCCTTCCATTTAATTCTGGACCATAAACTTTCAGTCAGCTCCTCATCAATCCTCAGGTGGAGCTCCATGCACTCCAGCTGGTCATTGACATAGAGGGTGACACCCCTCATTGTCTTCCATGCCTGTCCTCCCTAAAAACTCTGTGTCCTTCCATCCCAACACTCCAGTCATAGGAAACATCCCACCAAATCTCTGTGATGCCAATGAGATCATACCCCTGCAGGTGTGTGTATTTACACATCTGTAAGTCCCCTGGTTTATTCCCCATGCTACATGTGTTTGCATAGAGGTATTTCAGTTGGGCCCTAATGAAGCTGATTGACTGGCTGGAATTCCTATGTGCAGCACTTCAAGTACTCTCCTGCTCACCTGGGATCCTTCTGGCTCTGGGCATCTATTTCTGTCACCAAACTGGTAGGAGTGGGATGGATTGAGGTTCCCTTCCCCCAGCAAGTTCAGCTTCAAGCCCTCTTCACTGGCTTAGCAAGCCTATGACCAAACAGGCTCTTCCCCTTCTTTGACAGGTGGAGCCCTTCAGCTGCCTTAGACCAGGTTCCTCAAAGTGAGTCCAGGTAGCCAAACCCCTGGCTGTGCCTCCAGTCTTGCTGTAACCATTTGCTGACCTGCCACATTCAATGGCCCCTTCAAACCCCTTCCCTTTGACTGGAAGGATTGATGAAAGCACTACCTGTGCTCCAGAGTCCCTTACCACCACTCCCAGGGCTCTGCAGTCCTTCTTGATGCTCCTCAGACTGCTCCTGACTGTGTCACTGGAGCCATGTGAAGCAGCAGTAGTGGATAATAGTCAATGGACTGTACGGGGCTTGGCAGTCTGTCAGTGACATCCCTGATCTGAGCAGCTGGTAAGCAGCACACCCCTCTAGAGAGTGCATCAGGTTGGCAGATGGGTGCTTCTTTATTCTTTTTACATCTGTAGCACATAGTTTGTACTTTGACAGTATAAAGTATAACCAAACAGTTTATGGTATAAACAATTTTTGTCAGCTGGGATGATTTCAATTAGGAAAGTTATATAGACAAATGTGTCAACATCTGTAGACACTAGTGCTGTTCTTTGTGTATCATCTTACACCCAATATATATAAAATACACATAACACCATCAACAGAATCAAGATTAATGGCTACCTCTTTTCTGTATCAAGTCTTTGATGGCACTTCCCTTTTTTTCCTGGTACAATAATTATTTCTTACAGTTGTGTTGTTTCTCTCTTAATACTTGGAGACTTGGGTTTTCTCTGTGGAGCTACATCATTCATTTTATCGATACCCTGCCAATCAAGCAGCAAAGTGGTTCGGTATCAAAATTTTTAGCAAAATTAGAAACTTTTCTAGAAACTAGTCTAACAGACATTTATGCTGACAAGATTGTTGAAATAAAGATTATAAGATATAAAGTCTGCTTTATCAATATAACATTATTATTCTCCTTCTAATACCGATGAGGGTGTTGTTAAATAATCTGAAGAGGGAATAGTGAAGGAAATATGAGTCTTTAACTTTTAGGTTTTTTTTTTTCTTCTGGGTGGCAGCCCTTTGTGAAACTATGAAAAAATATCCATTACAAATACATAGAGAGTCT